>VWZZ01007116.1:82115-176713 GCA_013399095.1 Psophia crepitans
GAGCCGGGCCGTGAGGCGCCGCGGCGGCCTGGGGAAGCGCAACCGGGGCTCTGTAGGTGCCGGGAGGTGAGGCGGCCCGGGAAGGCCGCGCTGTCCCGGCTGGGCCTGCGCCCCTGGAGCAGCCGCGCTGCCTGGGGGCTGCCGAGGCGGGAGACGTTCGGGGCGGGCAGCGTTGTTTCCGAGAGGCTGTTTCGGGGACTTGGGGCACTTTCCGACCTTTCCCTTCCTACCCTCCGGGTCCCTGCTGGTACCGTTTTACGCGTTGTGCTTCGAATGCAGCCGGCAAGGTGCGGGGTCACCCGGGCTTAGGACGTGTGAAAGAAGAGGGTTAGGCTGTATTGGCTTCACTGCGAGCGTACTGCGCCGTACCGTCCCCAGCCAGGGAGACAAGCTTTTGATACCCCAGCACAGCACGCTGCACCACGTTGGAGTGCGCGCTCTGCCTCGGAGCAACTGGCGAGCTCTTGCGGCTGTTCCCCAGCCCGTGAGCCCAAACTTGTAACCGCTCATTGGAGCCTGGCGGAAAGGCGGGAGGCTGCGGTGACCCCGGCCCTGCCTGCTCGGAGGGGATGGCAGCAGCGCGGAACGATGCGGGTAGGTTTTTCTCTCTGTCCCGTGCTGCAGTTAGCGTCGGCCTGGCTGAGGAGTGGAACACAAGCCCAGTGCCATTCCTTGCTGACCATGAAGTCGCTGTTAACAAAGTGTGGAGGAGGGAAGAGGGAGCATCAGCTGCGAGTATTTTACAGTTAGACTGATCTAAAGACCAAGATCCTGTGTACATTAGAGTGGAACTGATAACCTTTCCTGCTAGCGTCACGCTATTATGGTTAAGTCAAAAGTTTGCTAACGCACTATACATATTCTGGCGTGCAGTCATGGTTAACAACTGCATCGCTCTTACAAAAGCTATGCATGTAGCAGTCATCGTTATGTGAATGGCAACCGTAGTCACTGGTGTAACATCTGGTCAGTCAGAGCAGCCTCATAATTAGGAGTTTTAGTAGCTCCCAAACAAAAGTACCTCTCCTTGAGATGATGATGTGTACACATTGTTGGTTTTGGACTTAAGAGGTACAAATAGCTAACTCTCATGGATTGTGCATCAGAAGACGAAGAACTACAAATGTTGTCAGGATAGGATCTTTTTTCTGGAAATACATGGAATCTTCGTGCATTTTACAGTAACACTGGAATGCTTGGTGAAGAGAAGAAAAAGTGAACACAGAAAGTATGGGCTGGGAAAATGAAAGACTAGTTGTTGGCTGCACTTTGGTTAGATATTTTTAAGCCATGAACTACTAGGAGATTATCAGCGAGGTGCTTGCAGTTGTGGAAGAAGGGAGTGGAAGGAAGGTAGCCAGTCCTGGCGGTGGTACTGGTGAGAAAAGGAATCTCTTTCCAAAGGAGATTAGGGAAAAAAAGTTGTAACTTGTCATGCTTACATTTAAAAACAGAAAATAGATGTGTTTGTCCCAGTTTTGACAGCCACGTTCTCTTGCACTTTATGTTGGGCCTCTCCCCTAGCAGGACAAGAAGCTGGCCCCATGTGTGGACCAGTTATGCTGGTAAAAGAGCAGCTGTCTGTCGGTGAATTGCTGTGCTGGGGGAGGTGGTTCTGGCCTGTCTGCTAGTTTTGTCTGAATGTTTTCATCCTTTCCATATCATATGCAAAACATCTGGTACGTTGTTCTAAAACCTTTAAAAGCTATCTCAACAAATAGGACTTTTTTGATCCGCATGACAGATCTGATGTGACAGAGAAGCAGGAACTCGTGGCTGAGAACAGGAGGGAGAGCGTTGACCTCTCCTCAGCAGTCGCCTCAGCACCTCCGTGGTTGTTCTGGCCCTGAGCTGCTGTGGCAGAAGGTGTGGCACAACTTCTGGAGCGGGATCACAGAACCGATACAGCAAGAAAAATACACAGGGAGATGTGGTTATTTTGAAGCCAGAGTATTGCCTCGCTGTGGTCGTTGGCTGGCTGGCTGGCACGGCCGGGGGCAGCGCTGAGGGAGAAACAAGTGGCTGCAGGCAGGGCCTGCGCGAGAAGTGCCACCTCTGTCAGGTCGGGTGGGTCCCTTTTGAACAGCGTTAATTCTCTGTGTGCAGCTGTGTCACTCCTCCAGCTCTAGTCTGTGAAAAGACAGAGAACTGAAGACTTATTTAAATGTAACTTACAAAGGGCAAGTCACTTGTGCTGCTTTTTTTACCCCTTTTTTTTTGAAAGGGAACCCTAGAAGGAGATCTGTAATACTTTGGTTGGGATTAATGGTGCAGAACTCTCTGTAGAAAAAGAAATGAAAGTAATGGCAACAGCGACACATTGTACAATCGCTCTTTATGCACAGAGGCTGTTTTCCTTTGAAAAATATTTGATTTGACATGTAAAGAATAAGAATTTTTGGTAAGTGGCTAAATCAAAGGCTGACCCAGACTTGCCCTTTTCTAGATAAATCTTACCATGCTTGTGTTCAGCGAACAAAGAACAGGTTTTAATTTCTTTTTTTTTTCTGATCATAGTAACTAGCTGTAAGGGGAGGAGGAGGAGGACCTTTTCTGTACCTCATTGATAGATGTTCATCTACAAATGACTGAAGGATTAAAGTGAAATTGGTGAAGACCTGACACTCCGGTTTGCCACCTTCTTGTACACGAACCTATTCAGTTGCTGTAAAGTTATTCTATCAACCGACCTGCGATGATATCAGTTAAACTTCCTGTTTTAAGCGCTAAAATGCGGTTGAGTGTGAGGTTTTTAATTTGTTGAAGATGTGACAGTGACAGAGGGAGCAAGGAAACTGCATTGCTGTGCCTGTCTCCTAAAAGGTTGGAAGGTTCTAAGAAAGGTTTTTTACCCCAATCACAGAATCAGCCTGCCCTTTGGTGCCCTCACTGCTGAACTGACACAACCGAGAAGTGACAGGAACAGAGGATTTCTCACTCTGAGCTGGTGAAATGATCACTTGAAATTAAATCTGAAGTTTCTTTTCCTTTGTCGCTCCTGCCTCCTTGTCCTGTCATGCAGGGAGTGAAGAGCAGTTTAATTTACTCTCTTACCTCACAGTAGCCTTTTAAATGAGTGGCGGCTGTTATTTTTAGAGCCAAATACCCAACCTGTTATAACCCTCTGATGTTTTTTCCTTTAGAAGATGCTTTAGGTAATTACAATCTATCCTGACTTCATACAGGTGCTTCCCTAACCTCCTTAACCAAATTCATTTTTATTGTTACAAGTTGTTTGAGGCCTTCCAAATCCACTACTTAATCACTCCGGTCTCCAGCCTTACCTGCTTGCTCTTCCTGTAAAGCAGTTGGCGCTGGAGAAGTGAAGTCCTTTTCTGATGTCTGAATCAGTAGTGGGTGTGCTTAATCCTATCGGAGCCCGCCAGCGCGTTGTCTTTAATCGCTGTGAGTTAATCTTTACTGCTCAGCATTCAGTCCTCTGCTGCAAAGCTAAAGCCGTGTGGAAACAGCTTCACCCGGACACTGCGGATGTCCCAGTGGGCCAAAAGTCCTACTGAAGTTGGGTGGGACAATTTCTGTTGCTTCTCTCCTAACCGTAGGCTCCACCTAGGGAGCTAACTGATTAAAAACAACCTCTTTCTGGTAAATCTGCTTGGACTGGCAGCCCTTTTGGATCCTGGGCCACTAACTGTCAGGTCTGTTGGCCTGCTTTTTTGAAGCCAGTTGCTTAATTTTGCTCTTGTCCCTCATGCCTAAGTATGCATTATTTTCCACCTTAGTTTATTTAAGCCAAGCTGCTTCATAACAGGAAGTCTGAACGGGTTTCCCTTGATGGAAAAGATGTGTTTGTGCTTCAGGTCAGTAAGCCAAAGATGATAATTTTTCAAAGTTTCCCATTATAGCGTTTGTATCTTATTTCATGGGGATCTTGATTTAAAATGATGGCTTTGCTACTTAGTGGTTTTTTGTTTCGGTCTGGATTTTTTGGTGCAATAGATATGTTTTTCATGACTGATGCCACAAAGCTGGTTTTAAATATTTTTGTGTAATATGTGTTTTGTCAGTAATCCCAAGCACCTTCTGAGTCTCTGGTTAGGCGTTTATTGGTAACGAATGGTGAGAGCGCTGTTAGCCCGGTGTTCCCACACATGTACAATGTAGGTGTAGTTGTAAATAATACAATTTTTATTAGCCAAACCTGCAGAAAGGTATGCAGAAAGCCAAACTCATTGCCCATGCCTTTGCCTTGTCTGACACAAACAGTTTCAAGTATTTCATCTTGAATAGAAAGTTTATTTGTCAAGCTTGTTTGTCAGAAGGATGGTACGTTATCAGCATGGCTATGTTTGTTTTGGGATACGTAGGAACAACTAAGAAATTAGATGTGAGTCGTACTGATGAATAAAAAGCTGCTTTGTTAACGGAAGTGAACTGATTTGGTACAAGTTCAGTGAATAAGCGAGTAGGTGGGTTTGCTGTTGAGGGTCGCAGCTGGGGAAAAAAAAAGAGTAACGAAACTATTCTTATAAAAGATAGTGTGTATTTTAAGGTCCTCTCTTTGCTTAGAGTGCCTTAAGGAAGTACCTGAAAACTGACTGACTTAACATCAGTTTACAGCAAGGTTTTCCCACCTGGTAAGCCATGCAAGGAACACAAATGCTTCCTTGTGTAAGAAGTTGTCTTAGTAGGTAGTTTAGTAGAATTCAAAATGCTTTAGCAAAACCATGTTTTTTCAGGGGAATGATTTCATACTTTCATCAAGGTAAGGGAGCATTATGGGGAATAATGTTTTGGGGAGCAGGGACTTGAGGGGAAATTAAAAATAATTCCAGTGGTCTTTAAAAAAAAAAATGTATCAGCTTAAAGAAAATTATTAGATACAAAAAGACTAAAGCATATGGTTTTCGGTTATTTTCTACAGCAATTTTCTTTCTGCTTGAGCAGATCTTAAAAATGTGGAGATGGCAGGGAGTTGCCTTTGGTAGCCCTAACGCCAGCAGTGTGACGCAGGCTTCTGGGTCATGGGAGCACGGTTATTCTACAGGGTGGGTTCCTAGGGTGTAGGGCAGTGGCCTGCTAGCAAGGTGGTGTTTTATTAATGAAGGCATTATTTAAAAAGACTTTATGTTATCCTGACTTGAAAATATCCCATCCTTGTGTGTATTCGCTCTGAGTGACGCGGTAGGTGCTCACAAGAATTGCTGAGGGCCACCTTGGCAAGCGTTATTTGTGTGACTGACTCGAAAACTGGTCTCGTGCCGAAGTTTCAGATCACAAACGGGGTATTTCGTATTTATGAAGATACAAACAGTATTGTACTTGTGCAGCAGAGCACGCTTTGAGTGTGCTTTATTCTTTTGCCAGAACTCTTCACCAGTGCAGGTTCCCGGTGAATTGCCAGACGCACGCAGAGCTTGCGTGGCGGGGTGTACGGGGGTTACCTGGTATCAGGCAGGCTGGGACGGCTTTAAGGACCGCTCTCGGGTATCTCAGCAGTGGGGACGGATCCCTCGTACGGTAAAGGAAGACTAGTGATGCTGTTGAATGACGTTGAAAGGCAAGACCTGGGGAGGGAGCGAAGGGAGAGTAAGTCTTTGAAATGGAAGAGGTGTGGGGGAAGCGGCAGCAGCAGCAGGGGCTTTTCAGGGTGCCGGGCTGCAGGGAGCCCCGGGAGCACCCTGGACAGCTCCGGTGGCCCCGATGGCAGCGCCTTGGGCACTCTCCCTTGGGTGCGGGGCTGGCGCTGCTGCAGGGTGGCGGCCGTGGGGGAGATGGGAGCCTGGGGGTGATGCAGTCCCCTCCCATCCGGGAAACAGGATGGGGTGACGGTAGTGGAAGGAAGGTGTTTAAACCTCTTGCTCCTTCAGGCCCAATCCATGGTAATTAGTAACGATCAGTATCGTAGTGGGGTGTGCTGGAGAGCAGCAATTATTCTGCAGGTTAAGTGCCTGCTTGTGGCTGCAGGATTTGGAGAAGCGCTGTGAGGTCACTGTGGTCACAGCCAAGTAAATTATGCCTTACAATGATCAAGTGTCGTGTTGTCCCCAGATGGTGAGGTATCACTTGCATCTGTGTTACATGGCTGCGTCTTGTTTGCTTTAAATAAATCATCAGTTCCTTTCAGCATCCCTGCGACATCCTTATCCATGTTTGAGACAAAAATGAAAGATGCTCTAGGAGACGTAGTGTGGGGAAAAAAAACCAAACCAGCCACGTGGGTAAACTAGCTAAGTGAATTGCTTTCTTTTACCGGCTAATTTTGTAGTACTCTTTAATATATAAAATATGTAGTTGGGATAAATTCTGTCCATTGCAAGCTCTGCAGAAAAAGACAAATCTTGCTGACAAACTTCATGTTGTGTAAAAGCAGGTAATAGTGTTGGGAATGGCTCAGCTGATCCTTTAAGTGGAGCAAGTAACCTGAAATGAGTTTAGGAATGGCAATTTTGGGATTTTTCCTATTTTGCAAACAGAAGGCCAGTCTTGTTTTGTAGTGTAGTTGAGTATCTGTGTATTTACTACCCATAGGAGAAACCCATTTTCAGAATGTTTAGTCCTGCTTAAACTACATTTCCTTGGTTTTTTGGTTAAACCTGCTTGCACGATGTCTGGTTCTTTGTTGGACATAGACTGTAGTAGCACTGCATGGCCTAATGTCCTGGTTGTGTCAGGTCGTTAACATTTTAGTGTCACTAAATGCAGCAACTCTTCTTGAAATGCCATGCCAATAAAAGTTAAGACAAAAAAAAATAAGGTATCAGTTTAGACAAATGATCTGGAAGTAAATTGCACTTTTCATTAACAGTTGTCTGATGCCCTTCTTTTTCTTGTTGGCTCGGAGTGTATTACGTTTTTTTATTACTCAGCTGATTGCTGCATATAATTGTGCTCCGGATAATAAGATTGTTCTAAGTATAATTACACATGTCATTCACATTATGAAATGTTTAGGAAAAGGGATAAGTTATGTTGACATTTGGAAGCGATTAAAATGATAAATTATCCCGAAACTCTGAAGCTGTGTTTAATTAGAACTAACTTCTGGCCTGTTAGCTAGACTGTTGTTTAACTGTAAACTGCATAATGAATGTGTTCTTGACTAGTGTTTTATAATTAAATTTGTAAGGAGATGATTTGTACAAATACCAGTGCACATTTTTGCGTTCTGCGGTGATATTAATTTCATGGTTAATGAAGTTTGCATTCTTAAACTGATATTCAACAAGGTCTTATCTGTGTGTGGATTTTGTTGATGAAATGAAAAATCATGCTTTGTCATGCCTGCTGGTGGGAAGTGGTTTTTTTGGTCACAGCAAAGTGTATTTCCTACGAACCTTAGCATGTTAAATCTCACTGGCAGACAGAATATAAGCTTGGAGCTTTCATGAGACTGCCTTTGCAGGTGGTGTGGTGTAGGGATGAGGTGTTAGAGTTTAATCAGGAATAATTAAACTTATTCACGCTGTTGCTCAGGATACTGAAGACCTGTTTTTCTACCACTGGCCCTGAATCACATGTTTTTTATATATATATTCGTTGTCATAACCTCGTGAATATGTTGTCATAAGTAATTAATGTTGAGGATGAAACAAATTCCTCATAGCTCGCAGTCATGGTTCAGGTTCATAGTTCCAGGTGCGAGTTAGTTCACAGGAATGCTGAGCTAGGAAAGGTCATCCCACCGAAGGTACTAAGCGTGTTTTTTCTCTTGTTCACAATGGTGGGTTTTTTCTCTAGAGGTTGCAAATTTTTTTTTAAGCACCACATGGTTTTGTAATTTGACATGTTTTAACTTATGTCACATTTTTGGCTACCCCAGATTGTAATACCAACCATTCGTCGTCTTGTAGTGATGAATGCGTGTTGGCTCACCTGACAGAAGAGGAACACAGTGCTATTGTTTCCTTGTTTTATCTGGTCGCCAGGCATTGAGTAGAGCTCAGGAGGACTTGGGAAGCAGCTGGCCTGTGAGCTGTAAGGTGCTCAGGGCATAAAGATTTGTGACAAGAAGTTTATTTGTATCCTACTTCTGTTTGAGATGTGTCTCCATTGCTGTGCTCCACTGATGCTGTTGAAAGAGATGAACCGGTGGAAGTAACTAGGAATTGTTGGTGAGGGGTGAGCTAGAGAGAGAAGTTTTTAAGCTTTTCAAATCTAACAGTAAGTTTTGTAGGACTGACCTCAGTTTGGTAAGGGGTAAAATTTAAGAAATCATTTTCCTGGGCTTGAGTGTTTAGAACTTGGCCAAATACTGTTTTATAGGGTAGATCTTGTCAGTTTTGGACAGGGCTAGCCAGTCACCGTGAATGAGTATTGACAGAAACAACCTTTATTTGCTTTTTGTTGTTCTGCTCTAGTTATTTTTTTTTCCATTTGTCAAAAACAGATATTTTTTTTTTCCATTGAACAAAAATTACTTTAAAATTGCTATCATATATTCATAACTAACAACATATATCCTCTCTCTCTAATAATTTTTTGAAGATGATGTTCTCTAAAATTTTCATTCCTTTTTAGAATAATTAATCTTAATCTCTTACTTGTGCTGGAACATACTAGCTGCCATGCAACTTCTTCCAGCATACCTTTCTTGTTTTGAGGCTGATGGGGTGACTAGGAGCATTTGTTAGTTTATATGCATAGGGGTTTCATGCTTTCATTGCAAGGTCATTGTAATGTTAGAAGATGAAATAGTCTAACGAGCTTTAAAATTAGACAGTGAGGGGAAAAAGAAACCACCTTCCTTCATCTGGTCGTAAAAATTTGAGCTTTCTTATGGCATTATTTTTGAGTGCTGGCATTTAGCGCTGGGTTTGGTGTTGTGAAGCTTTTATGAAAATTACACAAACATTAATAGGTATGAAGCTTTATCGTTAAGAATGTTCATGCCCATGGAAATTATTACACGTTTTCATCTGGATTTCAGAAATTTAATTTATGCAGTAAATATCTAGTTGTTAGATACATTAGGGCAAAGAAGTCTACATAATTGGCCACTGACTCTCCTTTCATGGTATTTGATCGTGTGTAAAAGGGGTGTATGAAAGTAGGTTGTGTATCTTTTATGCCTTTTAAAGCGATGTTAGGTGAAATATACCTCGCTTGCAATTCAATGCCTCAATAGTTTCAGCAGCCTAGGAAGGATGAATCTGGTAATCAGACCTATTTGGAAGTTAAATGGATTCTAGACATACAGGGTACACCTGCCTTTGACCTTCTTGATTTAATATATTTGCTGTTTCTTATTTTCTACAAATGGAAACAGAGTTTTCTTTTTACATTCTTTTTGGGTGTATCGAACTTGTATTTTGGGTTTGCTTTCTGCTTTTGAAACTCCTATGGTTACTAGCTTAATTAATATTTTAATGAATGAAGAGTGAGTTTGTAGCTATGCGTTGGCAGTCCTGTCAGTTCCCAGGAGCTGGTTTAGAACAACTGGCTTGAATGACTTAAAGTTCATTGATACCCGTTGTCATACTAATAACGTTAGGAAAGCTTCATGTATTATTGAGTGATCTTGTGAGCGCGGTACGCGAAAATGGTGTTGTGACTCGTAAATTGCTGCTTAGTGCGCATTAATATGGATTGATTCTGTTTGTTTTGTACTAAATAATTCATGTTTTCCAAATGGTTCTTATTTTTAATAGGAAAAAAATCCGCTTGAATGCAGCAGACTATTTTTCAGCTCTCACTAGATGTATGTATCGCATGGTAGGAGTAGGCTGGCTGTTTCTCTAGCAACCTACCATTTCTTTTTTGGCAGGAGAGTTGTGTATTAAACTTCTGAAACCAATCCTACAGGCACTTTTAGTACTGGTGGCTTAGATTTACTTTGCTTCAGCTATCTTATCCAAGTTGAGGAAACAATAGCATATGCTTCTGTCTCTGAAAGCGTTGGGAAATTGTGATTTAGTGTGACCTGTAAATTGAACGATCTTTGACTGAACAGTGCTGTGTGTGCTAAATGCAATGATAACGAGATAACGAAGGTAAAATCTTGTCTTATAACTTCAATATTTGGATAAATATTTCCTAAGCTACTTGTACTGTTTACCTTAGAGTTCTTAAAGCAGTTACTTGCAACCCTTTATTTTTAGTATTGCCATAGCATTGGCGTGTCTCACAAAGCAAAGGGCTGAATACTTCTGGTTACGTAGTGCATATTACATGCATTCTCTGATTTCTGAAGTGCTGCTCTCTCTGGGGAGATAGCAAACAGGTTAGCAGTTGAGAGTGAGAACTTGTGTCTAATTCTTTGTCTGCTAAGTTAGTTTAGCTATTTTAAAAGCAAGCTTTACCTTTAAAAGCAAAAAAGCTGATTACAGTGGCTTTTGATGTGGTGTATCTGGACTGCGTGCTCTACTGAGACACATTTGTTTCCTTTATTGACAGCCAAGTTAATGCTTCTGTCAGAACCACGCTATCGTGTGCTACCAGGATGCATGAGATCAGCCTTGGTGAAATTGTCTTAGACTGAGTTGTATGCGACAGGTAATGTGACTTATTTGTGCGTCCCCCAGCCAGTCTTTACAAGCTAAGCATTTGGAAAAAAAATATTTTCAGCTTAAAATTTGTACGTGTTAGGAATAAAAAGCTCACCAACCTCAGGGAATGCGTTTGGCTGCCCTTTCTGAAGAAACAAGTCTGGTTTGTTCCAAAGCTTAGGCAGCTTTTTTTTCTTTCCGATAATGATTTGTCCTCTTCTCCCCTGCACTGTGAATGGGAGCTGCACTTGGTGATAGCAGTTCCCTTAGCTATCACAAAACCTTTGGAGGGACAAAATTTACAGATAGTCTTTTAGCTGAGTGTGGAAGTGGGTGGGAAGTAAATGTTTTTACTGATGTAACTTCCAGTAACTGTAAATCTCCAGTGCTTATCCAGCAAATGCTGCTGCCCATTTAATAAACTAGGTGAAATCCAGTGTTGGCACATCATTTTCCATCATCTTATGTCATCTGCGTTGAGACAAAAGAGCCTGGATCATGAGACAGCCGAGCCTGGCTGATGCTCAGCGCTAGTGTGTTTAACTTAGCGATAAAGCAAAGTCCCTTGTTTCTCTAACAAGAGTGCCAGTCAGAACCATTTAACTATTGCAAAGTTTTTGCTGCCTAAAAACTGTAGCCATGATGCTACTCTAACTGCTGCCGTTGGAACGCAGAGACGGGAATAAGATCTGCAGTCTTGCAGGTTCTGTGTGGCTGTCCAGAGGCTGAATCGTCAGCCTTACGATGTCCCTGAATAACTAACTAGCTGGGTCACTAAACTTTGTGTCCAGCATTTCTATAAAGTTTCTTTCTGGGTGTTTATCTTTAATGGTCAGGCTCTTAATTACGCCTGTATCTCTACAGAACCATTGAGGCCAAGGACACAAGGGAATTAAGAAAAGAGGTTGGGTACTTGCAGGGCACTGTTTTCTGTCTTACAGAAATTTTAAGAATCCTTTTTGCAGGGGAGCAAAGTTGGTGAGCTCGTGCACTTCATGTAGTACGTCAGTCTTTAACATGGACTAGAACAAAACTTGCCTTTGAGTGAGTTCTTCCATAACTTTTTTTCATCACGAAGAAGCCACGGGTTCCTGGTGTCTTTCGCCAAGACAGCTGTATCACTGAATGTAGCTGCAGAGCGGTTGCTCTAGGCCGGTATCGTTTCTGCTGTAGTATAACCGGTGTCCGAGACTGCTGACAAGTCTAGGTCTTTAAGCAAAAAGTTCATGAAGACTTTTGGAGTTCTTAGGTAGGGAAATAAGCAGCAGGCTTTCAGGGTATCCGAGCATCTCGGTTGTAGTTAATGGGACATAGGAAGAGAAGGAAGAATTGCAGAAGGGCAAAAGTTGAATTACCAAGAGCATAGTGCATTTTCTTTGATTTTTTTGGTCTCCTCTGCAATTCCATTTATTATCTCTCCTTTAAAACAAGCACACCTCACACCGTGCCATGTTTCTATTTTGTTTTTTAACTTTGTACACAGGGAGATGCTGATCTCATAAGTGTCACTAAAGCTTTTGGCAGTTGAGTGATATGTGGCTTATACACTTGTATAACTTTTTGTAAGGTATCATTTTAGCCTGTTCTCATTAGGCAAGTTTCTTGTAAAGCTATTTTAATAAAGAAAAATTCTGTTTTGGGGAAATCTGTAATTTCCTACTCTTTTGCTGCTACCAAGAAAATAATGGTGGGGAGGGGATAAAGTGAATCTGCAAGACAAGCCTCTTTAAAAGCTCTACTTAGTGGGAAAAGGAGGTATCATAGAATGGTTTGGGTTGGAAGGGACCTCAAAGCCCATCTAGTTCCCACCCCGTGCCATGGGCAGGGACACCCCCCACCAGCCCAGGCTGCCCAAAGCCCCATCCAGCCTGGCCTTGGGCACTGCCAGGGATCCAGGGGCAGCCACAGCTTCTCGGGGCACCCTGTGCCAGGGCCTCAGCACCCTCACAGGGAAGGATTTCTTCCTAACATCTAATCTGAATCTCCTCTCTTTTAGTTTAAGCTCAACCCCCTATCCTATCCTAGGTAATGACAGGTAACATAAAATTCACCAGTAGTTGTTGTTCCATGGTGGTGTGAATTTTCAGGAGTTATTGGTGTACATGTCCGTATCCTAAACAGACATGGTTTCCACTGTTGTGGGAAAACATTGATATTAGCAAGCAGAACAGCATTTTTGACAATCTTCTTAAATAGAATTTTAAAAAATTAAAATCTGGCCTGCATATGTAGTTGATTTTGCAAGGTTTTTACAGGGTTGGAAATTGCAGGATCACATGTATGGTGCATATGTTCTCCTGATAACCAAATGTTCTGAAAAGTGTTCTGTTGTCTGAGAGTAACCACGTGAAATTCTGCATCTGATTCCGAGTCTGTATGGTAGTGCTTGGTTTAACTCTTCAGCTGTTACTCCACACGTAGTAAAACAACATTCTACCAGAAACTTTAATACTCGTCTTGAATGTTGGAAACGATGTGAATTAATATCAAAGCAACCCTTCAAATCACAACAGTCTTGTGCCATGCGGGCTGTGTTGGAAGATCTGTCAGGTTGCAACACGTTATTCGGGAAGCCCAGCAAAGTCAACCTGCTGGAGGAGATTCAGCACTCTTGTGATACAACGCTGTACGGAAGCTCAAACTGCAGCGGATTTCTTACTGTTAAATTCTGTGCATACACATATATGTGTGTTCCAAGTAGCCATACTTTGGGCCTTTGATAATTGGCTCAAATCTTGAAGCTTTTAAGCGTCGTATGACAGGAAGATGTGACTGAGCAATTTTTGTTGGCGGGGACCCCAGATGTCACCTGCTCGCACCTCCCGCTCAGAGCAGGGCCAGCCTAGGTCCCCTTGCTCGGAGCATCGTCCAGGTTTTCAGGCAATTTCATCACCCAGTTTTCAAGGGCTGTGTGACTGAAGTCACTGCTCCCTCTCTGGGCAACTTGTGGCAGAGTTTCATTGCTCTCATTGGAAATTTTTTACTTCTGTCACGCTGGAATTTCCCTGGCTGCAACTTGTGGCTTTTTCTTTGAGCCCACTGCCTGTGGAAGGGTCTGATGCTGCGCTCGCTCAAACTGCCCACGCGCAGGTTTGCATGTGTGGTGTGCAAATACGATGGTATCCTCGCTAACCTTTCCTCCTTTCGGTTGTCTTCTGCTGTTTGGCTAGCTCAGCTGTCGCTTCTCTGAGGTCTGATGACGGGAATGTGTAGGAGGTTTACGAAACGAAACATTTTGGCACATGCTTTGTCTTTGACCTATTTCTGGAAAAGTTTTGAGCCGCACTGGAAATACAAGTGAAATTCCCCATTCTCTCCTCAGAAGAGCAGTGTTATTGTAGTACAGCTGCAGAGCAGAGGACACTGGATATGTTGAATATTCTTTAGCTTATTTTCCTGTTTCCTTTTTTTTTTTTTATTTCAAGTTAATAAAGTAGAGAAATCTTCTTAGATCTTTACAGGGATCGGAAAAATTCTTATTGTGAGCTGCCAGAACGTGTGTCTAAGGAATGCAGTAATGCATGGTACATAAAAACATTTCAAATGTTTGAGTTGGGCCAGTTTTGTGCTGCTACAAGAGCAGTCATCCGGAAACTTGGAGTTCTTGAATCCATATTGAAGTTACTTCACATCAGCAGAATACTTCCCATGGGACTTTTGGGGAGAAAGAGAAGGAAAGGCTGAATTCCAAGTACAGATTCAAGTGTTGCTTTTCATCTTGACAGCTTGGAGAGGTTTTACTTTGTCTTGTCTCTGTTCTTATATATGGCCTTTATTCTTCCCTGTGAGTCTTCAGTTTACTGGAATACCGATGGCAAAACTCCTGTGTTATAGTAACTGTTAGAAACCCTTCCACAGTGCTCTGGCATTAATTATTCCTTGAATTTCAATGAAACGGGAAAACAATTTAATGAACTTGAGTTTTGCATTAGCGATACTCTGCCTTACATGCTTATCTATTATCTGTCCATCTGGCAGCTCGCACACTTGTTGGCAGAAGTGTTTTTATTTCCTTTCCTGAAAAATTCTGGCATTGAATGTATAAACAGGCAGCACTTCTTCATTTATAATTCAGCATGAAATTCTGAACGTTATTAGTTAGTTAATATTAAATACGGCGAATTCTTGCTAGGGCAACTGTAATGCTCTGAATTGAAGCATATGGAGCGGTACCACCTCCTCGCAGTGCGAAGCTGGCAGATTGAGATCCATCTGTCAGCTGACACACGCACCAGTGCACGTCTCCGAGTTTACGCTGAGGCGACGCAGGCTGCCAAGAGAAACTGTGAGCGGGGCTGAGAGCATCTACAACCGCGACATATTTCTGGGGAGGGCGAGTGGAAGAATTGCTTTCCCCTCCCCAACTCAATAGATGCTTAAAAATTTACATAAGCTTCATGTGAAAATGTATGCTGCCGTGGTTGCAAAATGAGTTTGTTAATAGCAAACACGCTATGGCCCCTGAGCTTACCAGTGTGGTTGTTGGCAGCCTGTTGCTTTTTCGCTCGTTCTACTCTCCTCCTTCGCTGGCTGTGTACAGCCGTACGGAAAAGGCACTCCCTTGCTGGGGGAAGAAGTTAAACTGCTCTTGACTTGAACCACTCTGACGAGGTAGTATGTTGTGCGGGGGAGGCAGTGTAACTTGTCTGCATCATCAAATACCTGGCATTACCTACGTATGTCAGAAATACCTGATGGTCACAGATACAGAGCTGCAAGAAACTAGGCTGAGAAACAACCCTGTTCCATACGGATCTACTGGGCTTTCAAGTGTACAGGTACATACTCATAGGTAGCTACTCATAAAGCATTTAAACAGATTGTCTCATTTCATTTGAGGGCGTAGAAGTCTGTGGTGTGATCAGCCATGTAAAATGTTCCTGAAAGACATCTGGAGAGGCTTCCAAAGTCAACTCTCCTGCTTAATGTTAACTCAAGTGAAAGGTTGTTTTCAGAGTGACCAGAGAAACACGGACCTTCTGAAGTCTTGCACTCTGTAATGGATAAAATTTGACATGGTGTTAGTTGAATTGGTTTTGAATATCCTCTTCCAAAATGATATTTTGTGAATAATAATGATATTAAAGCTGTATTATATGAGGACGGTGGGCTTTTGGGAAAATCACCTTACTTGTGAAAAAGTTGACTGGTTCATAAACGAAAACGTGTTTTAAAGGCTTGTGAGCTAGGTAAGGATAACTTACCTACAGCGTCCTGTTTGAAACTTAAATTCTTCACTAATACCTGGAGAAATAGCTTAAAATACCTATTGATGTCTTGTTTTGCCTGACACGTACCTGCTATGGTTTGTACCTTTTAAGAAAGAATCTCTGCCAGTTGAAGAGGAGGAGGGGAGTCGGGACTTTTTGTTTTAAGAGATAATATCTGAAATAAGAACCTAAATAATTATTTTTCAAGACCTGCGTTGAAGGAACTGGTGAGTGCCACTGAACCTTGGACAGAAGGAGGAAGTAAAACCCGTATATAAAACCCATCCTTAGGGGAGAGGTTTTCCATTGCCGTGTTATCTGTGGTCTGCCTTGCAGCTGTAACAGAAAATAAATCTGTGTCACGGCACGAGGCTGAGTCCGGCAGAGGCGAGGGTCTGACCCGTTGCAGGGCTGAGCCTGCGTTCCCAGTATGGAAAAAGCTTTTTCTTGCCCAGAAAGAGTTAGGAAAGGAATTTCTGAAGAAGATAGGACAAAGTGCAGGTCAGACAGTACAAGTGTATGGGCCAGCCGCTGTTGATGTATGAGCGACTGCTTTTATCCCCTCATCCCTCTATTTTCCCACACTTGTTCCTCCGTGAATCGCCTAGATCCTTCCCTTTCCCTGCCTTTGGTTCCTCCCCTAAGCAACCCGTAGTAAGTCTTGTGCAATGCCGAAATGCTCTGCCCCACATGCCGTACCTGTCCCGAGCCCTCCCCGCCAAAGGTGCTCTGGCACTGGCTCCCCAGGATGGGTGTCCCCCCGGCCAGCGGGGCTGAGGCGCTCCTGGGACAGCCGTCCCTGCCTCCCAGTCCGACGCTTGTGTTCCCCCATCTGCCTTTGGGCTCCTGCCCCTCTGGGCTTGTGGGGACGCACCTGAGATGGGCTGAAGGCTCCTGGGAGCAGCCAGGCAAGGGGTGATTCGGGCTCCCCCTCCTTTGTGGGGGTGCAGAGGAGCTTTCTGTCAGATACAGTTTATAATACAAATTGTTTGGGTATCAAAATTGAGATAGTAAAATTTATCTGGTTTTTCTGCCTTTGTATAGTTGGCATTAATTTTAATACTGGATTCTTATTTTAGGGGTTTTTTTTAGTTTTTAATATGTTAACAAGTATCAATTTTTTGTGAAGGGATTATCTGATTAAAAAAATCTGTCCTGCTTTGCTTTTGCAATTCATTTTGCCCACAGAAGTCTTATTTGTCCTCCATAAAATAAATATACTTTGTCAGGGAATATAGTTGTCCTGTTACTAATTCACTTGATTGATTTCTGATATTAAAGATTGCCCCTGTATTGTGAGACTACTTTCCCATTTGACTTCTGGTCTCCAGTGAGCAAAAGAAACGTCTTTTTCTGATACCTGCTTTCCTATCACAAATTAAATTTTCTGGATGGGCGGTCATAAAAGCTAAAGCCAATGAAATGGTGGTTGGTAGTAGATTATTTTTTCATGTGAGGTGTAGTAGCAGTCGGACGATGGATCTGCAGGAACTTGAAGGTGACAGAAGGGAGCCAACTTCTTTAAAAATATATCCTTAGAGATTGATAAAGTGAAGTGCAGCTGTGTAAGATCTAATTTATCAAAGAAAGAAATGTTTCTGCAAGATTATTTGCTTTCACTTTTCTATATTTTTATGGGTTTAGGAGTTGCTGATTGTCTTCAATTTTTTTTTTTCTTCTTAGTAAAACGCTTCAGAGAACCAAAGCATGAAAGACGTCCCTGGAGGATATGGTATGTTTCTGCATGTTTTATCCTTAAATTTTTTGTTTCTTGTATCTTTTGGAAATCAAAGGAATGATTGTTTGCATATGATGATTGAAAAAAATAAAAGTGAGGATGACAAGAAACTGATTGACCGACCAGTGAGGAACAAAAAAAGTTAACTTTTTGTTGAGTCATATATTTTGGTACCTTCTGTGTGTGTCCCTGCTAGTTCTTTCTTACTAAACGCTTCCAGGAGCCTCTACAAAGACATGCATTTAGACATAAAGCTTCCAGTTGTGCTTCGTCCTGGATATGGAAACTTACAATTGCCCTAAGATCTACAGACTTGCATAGGCTTACAAGAAGCTCTCAGCTGGGCTTAAGAAAAAATTCCACATTCTGTAGCTATCCTACTATGTATGAGATAGAAAACAGTATAGTAAAAGATACAAATACATAAGCCATAAAAATACAAGGTATAAAAAGTATTTTTTTAATTACTTTTTAAAAGTTGTTGGATTGTAGTAATGCCAACATAACCTGTACTAGTTTTGAGGCTGGTGTAAATGTTGTTGAGCTGTTGTTCCAGTTGTTGAAGACTTCAGTGGATTAAATTAATCTCATACAATGCTGCTTTGCAAAACTAATCCTGACTTTTATTTTATTGAAGAAATAAATACAGACTCATCGTGTAGTACAGTCTACCTCAGCCTGGGCTTCTGAGTAGTGTGGTGAAAGGCCTTAATTTTTAAGCAAAGAACCTTGTTCTGGGACTTGAGTATTGTTATTTATAGTGTGGTGTACAGCGAGTAACTCGCTGGTTTTCTGTCTCATCACCAACACTGTGTTCTATGTCGTGCAATGAATTCAAGAGAATAAAGTTTAAGACAAAAGTTGTCAGGGAGAGGAGATGAAAACAGGCGTAAAATGAGGTTTCAATCCGTAACGGTGTTTGGCTCTTTTTAGACATGGAGTGAACAGGCGAAATGGGTGTTGTTCTGTGTAAAGAACAAACTCTTGCCTACAGAATACTTCTGACACAATTCCTGTATTTAACATTTAATAAAACATCCACTGGAAGTTTCGTTTTTGTGATGATAAAGGAACGGTAAGGGCTGGAGTCAATACTGTACCGAAGTCGGGGTTTTTTATATATTTCCTGTAAGTAGCAAACTGTTTTCTCTCTAACTCTGTCATCTGCTTTGGACATAACGCTTTTGAGGTTGTAATTCCCTTGCGATGTGGTCTAAGCTGTTGAACTACAGGTAAAATTCAGTGAGGCCACTTCATGCTTTCAAGTGACAAATATGTTGGCTTTTTAGCAAAATACTAGAGAGAAAGGACTCATTAGCCAGTTGTTGAATTGTTCACCAGCAAGCACATGATGAGGTTTTTATTTTTTTCTGTGCCATAAACTTGCTAAAACTGCATAAACGTAAAAGGAGTGAGATATCTAGCAAGACTGGGATACTCATTGTTTACAGGAGGTTATTAAAGACTTAGCTAGGTTTAGTAAGGATTAGCTCTTGGATAATGCAAATGATACCAAGAGGATATCCCTCGGCTTTGAATTTGCAGTGGTAAGGTTTCAAGTTAGTATGATCTGGTTTATTCTTAGCAATATTCAGGAAAAAATAAAAGGGGCAGAATTTAAAATGGAACTTGTTAAATAAGCTAAATACCATGACAATTTATCATTCTGCTGTTCTCATTTGAAGAAAAAAAATATGAATAATTGAGATGGAATTTTAATTAAAGTAAATTTGCAATGTCTGACTGTGGTGTAAAGTTTTGCGTGTCTTAAAAACTGTTTTTACTCTGTACAGGTTTTTAGATACTTCCAAGCAAGCCATAGGGATGTTGTTCATCCACTTCGCAAATGTCTATTTATCAGACCTTACAGAGGAAGACCCTTGCTCACTGTGAGTGTTTAATTTCAGAATAATCAATCTTTAGGGAAGTTCTGAGTTAAGTTTGGTGTACGTGGAAAATAACGCAAAATAGAGCTGAGAAACCAATTTTTGTGGTAAAAAACAGTCACTTTCAAAAACCTGTGGTTTAAGCTTAGTTAATCGAAGATCAGTGTTTGTCTCTCTAATTCATGGCTGGCAGGACATGGGAAAGCTTTTTCTGGGCTGTATATAGATGCTTTAGACTGAGGGTAAGCTCTTACTACTTCTTCCTCTCCAGTTCAGGAATGAGGACTTGGGATGCACGTTGTAATACAAGGCTGTTTACTGAAGGAGGTGCTAGGGACCAAAGGAAATGAGTATAAAGTTGTGTACGCTGACCTCTAACTGCACTGTTCACTGCAGCAAGGCTTTAATATAAAGTCAGGTTGCTTTCAGGGATATTTAGCAAAAATCACTCAGGCTTGTATTTTCTCCTAAAACCTACATTAGCTACTGTGGTATTTTCATTTTGTTAAAAGCAGGAAATCTTGCTCAGTACCCAGGCAGTTAGTACAAAAATTAATTTTGCAATGTCACGCTTGGAGCAGTGTGACTAAGTAGATAAGCATTTCACTGTAGTATATTAAACCTGAAGATTTTTATGACTGGAAGCCTGTCAGGCCCTTTACAGGAGCTCCTGAAGCAAATGGTAATTGTTTGGGTTTGTTTTTGATAGGACTCGTGCTCAAAGAAGCTTACAGCATCCTGGTAATAGAAGCTGTGAAATTACTTTTAAAAGCCTAGTAATGTGCCCTTTAAAACCAATCCAGCTCCTTCAATGGCATCTGCTCACTGTTGTGATTTGAAAAACAAAGGAGCTACACAGCTCAAGGAATATGCTTGTGTTGTTTCACAGGCCTGTTTTATTTCCCTTGTTCCTCCTTGGCTGCTTTTGTGTTCGTACATGCTATAAAGGTGCACTAAAATACTGCTTTTCTTTTCCCACCCCAAAGCGTTTTGGTAGGGAAAATACATTTATTTTACCACGCTATAGCTGTAAACTTTATTGAAACTGTCATAATTATAACTCAATGCCAGGCATCATTGTAGGATTTTCCCTGCTTACTGATTTGAGAATTTCCTGATAGATTTAAAGACTGGCAGGTGCAAATTGCCTTCATTCCGTTTTTATATATTAAAGAATATACTCAAGTAAGCTAACCAACACGTCTAAAAATTGTCAGTGTTTAAAGCTGAAGTTCAACAGTTTATTACAGTATTTTAAAATTAAAAATAACTTTGTGCTGTGTACTGACTTTTCAAAATAGAAGCTTTATTGACATGTTTTAATATAGTCTACATAAATTTCTTTTCAAATACCACTTTTCACGTAAGTGTTACATGACACAAAACAAGAGGGTGAGGAGAGAACCGTTATTCACTGCTCTCAGGAGAACAAAAATTACAATGTGGAGCTCTATAATTTCTTGGACAAGGGTGCAGGTTCTCCTTCTTAGCAGAAAAAATAGGATGTCGTATTAAATAAAGGCACTTGTCCTTTCTTGGGAAAAATATATTTTGAGTGTGCGAGTGGGTCAAAATTAGTAAATAAAAGCAATGTTTCTGTCTGTGACTCCAGTAATAACTTTACTCAACAAATTCAGACATGGATGGTTTTCTGTTCTTTCCTGGTTTGTAGCTTGTGGGTTATTTTCAGAACAAAACCAGAAAATGTAGTTTGAGAAAACTTTGTGGCTCACAGCTTGGAAAGAACTGCCCTTGGAAGTTGCTGTTTGTTAATTTGGGAATGTAGCTGTAATTCAGGCAGGCGTGTGATAATATCAAAGCTGATAAAACAACTGTTAGAGCACCTCGACAGATGGGTGGCTGTTTGAAGAATTTTAAATAGAAGAGGCAAATGGCGCTTTTCTGTAGCGCAGGGCACTCGGCCGGCTGTACGCGGGACACCGAGAAGTTTCGGCTGTACGCGGGACACCGAGAAGTTTCGGCTGTTACTCGCTGAGCTCTCAGCCGAGCGCCTTTATCTCACAGTGGCACCATCTGGGTTTGGTTTTGTGCCGGTGCACCGGTTGCACGCAAGCAAAGTTAGCGCAGCGCAGAATGAGCGCGTTGCCTACACGTAGTGCGCCCGATGTGCTTGGGAATATCGGGCATGCCTGACCTGTGCTGTGAGCTGCAATTTGATGTGAAATAGGTGTTGACACATCTTCTCCCTGCTCCTGATGGCTGCCTGCCTGCCATAGACTTACAGCAGCCCCTTGTGGCCTTAAAACAACTTGTGTACGCTTGAAATTGCCGGGTTTCCTCTGCCAAGCAGCAAACCTTGCTGTTAATGTTTGTCTAATACGAAGTTCATTAAAACTATGATTTAACAGACAACTATTTGAAAATAACTATTTTTTAGGAAGTTTATGGGTAAGTCTTGGCTTAAGTAAAGCATGTCCGCTTCATTTTATTTTCGAGTTGCTCTCGAATGGGATTTTGAGGGTCAGAACAGCTCCTCCTTTACTGTTTTGAACGCACATATTCTGTCTTTGCTTTCCACTTTCTGATACTATTTTGTCCACATGGATTTGTCACTATAGCCAGCAGATCCCAGAAGTTCTCCTTGAAGCAATAAAATTAGTAGTACAGCAGTTGTGTGTCCATTGAGGGCTGGTTTGGTGGTTGGTTTGTTTTTTCTGGGAAGGCTTGTTCCTGATTATTTCAAGTATTTATTGGACAAGAACTGAAATGCAGAACAGTAAATGTTTGGGTTTTTTCTTTTTTTTTCTAACATTAAGTGGAAATTTAGCTTAGCTAATAGACTGTACACTCTAGGCATGGTATTCCACTGCTCATTGCTCCTTTGTGAGGCTAGAAGGGGGCTTCCTGGAGCAAGAAAACCTGTCTAGCTGTGGTGTCTTTCCTTCTCCAAATGAAAGTGGTTTGGGGTGGGTATTTTACCTTAAAATTCTTCGAGGTATCTTTAAGGTAACTTCTCTTTTTATTTATTTTCATTTTCTTCCCTTGGTCTTATTCAAATACTGGCTTTCAATGTAGAATGAATTGAGTGATGGTAAAAAGCAAATCTCATTTTATTTTAAAGGAGTAAAATTAATGTTGGAGTTTATATAGAATATGCAGATGCACACACCAGAGTTAATGAAAATAGAAGTTGGAGCTTAACTTTAAGGATAGAAACAAAACATTGAGACTCTTCTAAAGCTATTTACATTTTAGTTTAACTATGTAATTCCAGCAATGCATAAATGATTGTTCTCAATACTCTGGCTTCTCAACATACGTACAGATCTTTTATCAATCGTGGTGTTACAATATGTTGAACTTGTAGAAATGGACCCTTGCTACTTGTTTTCTTTTACACTTTTTCCCTTTCAGGTACCTTATCAACTTCTTGTTAGATGCCACATTAGGAATGCTGTTAATCTATGTCGGTATACGTGCAGTCAGCAGCATTGTGGAATGGCAGCAGTGGGAGTTCCTTCGCTTTGGTGAATACGGTAAATGTTCTTACACTGAAATTATTTTCAGGATAGCATCGCAGAATATTTCAGCTAATGGTTGATTGATCTTAAAATCTTTATACCAAATGATTATAGTGGTCATTTTAATATATCACTTGTCATCAGGGTTCTGCTAAGTTCTGTGTCTTGGCATGCACCTTCTGTGTTAGAAAGCTTAACAAGTCTCTAAGCATCTAGTGAGTTTAGAACAACTGCTTGAATATTTATTTTTTAGGAGTGATTGAACAAATTACTGGCTAATATCATGGAAAAAAACTAACAGCCTGATAAATTTACTCTGAAACACTTAAATAAATGATAGCTGGAAGGTCATTTCCTATTAAAGCTTTCACTGAACCACATGCCATTGTCTGAAGATACGGGCTAAGAGTTCTGCCAGCCTTCTTTAAAGTAAACAACCACATGCCTTCAGTGAAGAGAGTGGCGGGATGGCCTGTGCTTGTCCTCAAGTAATGATCAAACTCCTGCATGTAGGGCTTGTGTCACTGATGAAAAATGCATATGTCTGTCTTGGAGGGTAAGGGAGAGACTAGTGAAATGGCTTGTGCCTGAAGTTGTGGGTTTTATCTTCCATTACGTTAGCCACAGAACTCCACTCATCTGCAGAAGTTGTGGATTTGCAGATGCGGCTGAGTATCACACATCCTCAGCGTCAACGTTTAATTCTGTTCAACCTGTTACTTTCAGATTGTTTAGTCTGGCTGGTTGGGAATGGAAGTTCTGTATAGATGCTAAAGATTGCATTTGAAGCTCCTTGAGATAAGAATAGGGGGAAGAAGTAGCCTTATGAGAGAGCTGTGGCTCTTCAGGAAAAAAAAAAACACAACCCTATGGTTTGCGGGAAAGAAACCCCTAAAATAAAGTTGGCCTAGGAAAGTAAAAGCTTTTGCTGCAGTTTCATAATTACTATTGGTAGGGTTTTTTGGCTTTGTAGCTTTCTTTGTTTTTAATGACCCTGAGTGGCTGACAGAATTAAGGATAAATAAATAAAGGCCTTGCCAAGTTGAAGTACTTTAAGAGCTTGGGAAGTTTACAGTTAAATCAAATAGCATTAATTTCCTTTAATGTCAGAGAATTAAAATGGAGATGGTGACAAGCATCTGTCTTAGGAGGAATAACTGCCTATACCACTAGGGCATTTTTTGTTAGATTTATGTAGATTTAATGTGTATCTTTTAAGGTACAGTTTATGACTGTTTAAACTGTTTAAATCAGCACTGCCACCACCCTGTTTACCTGCTCTTTTTCCACATGCCATGGTCCAGTATTTCCACTCTTTTCCTTGAACTGGTGCACATCTGACTCTTCAGGGAACTGATTCAGAGAGCTAAACTCTCAGAAAATTCACCGTATGTAGAAAAGTAAATAGTTCCTCCAGATCAGACCCCAGACTTGGGTGTCTAAGGGATTAGGTAAGCACCAAAGCCCAGGGAAGGAAAAAAGGCAAGGAAAGAGCTGAGACATTGCCGAGCTACACCTTCTGGCTGAGCTTTGAGACCTATTGCCCAAAGTCCCTTTTTCTGATTGTTGATTTGGCTTTAAGCTGTTTAAAGATGGTTGAACAGCTTTCAGCTCATAGAAAATTGGCTTTCCACTCAGAGCAGAAAACTTTGGTGTAGCTATTACTATTATAGGTAGGTACTTGTAATCATGTCAAATACTAGACTTCGTTGCTTCCTAATAGCATTCTGTTTTTTCTTGTGTGATTTGTTCTCTTCTCCCACTTTAATGTCCTTATAACAATAAGCAGTTGTGTGCCTGGGAAGATGTGGGGAGTATGTTCACTCTCCTGAAATTTGTCTCTGTCTCTTACTGACTTCCAAAATGAACAGTTTTTATTGTTAGTGATGAGGCATCTGTGACTGCGGTAGCTAAGCTCTTAACTTCAACAAATGAACTTGTTCCTTCTGTTCTGCTGCAGAGGTGGGCTGGGACTGATCCATTATGTCATTTTGAGTGAGGACATCTGAAATGTCTAAACTTGCATATCAAGTATTTCTTCTCTGTATGTGTGTGTATAAGTGATGCATGAAATTATATAATTCCACTTTAGTTGTTCTTTCCAACATCAGATGATTTTATCAGTGACTAACTTTCTTTGCTGTACCCTCATTAATATGCTGTCCTGACCTTAGTGTGTTGTTTTCTTAATCAAGTTATCATAAGGACTATTAAAAAGCCTCTTTTATATCTGTGTTTCCATTACTTATGCGGGGAGGCTTCTGGTATAAAGAGAACTGGATAGCGGATGGGAAGTTGTTAGTAGTGGCTGTGCAGTAAGGTTGCACCCTATGGCAGCAACGTGTCTGAAAAGGGCAAGTTGCGTTGGGTTGCTTGCTGCACTCTTCCGTGAAGTACTGCTGTGGTTTCGAGGTGAAAACCCTCATATTCTTTTATTTAAAAGTTTTCACTTTGGCCCTGAGAAAACTCATCTTATTTTTCATAAGATTCTTTAAAATGAATAAACTAAGAAAGGTGGAAGAGAGGACTAAAATGCAGTCCTGTGGGCTCGCAGGTGTGTTTGGAATTAGTATTTCGAAGTTAAACGGGGATGTTTAGTGTAGGTGGGCGATGTCTGCTCATTGAAAGGTATCGGAGACTTGTGGCATTTTATCTGAAGTAGTAAAGTCAAGTCCTCAGCTTGGAGATCAGAGTGATTTCAGTTTGTTTGCAAGTGTGGGAAAACAAACAAGAGCCCCCCCCCTAAAAAAGCCTGTCTCTTCTTGCAACGGAGTGATGTTGTTTGTGTTTCTACAGCCTAAATAATCATTTGTCTCAAGTTAATTCTCACTGTGAGCTCATTTCCCTTCTTAGCTCTATTACTTGATCCCCGGTGATTCATTACTTGAAGCTGTCACAAAAATAGCAGTGTCCCGCTGGTTTTAAAAGCCTCTTCTTTATATGGAGGATAGTTTTTAAGCATAAATGCCTCAAGGAAAGAATGGATACCAAAATACCAGTATTCATAAGTTGTTGCTGTTTCTACAGCAAAACAGCACTGCACGCTGCTGTTACAAAGTAGCATGAGGTCCCTCAAGGGCTCTTTTTATGTCAGCTTTTTTAAGTTTATTAGATTTGTCTTCAAATTTCCAGTTTTGTATTTTCAGATTCATTACATCAGCAGCTGGATTTTAATAGAAGTGCAGGATCGGTTAGTATTTTTGAGTATGTAAAGAGGAGAAACGCAGTCATGATCTGTAGTGAAAAGAATGTTCCCTGCATTCTCCTTCCCTTCATGTCTTAGGCTACTTTAGCTGCTGCAAGTAGAAAACGGGTGACTAAATCCCTCTTGGTGACAATGAACTTTGCTGGCAACTAAATCATGCTGTGGTCTCTTTGCTTGTTACCGCAAGTAACTTCAAAGTTCTAATTCGAGTTTGTGTACCGAATCTTTGAAGGTACAAATGTCCTGAATACTCTTGGCTACACCTCCTGGATGTGGTGACAGTATTAACTTCTCCTTTTTCCCTTGAATTATGTAGTTGATAAAATCATAGAAAAAATGTGGTTGGAAAGGATCTCCAGAGGTCGTGTAATCCAACCTCTTGCTCAAAGCGGGGTTAACTTCAAAGGTAAAGCGGGTTGTTCAGTTTGTGGTCCAGTCCAGTTTTTAATTTGTCCATGGCTTGACATTTAAGAGCCCCTTTGAACAACCTACTGCAGTGCTTAACCGCTCTCTTTGTGAAAGCTTTTTCCTTTTATGTCAGAACTGTACGTCCACCCACCCAGACTACATCTCCCCAGCTTTTCTACAAGGATGCTACTGGGAGACTTGGTAACTTCAAAGTAGACAGCATCCCTTTTCTCACCAGGCACACAAAAATCCTCAAGTAGAATTTAATATACACAACTTCTAACTTCAGTCATGTGCCAGAAAAGAAAAACCAACAAAAAACCAAAACCCAAAAAAACCCGGTGCCCTTCCCCACAAAAACATTATGGTACAAAACATTCATTGCTTATAATGCACAGCGTTCTTAATACAACAGTTTCACAATTTTTGGACATACAAAATCTCGTGTGACAGAGATGGAATAGAAGAAAAATTGCTATAGCTGTCTTTGCTTTTAGGAATTAAATACAGATTGGAAGAGAGCTAGAATAAACTGGCAAAGCTTTAATGGTAAGTCTGTAGCTGCAACTAGATTTTTTTTTCATATTTGCTAGTTAATGAGGAAAACTAGAGAATGCTAATAAAAATGTGGAGTATAGAAATTAATTGCCAAAATTTTAATTCTGAAATCTAATTCAGGCCTTGTATCTTTGGAAGAATCACAGTTGCTCAACTTTGTGTTACTGATGTTTCCCCTTTCGAATTTTCTAACATCTTTTTAACAACAGAACCCATAAACTGCAGTATACAATTGTAAAACTTGAGAATTTTAACCATTTTCCCCTTGGAGTATTGAGTGTTGTTCACTAGGTCTTACTGTTAAAGTTGTTTAGGAAGTTTTCTTTGTTTTGGACTGTGATCTGATTTATGTTTCGTTTCGTAGCATTTAAGCAGCAAACAGTAAGTCTCAAGACTCCTACCAAGTATTAACACTGAAAGCCTTTCAGAAATGTTCCAGAAAAGGAAGTAGCAACTATCCATTATGCATTACAAATGCATAAAGGCATCTGAATTTCCATTGCCCACTGTTCATCCCCAGGCTAAAAGTTTTAAGCTGCCTCTGAAGATGTTGCAGAGGGTGTTGTGAAGACCGAAGAGCTTTCCCCTCCAAAGCTTCCTTTTGGTTCCCAGTGAAGTGCTGCTTTAGCTCACCTGCAAAGCTTCTTAGGCTTACCAGTCTGCTTTTTCCTTTTTTCTCTCCTTGCTTTCATAGAATAGTCTGCATAAATGTTCATGTTCAAATCTTTGTGGTGTTCATTCTGTCCTGGCAGGTAACCTAATGCATTCAGGTTTTCGCTCTGCAGCAGGATTTCCAGCCCTTTCAGATGAAAATTAAAATGTGATCTTAATTTTTTTTGTTTCATTAAATTATTCATAACAGCTCTTGCACCTGATGCTTCAGTTGTGAGTGGTTAGTTATGGTAACTAACTTTGTAGAGAGGAAAAATGTTTAAGGTGGCCTAGGGAGAACGGCAGGAATCACCATGTTTCTACTGGGACTGAAGGGAAATAGGTTTTTCCCCAGCTATGTTTCCCTTAAGTTTTCCCTTTCAAGAAGCTTAATACTTCATGATGGAAGGTCAAAAATAACAATTTGATAAGAAACAGACGTAATACAACTATACCTGTCTTGCTTTCATCAGATTATGTAGAACAGTGAGCGTGCAGCCAGGAACTGCTGAACTGGGTAAAGTCCTGTCATATTCACTTTCAAACTGACGGTTTTTGAAAGTTGGGGTGAGGCTGAGGGGAAGGAGCAGCGCTAAGGAAATTGGAGAAGGCCCTTCAAGAGGCTATAGCTGCCCTGCCTCTTCTAATGCTGCTTTTCTAAAAGGTTTACTGTGAAGTAAAAGCTACCCTATGCATAAATTGAACCTTTCTTCTTTCTTGCAGGTGACCCACTGCAGTGCAGTGCATGGGTGGGCCAGTGTTTCCTGTACATAATGATTATGACATTTGAGAAAACCATCATCATAATAGTGCTGCTTATACCTCAGTGGAAAGAGGTTTGTATTTTTACAACATTTTACAGACAAATGAATTTCAGGTGGAAACTGTGAAGCAATAGATTTCTGATAGTGTTTATTGGTTTGGCTCAAGCATTCTAAGAGTCTGTGTGCCTTTTAACTCTGTGATAGTGGTATCTTTTTCCAGTTTGATTAGGATACTGCTAATTAGGTTTTCTGGCATCCATTGCCAGGAATATCCTGTCATATTTTGGAGATTTCTTTTTATGTATTGCAATATATAAAATTTTATTCTATTTCCTTTTCTGAGTGTTCTTGATGCTACTAAGGGGCTCTTCCTTTTCTTAATTCTTTAACCCTTATTTAAGCAATTTTGTATTGTTTCTTGTAGTACTTTAAAGAATTTTCTTTGCCTGCCCTTGTTGATAGATCTAAACTGTAGAGTTTTAGAAATTTGCAATGGGTTAGTGAAGCCATTGCTGATGACTGGGTAAATATTTACTTTGATAGAATCTGTGCGACATAATATTGAAAGCGATGCTGTGTGATGTTATAGCCCATTAAAACCAGTCAGTCCCTGTTGTATGCTCTGCACTACTTTGGGAACTGTCTTCTCTTTACCGGTGTGTTTTGTAGAACTCTGTTTAAATTTCCCACTGATGGAACTTGAAGCATGTTACTGGGGAACACGCAGCTCTAAAATGTTCGAAGATGATTCTAACGCAGTTCTTCAGAGTTCTGTAAACAGAAATGACAGAGATAAGTTTCGTGCCAGCCCCACTTATCTGTGGTAATTTATAAACTGTCCTAAGTACGTTCCTTTTCTACAGAGCTGTCCTTTTTTGGTTCGTATGGATTATTTCTCTAGTGGTAGCTAGTACCTGAACAATTGCACTTAATCCAGTTACATGCACATGCTGCCATGATCTGAACTTAATCCTTTTCTTTTCACAGGTAGCTTTATTGAATCCTATAGAGAACCCCCAGCTGGAGCTGGCTATCGTCATGCTGATAGTTCCCTTCTTTGTTAATGTTAGTATGACTTGCACGCTTCTGTGAGATGTTTACTTGGGTATCTTCCTGCCACGTGTTAATTAGCGCTAGTCTTTAAGGCACAGTGTACCTTGCTGCTAAGTTAACTTTTAAAGGGGAAGGATGTTAAAGAATGGGTGAAATGTCTGGATATGTAGATTTTACAAAGCTGAAATCCATATTGAGCTAAGTAACCAGGCTAAGGAGAGGTGCAAAACTGCCTCATAGACCTCTTTGGCCTGATGACTCCAGCAGATGCAATGTAATACTGAAATACAGACATAGAGATTATAAAATTACAATGAAATTTGCCGCAGGAAACAGTTGGTCTAAGGATGGCTGTACTGTGAAGTATGCTGTGCCTGACCGTAGCTAATAGTGGCTGGCCTGACATGGAGCAGAGGAAAAGGGCAAATGTGCAGTCATCCTTCCCAAAGTGTACTCCTCCAGCAGTCTGGAGTTTAGGGACTAGAGCCAGAGATGGCACGTGTCCTTGCATTTAATAACTGCTGGTGACTTTTTTTTTTCTCATGTTCAAGCATGGGTTTTATCTTTTGAGAACCAAAAGTCTGTTGCATTAATTTGTCTGCCTAAACTGTTCACATTTCTATGTGAAGAGTTAATATATGATCACTCTGAATAGCAGCTACTTTTCTTATTTTCTCCTGCAAGGGAAGAAGGTAGCTGCGTTCTACAGCAGTCATGCAATGGGTAAGATTTTTACCTGTTTGGCCAATTCAGGATTATTGTGAAGTTTTCCTAATTCTGTCCAAATACTGACTGAATTAACATATGCTACTCTGAGGAAAACTGAACTGTCGCTTCCCCCTTCTCTTTAACAGGCATTAATGTTCTGGGTAGTAGATAACTTTCTTATGAAGAAAGGGAAGACAAAAGCTAAACTTGAAGAAAAGGAAGCAGGACAGGATTCAAGAAATGGAAGTAAAGTCCGATACAGGAGAGCAGCATCACATGAAGAGTCAGAGTCAGAAGTACGTCGGTTTAATTAATGCAATATCGATCCAGTTCATCCCTCGTGCCATTGATTTCATTGTAGCACTGTCAGCTTAGTTTTGATTTTCTTTGCATGTACCTCTATCAGTAGGTCCTAGCATTTGCAGTTGAAGAGCAATTAAGAAAAATAGCATTGTTACACCACTCATGGTAGTTAATTTCCTTCCAGATGGGCAGGAAGGCATAATAATATATTTAAATATCACAGGTGAACTGTATTACAAATGCTTCTAAAAAAACCCAAACAGAATACCAAACTGATACACAATTCTAATTAACAAAGAGGGGTTAATAGCTTGAAGTGGGGGAAGCTGGTGGAGGCAACAGGCCTAATTTTGGAGAACCATTTACATCCTTGCCATAGCATAATTTTATTCTCAATTATATTGAATAGGCAGTTTCCAGTTCAGCTAAACGATGGGTGGTATTTTTAAGGGTAAGTTGTTTTAGCTTTAGTTGGTTAATGTAACTTTTCTGTGTAATAGACAGTACTATTTATATGGGGTTTTCTTTGCTAGACTGACTGCCGTATTTCTAGCGTGATAACATGTCTGACTTTAACAGCAAGCCACCCCACTGCTCTGGAGGAGCTGGAGTCACTTCTTTGGGTTTAGAATCAGTGATTGTAGTTGCGATTAATACGCATGCGTCCTTCTTCAAAATTTACTGGAGGTTCCAGATAGGATGTGTGATGTTGTTTGATAGTACTGGCAGAAAATCCAAATTGTATTCTGTAAACTCTTTCTTGAGCAAATAGCAAGGCGCTTTGCAAGCATTAAAAAAAAAAGTAAAAGGTTGAAAGTAAATCAAAGAAAGAGTGTGACTTTGACCCATGTTACTCAGAAGCTGTAATTTGTTTTTAGATCCTTATTTCAGCAGATGATGAGATGGAGGAATCAGACGCTGAAGAGGACCTGCGTAGACTGACAAACTTAAAGCCCATTAAGAAGAAGAAGCATCGTTTTGGTCTGCCTGTATGACACATTCCCCGACCTGTGTATTTGCAGGTTTCACGACAAAAACTTCAGTCAGTGGGTTTTAATGTTGCAATTGCATCTCCCTCTTCATACAGACTGACTTAAAAGCAAGGTCTACCAACAGAATGCAAACAGTTGGAAGACTTCCAGTTCAGTTGCACTACAGACACACTGACCAATTATGCAAGAACGTCTTTTTCATCATGTGTGGAAAAAACACAGCGTCGTTCGGGACTGGTCGCCAAGGGGATTTGTATCTGACGTTTCGGAGAAGATCATAGAAAACAGATACAGCAATCTTCCGCTTATGGTTACTGATGACACAGTTTAAGATGTTCTCAAAAAGGCATCAGAATCAGCTAAGTTAAAGGAGTGTGTTTTATTACTAAAACTGGCTTTTGCAGCATAATTCCTAGAGCAGAATAGTTTATGGTTACAAGCTGTAACTTAACGTTATTTTTTTAAGTACAAATGTTTACTTGCTACTGGGTACCTATGGAACTAATAGGTGGAACAAAGATTTTTTTCCAAGTCTCCTCAAATCTATTTGACTATTTTATATTTAAGTTATATTTTCATACAGTTGTATTTAAAGTTTCTCTTTGTCAGAGAAAAGGGTGCGGTTCCCTTTTTTTTGTGCAGAACAGGTCAAAAGATTTGTGGTGAAAAATCTTATTTATGCTTGTGTCCTGGTTTAAGACAAAGGGATTGCAAAGGGAAAAGCTCGCTCTCTCTCTGCTGAAGTCACCAAATATCACTAAAAATGCAGTCCTAAGTGTGCTTTCGACCACATAATTTGAAAATACCTTTTTTTTTGTAGGAGGTGATGTTTGCGTATTTGAGGAACGTGCACTTTAGTGTATAACAAAAATCTGTTGTGATAGGTTATTTGTGAAATGAGTATCTATGGATGACTAATTATTTCTGTTTCTGCAAGTCTCTCTGTGCATACCTCTCAAACGACCCAAAAGAGATGGAATGTTTCTTACGCTTTTCCTTATATAGGGCCTGTGGTACAGGACCGTGACCTGATTGAAGCAGTTGTGCTACAATATTGCAAATAATTCTGTCCCTTGGGTTTTGTTGGAAAAGCAATCTTCTATTTAATGTGGTTTAAAAGAAAAAAAGTCTTCTCCTGTTTCATTTCCATAAAGGCTGATTATCCTTTATTAGTATAAAACCCCCAAAACCCGAGAGGTATAATACAGTTGTTACTACAGAATTTTTGTGTTTTTCAGTGTCTGTTTTCTGATGATTGACAACATGTGCTGGTCTGAAACTTAGCAGACATGTTTTCAGTGACATCCTTTTGCTTTGCGTATCTTCTAAATGATTGTTTCTGACAGCTTTCCTTGCTTAGTTAAACCTTGTGCAGGACAAGGCAGTGTGTCAGAGAGGTGACAACAGACCTTCATTGCAAATCTGTTGTAGTAGCTGGACATCAGAAATGTTCCAAGCCTTAAACCAAACAGTTTCATCAGAAAACTGCTCAGAACTTTTTAAGATTTTTTACATTTTTTATAGGTGTACGAGGTCTTAATGTGATTTATTATCCAGACCACTTAAATGGGCCTTAGTAAATACTGAACTGTGCGCTCCCGTACTTCACTAGTCCAGCATTCCTTTTCACTGCGTGGCTGCCGAGGGTGAACACGATGTTCTGAGGCTGCGGGTACACCTCGGCGTGTCCGACCGGCTAGAAGGGACGTTTTACCAAACCTAATGTTTGTGGGTTTAGTTGAGCCACTGACCTTTGTTACTGTGCACTGAAACGTAATAACGGCAATAAGTTTAAGTACTAGCATTTCTTTTACACTAAACCTAGAAATTAATGACAAGAGAAGCTTGAGTTATTCTGAAATGGGGGGGTGGGGGGAAGGGGAAATGTCCCTGATCAGTGTTGCCTCTGGTTTAGGGTTTTTTGGTTGGGGTTTGTTTTTTTTTTTCCATTAATGTTGGGACTTGCATCTTCTCATGACTATTTACCACTAGGTGGGCGCGTATCTCCAAAAGCACAGTCCTTCAAGGAACTCGTTTTCATCAACAGAATAGTCTCATGCAGCTCACTTATTTCCAAAGGGATTTAAGAGCTGGGACTGGCTCTTGTCGCAAGTGTCAGCATTTATTTTTTTAGCATAGGATTTGTTCTATTTCAGATAGCGAAATAAAGCTATTTGACGTGTGCTACATACCACTGCGCAGCCATCACCGTCCTCGTCGGCCATCAGAGATAACTGAGCAGCGCGCACAAATTTACCTGTACAAGCTTTCATTTTATCTTCCTTTTCCCTCCCTTTCTCCAGTTGCTTTAAATCATCAAAATGATTTCTGTTCCTAACCTCATGTTTAGTCTGTGAAGTGTCAGTATAAAATTATGGCCTTAATCATGTAAAAATACTTGTTTTGAGCAGACCTCAAACTTACTGACCAAGTACAAAATGGTGTAAAGCACTGTGGAGCAGTTTCTTAAGATGGTTCTAGCAAGGCATATGAATGCCTAATTTTTTGTGTCTTAAGTGCTTAAATGTCACTGGGTTTGAGATTTTGATATGCCTAGCAAGATGATGTAGTAAAGCACTATGAGCCAAAGAGACAGAAGTATTTTAACTACCACAGTAGTAACAAGAGGAGCGTATCTTCAGAGGGGGGAAAAAACAGCTCTAGCTTTGTCTACTAAGATAAAAAATTTTATTCGCAACCTTAGCCAAATAACAAAACCTGAGGGGGTTTTTCTATTCATTCTTTGTTATCACGTGAAAGAGATGGAAAATGTAAAATTGGCAGTTTTCCTCTTTGTGAGGTAAAAATTGGAATTCTTGCAGTAGGTACAAGTAGGACAAGTGCTCTTGTCTGAAGAGCTGATGTGTGCGAGAAGCAAGTATGTGCCTAGTGCTTCACTATGTCTTACTGTGTGTTGAAATGTACTGGCAGTACAGCCTGAAATAAATTTCTCAGAGAGAGTTGATCCAGTAATAATATCACAACATGATGACGTTTGCGTTGTCCTCAAACGGGCACTCAGAACTGATTCCTGGTAAACGTACTTCAGGACGACTCAGCAAAGGTTTCATTCGGGCTGTGCTTGGGGGGAGAAAAAGTGGTTCTTTTAATGAAAATAAGCTATGTAGTGTATGCCAAAGCAAGAGAAAGGAATTGTAACTTACAGAAGAGACACGGAAGTGTTGGTGGAGATGGCATTTACCACAAATGATCAACCTAAATGTATTAACTGTTTCTAGTATCCGACCTGTGACACATCTGCATAAATTTAACACACTGGTGTTGTTTAATACGTGGTTCTCAAGTTCTGGCTTTAATACGTTCAGGTCCCCTCGTCTTACTTTAGGTAAACGCTGTGTGTTAAAGTTGCTAACTAAAATGTACTATAGCTTTTCTTCAGGGAAAACTCAGTTTCTGAGTTGCAAATTAGAGCAATGCAAAGTGATCCCCTCCGGCAGGCGTCTGCTCCCTTTCCAGCTGTGCCTGGGGAGGGGGGCACGGGCTCTCCCCCTCCTGCTGGGAGCTGAGCGTCACAAGGAATTTCTGCCACTGTGCTTGACTAACCCGTGTTTGCAACTTTGCTGTGCTTTTTACAGGAGAAACCAGTAGTGGGAGCGAGTAAATTCAGCCACATCCAGTCAGAGTAGATCTACAGCATAGGCGTGCAAACTTTTTTAGGTAAAGTTTCCAGTTCAATTACTGCAAATGACTACTATGGTTTTACAAAGTAAAACTGCAGTATCTTTAAAAAAGGGACTCTTTTGTAGGCGTGTTTGTCCTGAGTGGGTATCTGTCTCAAACTGAATGCTGGGTTTGTTAGTCCGTAAATTCAGAGTGTAGCCTATGTGAGCAAAACCAACAGCTGTATTCTGCCGCCCTCTGTTTGGACCATATTGTTTAATCGGTGATGTTACCTTAAACTTTTAAGGGTATCTGATGTAATTACATTGTATAATGGTTTACAATAAAGTTTGACTTACTACAGATTTGTACACTTGTTTTATACTTGTTCTGTTTACAGTGCGTGTGTCGCGATGTTCATAATGTGCCGCTGGGGGAAGCAGGTTTTGCTGCTGGAGTCTGACTGCAGATCTAGTGTTTTGCACACTCGTGTTGGTATTCATGTCAATATGTTCATTTACCTGAACAGCCAGTCCCGTTGCGGTTGGAGGCACCACTGTTATTAAGTAGAAAATTTTGTTGATGACTGTAAGGATCCTTCCAAGCTTTTCTCGGATCTGTTCCCTGAGGAGGGGTTTTGCCCTCTGCGTGTGCACACGTGGACAATAACCATCTGTATTTTCATGTTGAAGATAAAAACCTTCAGTGTGCAACCTGAGAATTCTTGAGACTGCAGAACAGTTACCTGAGGCCTTCTGGAGTGTAGGATGTTGTCGGCAACATGAACGTGTAACCTTAGAAATTCCTGAATTCACCTCCAGTGCCCTGGCCCTCGGCACAGGCACGGCCTCATTCAGTAACTTGTAAACCTGTTTTGTCGTCTGTTCCCTTCTCATTTGTTTGCAGCAGGTAGTAGAAATGCAAGCTGAGGGAAGATGTCTGAGGATCCTGTTGAGAAGTTTGGTTGTGCAGGGCCTTGTATCACAGAAGTGATGTAGTACCTCCTTGGAGACAGAAAAGGACCGGGTGAGGATGGCCAGGCCTAGGACCAAGTAGCCTCTCTGTCCCCTGTCTCCCAAGGGCAGCACACTGGAGATGACCAGTGCCTTCCTTGCTTTAATCTCTGCTGCTTCCCAAAACCATGCGAAGGAGGAAGCAGTGCTGATTCTTTTGCCTGACAGACATCGCTCTTACGTGCTATCTCTCAACTGCAGAGTTGTCTCTCAAGCTCCAGGAGAAAGCAGCTTTTTGATTACCAAAGTGTCTGCAGCAAGCACTTGGACTTCCCTTAATCCCAACGAAATGAGTGTGGCCCAGCATGAGTTTTCTTCTGTTTTGTTGAGCAGAAAGATGCTGTCTTACTCTCCAGGTTCCCTGGGGGTATGGCGAGGTATCTACCATCAATTTTCCAGGGTGCTGGAGGAATGAGGAGGACCATGTAGGACGAGAGCTGACTCACTCTGAAGCTGCAACATGACCACGTACAGGTGACAGATTTTTGTGGTGCTGTTGGTTTGTTGGGTTTTTTTAGGCTGCAGCTGGGGAGAGGTTGATTCCTTTAAACCAGAATAGAGCAGAAGTCCTGTTCTTAGCGAGCTGCTGCTGCTATTGCCTCTACCTGTCTCAATGGGAGCAGTTTAGTGTGTTCTGCTGGGCTGGACCTGCATGGGATCAATCCACAGGTGCCACTGTAACTCCTCTGTGATGTTTGCCCATTACTCTCATTAATTCCCACAAGTGGCCCCATACCCACTGCGTCCTCCAAGGGAATTTGGAGGATTCAGCTGATCACGCCTGTCAGCCCACTGAGGGCTGTTAGCAGTTTCCTGGAGAAGTCAAATCTTCTGTAATTACTGGAGATCGCAGTGACCAGACATGTACGTTCGCTAAACTCTCCATGGTCATTGGTGTATTTTGGCTGCAACAAAGTCCTCAGCAAAGGACTTCTCCACACTTTCATCTTCCGCTGTGATGTGGAGAGGACGAATTTGCCTTTCTAATAGCCACTATTAAATAAATGAGCCCATCTTGGTTCGTGGTCATTCATGTCCCATTGAACAGATCTCGGGACCTCAACCAGGCGAACAGAATTTCTACTCCGAAGTGTAAGTGGCTGTAGAGTTATGTGGGGTTTTTTGTAAGGAAAAATTAGCCCATGATCTGTAAGAGGAAATGGTTGTGCCGGTTGTTCAGTGTTGGTTTAGGAAATGTATAATCAAAGGTAACAGGATGGCCCGGGCTGTGGGGGATGTCTTGGAAGCTTCAGGATATGCCGCCTTCCTCTGTAGGCACCCTCAGCTCCTACCCTGAATAGCACGAAGGTGTTTTAATTTTTGTTGGTATAATGGTTTTGTTTGTATAAATTAAATTGCTGTGAAAGCATTAAAAGCCAGCCAAAACGAGGACACGTCCAAACTGCTGCTTAACCTACAAATAATTCCCCCAGTAGTCACGGAAAGGAAAGCAGTTTCTCGGGCCTGGAAGGAGTTCGGCTTAAAGGCAGAATGGGCACCCAGAGTCCTGGGGGATGGTTCACTGCTGACAAATCCCATAGTCCTGGGATGGCGCTGGTGCTGTGGTACTCATGGAATTTGCAGAGGGATCTGGACAGGCTGGATCGATGGGCCGAGGCCAACTGTATGAGGTTTAACAAGGCCAAGTGCCAGGTCCTGCACTTGGGTTCGAACAGCCCTGGGCAGTGCTACAGGCTTGGGACAGAGTGGCTGGAAAGGGCCTGGAGGAAAAGGACCTGGGGTTGCTGGTTGACAGCTGACTGAACATGATCTGGCAGTGTGCCCAGGTGGCCAAGGTGGCCAACGGCATCCTGGCCTGTATCAGGAATAGTGTGGCCAGCAGGAGCAGGGAGGTGATTGTCCCTCTGTACTTGGAATCATTAAAGTGGAGGAGACCTTCAGGATCATCTAGTCTTGGCTCTGGTGAGGCCGCACCTTGAGTGCTGTGTCCAGTTTTGGGCCCCTCACTAAAAGAAGGACATTGAGGCCCTGGAGCATGTCCAGAGAAGGGCAACGAAGCTGGTGAAGGGTCTGGAGCACAGGTCTTATGAGGAGCGGCTGAGGGAACTGGGGCTGTTTAGTCTGGAGAAGAGGAGGCTCAGGGGAGACCTTATCGCTCTCTACAACTACCTAAAAGGACGTTGTGGTGAGGTGGGTGTTGGTCTCTTCTCCGAAGCAGCAAGTGGTAGGACAAGAGGAAATGGCCTCAAAAGGGCCAGATTGGAGCAGTTAGATTGGATATTTAGGTTTAGGTTGGATATTAGGAAAAATTTCTTCATCGAAAGGGTGGTCAGGCATCAGAACAGGCTCCCCGGAGAGGTGATAGAGTCACCGTCCCCAGAGGTGTTCAAAGGGCATGTAGACGTGGCACTTTGGGACATGGTGTAGTAGACATGGTGGTGTTGGGTTGACGGCTGGACCTCCTAGAGGTTTTTTCCAACCTTAAAGATTCTATGATTCATAGAATGTCTTCACAATTGAAAACACCAATTTTATTTTACCTCCTGTGCTTCTCTGTGGACCGAACAAAACACGGATTTCAATTACTGGAAAGGTGGATGTTTCTAGTAGAAGACATTTCAAGGTCTCCACGTCTGCCTGTCTCAGTTGACATACCTGTCCTGCTTCAGCTTTTTTTTTTTTTTCATGATGCAACGAATTAATGTAAAAAACATAAAAATAAAAGGGAAACAACCCCCCACTCAACCCTCCGCTGGTAACAACAAATAGAACTCGTGCTTAGAGCTCTGTTGGGGTATTTTCTTGTTTCATTAAGAAATGGTTTGGAGAACAAATGTTAAAAGTTCTGGAAAAGATTTTACGGCTGTCAGCACGGACAGGGGGGAGCACTGGGTTTATCGATGCCCGAGTAAGCTGTGCCTAGGCAGACAGCTGGGGAAAGGGTTAAACTTACAAACCCCGCTGGAAGTGGAAAGGGATTTCACTGCCTCAGCTGCGTAAGAGCCGGCATCAGAGCGAGCTCAGCCGCGGAACTGTCGGGGTAAAACCGTGTCTGGTTTTATTAACCCTCCAAACTGCACAGAGCGGCTCTGATACCGATCCCTGCGCAAAGCGGTTTCGGGCACAGCGTTACGCTTGGGTGTTAGGTTTGTACCCTTCAGAAGACGCATGTTTTGTTACGCAGGGAAATAAACACATGCGCTATCTATTCCCCCCCGCCCCCAACAAAAGGATTCAGTCACTTTTGCGTCTGTACCAAAGTTTTGCCTTTTAAAGTTATAAATAGAGCCCCAGTGGACTCCCGGGGAAGTGGGTTTGTAGTCGCTTGGGCTCCCCGCGGCCCCCTGCCCCAGCTGTCTGCTCCCGTCAGTCCCCGGTGAGCGCCGCAAGCCCCCGTCATCGCTAAGAATAAACCTCCCGACAACGCAGCCTCTCTCAACCTGAATCATCCCGGCTGCTGGTTTGGGAAAATGACCCAGCTGGTGACTTCACGGCGGATGCTCTATATAAGTCGAGGAAAAAACCAGGCGTTCGCAGAGCTTGCGGGCTGGGTTTAATCAAAGCCGGGAAACGACCTCGGGAGGGATTACGGTCGAGCGAGCGCCGCAGTTATGTCACAGGTACGGGGAGCTCCGTGCGAGCCTGGCTCTCCGGAGCGCAGGGTGCCCGGCAAAGGGCCTCCTTGGAATAGCTGTTAGCAGGTTACTGTCCTTAACCGGGGCGTTCGGCGTCCTGCTCTGTGCGACTTGTCTGAGTGCGGCGCAGTATTTAAGCGCGCTGTTTCCGTGCTTTAACCAGTAAGTTGTTAGGAGGGGCTGTTCGATGAGGAAGGAGAGCAGCTGCCCTCTCCATGGTTTCTGTGTTTTAGTTTTACAATATTCTGGTTTACCATAAATAATTTTATTGCTGTAGGAAGGGAAAACCCAGTTCCCCTGCTCTGGGTTGGGGTGTCTCACAGAAGGACTGATTTGGGCTTTTCCAATGCGCTTTCTCAGGCAATGATGCGAAACTTTGGCAGTAGGTTTGGAAGGACGCGGCTGCACCGAAGGGTGCTGCCGTGTAACGCCTGGCGCGTTAACGTGCGGGAAGGGAGAGCGCGACCGAGAACTGTGACCGTTGGCGTGTGGTATTTGAGGCTGAAATTTGGTATTACACACGTTTTATGTTTGTTTTGTAACTAGTGGCTTGTGCTCCCCAATGATCAGTGTTTCCAAGGGGTCTTAACATCAGCTCAGGAATGTTGAGGTTTTCCCGTAAGCTTTGTGTTCTCAGCACAAGCTCCCTGAGCCTGGCAGCGTGAGAGTTCGCCATGGTGGGTGGGATGGAGAGCAGGGACACGGGGAGGGTGGAAGAGCACAGTCCTTCAGCTACGTAGAGCAACTCGGTTTGGCTTGTTTTCTTTAGTCCAAAGAAAAAAAGACTTTTAAAAAACCAGTCATATGCCTTGTAAAGCAGCACTTTGAGACTTGTGACAGGAGGAGATGAAGCACCGGCTGCCTTGCTCTGCAGGCTGGGAACGGCTCCTGCCAGCCCCCGCTGACAGATGCACTTGTGCTGGGAGCAATTAGTCGTGTGGCTGCGACACTGGGAGCTGCTGGTGCTGGCAGGCCCAGGGCTTACCGCTGGGGCTCACGGTAACCTCTGAGCAGCTTTTTTGCCTTTTAGCTGGGGCCAGCTACTCCACAGCAGCTGTCCTGCTGGAAAATCCACCTGTAATCAAAGCATGAGAGGTTTGATGTTATAATAATCGGGTGGAACACAACAGTTGTGCTCAGCCTGGCCATCCCCAAGAAGACCCTTGTCCCAGTGGAAAGAAGCCTCACGGTTGTCATCTCTTGCCAACAATTCACCAAGGATGTGTGAAGGACCCTAGCAGGTTTTGTATTCCTGGTGAGGAAATACGTTTGGTTTTGGGGGGATTTTTTCCCCTTTCTGTGCTGGAGCCAAGCCAGGTCTGTCCTGGCTGCCTGTGGACTGTGCCGTGGACATGGGGGAGCGTTCCCATCCCAACTCTCATTGCAGACGGACAAACGGAACCCTGGCTGTCGGGATGTCTGGTTCACCAGCTAACCGACCAAGAGCTGTGGTGAATTTTGCAGGGTTTGCTGCCGCCCTTTCCCCTTGCTAGCTTTGGCTCCTCGCGGAGTGTTTTCCCCAGAGGTCTTGTGAGTGTTTTGTTTCCCACAACACGGATTGTTGCGATTGACAGCGAGCTATTCTGAGCGTTCCCGGGAATTCACAGCGGGCAGGAAACATGCCGGAGGGTCCAGCGCAGGCACTGCCCAGAGCCAGGCACGCAGGCACCGTCTCCGCAAGCTCCGCGGGACTCGCTGCTCCAGCCATTTGTGGGCCTTGAGGGATTTGTTTCCCTCCCCAACTGTTTTTAGCTTTACAGGCAGTGCCTGGAAACGTATGAGTGGGCTCCAGCGCTGCCAGCACCCAAATGTCACAAGCCCTACGTACGTAGCGATGGTCAGAGAAGTTTCTCGATGGTTTGGTGTGCAAATGTGTTAAAGCTGGAGCGGGGGGGCCTTGCGTTGTTTTTAATCGCATCCCCTGTGCCCCTGCACCCTGCTGCCTGGTGTGCGACCTCGGCAAGCTGTCCTCTAGACAGGAAAGCGAAGAGGGACGTGTTAACGGTGCTGACTGCTGCTGGCTGACCTCGTGTCTGACTGGAGCGCTAGTTTAAAGGTAGGGACAGGCTGATACGAACCAACGTTCTGACTTTCTTCTAGCAAGAGAAACCGTAAACAGATCAGTACTTGGACGTTGCAGTGCACCACCTGATGATGCATCTGTTTCTGTATTAGATTTCCTTCTCCCTCTTTGGGTTCTGAGTCCAGTGTTTCAGATACGTTCAGTGCACGCTCGGAGACAGCCCTGTTGAGTGCTCAGTACTTTTGTTTCCTAAATTTAAGATCAATAACTGTGGGTCAAGTGTTAAGTTTGTTCCACCTAAATCAAATAGATTTCAGAAGCAGTCTGACCAGTTTCCCAAAGAAGTAGTGAGCAGACTGAGGTACAAGCAAAACTTAGTAATGAAGTTTTGTTTCCTTCCCAAATACTGGACAGATCCTTGAAGTACCGATCTGTACTTGCAGAATGATCAGGTAAGGCTGGACAGAGAAAACTTTAAAGTGAATTTAAAAGATAAAAATTAAGCAATCCACTGTCTCTTTCAAAGGCTGCACAAGCCAAAGGATTTCAGAGCAGTAGTGGGGCAACAGATTTTTGGGAAGGGCAGTGAAATCACGGTTGTGCGAAGGTCTGGAGTAGCTGAGCGTACAGTCTCAGAATTGAAATAGGTGGAATATCGTACGAGCAACTCGTGTCTGTTGTGGCCCTCGGGCTGGGACAGTTTAGTTCCCTGTGGTCCTAAACACGACGTGCTGATGTGTGAGCAATACCTCTGTTTCTTAGCCAGCCCCTGTGAAAAAGAAGCGTCCTCCAGTGAAGGAGGAAGACCTCAAAGGAGCCAGAGGAAACCTTTCCAAAAACCAGGAAATTAAATCCAAAACCTACCAAGTGATGAAGCAGTGTGGTAAGTCTCCTTGATGGAACCAATTAAGCAGTTCTCCAAAGTAAAACATGGACTTAATTGCTCTGTTTAAGCGAAAGAGTGCGCCTCCGAAGCCGCAGCCAGCAGCGTGCTGGCCGCCCCTGGGCTGGCTGTGCGGGGGCTTTGCAGCCCTCAGCTTGATGGCACCAGGAGGTACCAATGGGGCCCTGCTTGGGGCGCCCCTTCCCCCTGCTTGGGGCGCCCCTTCCCCCTGCTTGGCAAAGCAGAAGGGAGAGCTCTGACTTTGCCCAAACCAAGCCCTGGGCCCGTAGCCCATGTCAATGACTGCTCAAGTTGAAGATCAGAGGCTTCATCATGGATTAGGGGATTTCTGGCCCCTCAAGTGGATGAATTTGATGTGTTTGAGATGAACTAGAAATTGGGGGGGGGAGGGGAGATAAAGGGCAGAAAGAACATGAGAGAGGAGAGCAGCTGCTTGCACTGAACCTGGTGCTCTGGCTTTCTGTTGCTTTTCCAATTCCAGTGGGAGAATCCAAGGAAAAATGACAAATTTGAACCAAATCCCCTTTTCAGCCTGATAGCCTGAACCACAATAGTTTCAAAGTTTCTAAAGCACCCGCAGGGATTTGGGGGCAGTCAATGGTAGCGACCACCTGGCAGCTGCCCTGTGCTTGGGATGGGAGCGCTGTGCTTTAAGGTTTGGGAAGCTGTTGGATGGATGAAATATGTACCAAATATGCCTGTATATATTTCAACAGCACTAGTTTTACTCCCCAAACTCGGTGTGCTGCTTCACTGATTGCCTCTCCTGGTTTTCTTTTCCAAGAACAAATGGGCTCTGCGGCACCCTCCATATTCAGCCGGGATCGGACAGGGGGTGAAACGGTCTTTGAGAAACCTAAAGAACAACCGGCCAAGAGCGTCTTTGGCTGACGGCGGAGCTGGATGCGTCTCACCCCAATGATTGACGTAACGTTTTCCCAAATTGCTGCCCCTTGCACTAAACTCACTGTAGACCTAAACAGCTAATTTCTGTTGTAAGTCATTAAGAGGGAATAGACTCACGTCAGAGGGTACAGCTTCCATGTTAATTTTTATTACGTGCTTTCTTTCTATGTGGTGAATGGTGTTTGCTATAATGGTTTAATAAAAAAAAGGTGGTTGGACCCAGCTTGGCACACTGTGGTGACTAATTTCAATTTAGGCTTAGATTAATTCTGTGGACGCTTTGGTGTTGCAGGCCGTGATCTAGTCTAACCTTCCAACGCCAACAATAAACACCCAGATGACACAGTTGTAGCGTCAGCACAATTTCTTCACGCTGTCCCCTGGCTGGGAGGGAGCTGAGGAGGGGCTGGTCAAAGGGGCATCACAGAAACCTGGGGGTTACACCCAAATCTGCGCTGGCCACGGCCATGCCCTGGCGATACCCCTCAGGTGTGGGACGGGGCCCAGGGCAGCAGGGCTGTGTTCGCCCCCCAGGCAGCTCTGCGGGGAGGCAAGCTGTGGGCTGTCAGCGTGCCCCAGCACCGAGGGAGGGCTTTCTGCCCGTCCCCAAGGGCTTTTTCCTCACGTCCTCGAGGTTCTGTTGGATCCGGTGAGCAGTGGGGTGACAGACCGGCAGCACGGGCGCCATGTCCCTCCTGGCTGAAGAGCTGAACCACCCTCTGAGCGTCTCTGTACAAGAGCAACCTGCTCTGAGTGCAAGGGGTTTTGTTCACAACTCTGTTTACAACTTGCGTTGCTGCATTAAACACCAACCCACCCCACCCCCCCATTAGAAGTCGGGGTATTTCTCCTGAGCTGGATGTTTGCCCTCAAACACGAGCGATCCTCTGCTTTGTTGGCAGCCGCTGTGCTGCTCGCGCACCCCGAATCCCTGGCAGCAGTGGGGATGGGAAGGTAGGTGCCACTTTTATTTGAGGAATTACTTTTATTTTACACAGGCTGGAGCTGATTAAGAGGTGAAAGTGGTATGGAAGGTCTCTATGCACCATGAAGAATGTTGTCTTTGCCTTTTGTGCCCCAAACACTTTATAGATAAAACACGCCGTCATCCGTGAAGCTGCCAGAGAGGCTGTGGAGGGGGATGTGCATAAGGCAGCAGCAAATCCTTTGGCTTTAAGGTTGAGGTTACCTTTAAAAATTAAAGCTATCACTGGCGCATTGCCCTGCATAATTTTTTTTTTCACTTTCAATTATTATTATTCGCAGCCAAGATGCTGCCTCCTCTGTCTGCTGGATGCTGGATCCCTGTGGGTCCCAGGCTCCTCACAGGGAACTCGGCACAGCCTTTTCCTCTGAGAAAGACCCCTTCCAGAGCTTCAAACGTAAAAATAAAACGCAGTGGAAAAAAGTTCCCACTCTGATAACAGTTGTCCCTGCATCGGGTTTAACAAACCCTCCTTAATCCGTAATGAGAAGTTGGCAGGAGGTTGTTTATTAATTGGAAAAAATATGTAAAGGGAAAATTGGGGTAGAACAATATTATCACTTTCTTTTGTACAATACCAGTGAGTGAGTATTGTAAATTTACTAGCTTGGGTAGCAGGAGAGGAAGAGTGCTGTGTTTCAGACCTGGCTTCGGATATGTTGGCGCTGACTTAGCGAAGCACAGAAACCTCTGTGTCCCACAGACTCGCAGCGTGGATGTGACAGGGAAGCGAGGTGAGTTATCTGCCAGGAGCTTGGGATTTCCCTAACAGATGTATTTCCAGGTTGTTCTCAGTTTCAATTCCTTGTGCTGCTTCCCAGTATGACACTAAGTGCTTAGGACCCGGGATCTCTTTTTCTGTCTTTAAGACGGACCTCATCTTAAAAAAATGCACATTGGAGGTAAAAGCGTATCCCTGGGACAGAGTCGCTCCCCACCCGTGGCAGCGAGGCCTGTGGTCTCCCGCAGGAGCTGCAGGAGCCCTTCCCTGCCCCGGCCTTGCTGGGACTGCTGCTGCAGGACGGGAGAGATTTACGGGTGAAAAGAACAAACAGAAAGCTGCCTGGAGAAATTTTTGTAGTGTTTTTTTTCATGCTCGTGAATCTGTTAAGTCAAACCATGGAAAATGTGGCGTTCTCCTTTTTGTCCTCCCATTTTCATAATGAGAAGCAGTGACAGTGTCTGAAGAGCCCCAGGGTTTGAGGTTTTAGGTCCTTTTGCACTCAGAAGTGTCTCGTGTTGCGCTGGTGGCTTTAGGTCCTTCCTCCGAGGCCATCTGAGGTCATTCCACAGCCCATCTGTTCCTCAGAGAAGCAGCACTGGGCCCTGCAGGCTTGGTGCCCGGCGCACCAGCAGCCGTGGGCACTGGGCACCAGCAGGGACGGCTGGCCTTGCTGGTTTGTGCTGGGGCAGGGTGCTGGAGTCTGGGGACGAGGCTGAGCATGAGGTTTTTTCCCATAGCTGCCTCAGCAAGGCACGAAGGGGTGTGGGAGGGATGCCACAGCTCCCCTGGGTGCTGGCCGGCTCCGTGCACCCAGGAGCGGGGCAGAGCCGACCACGCAGCCTAAACCTGTGCGGTTCAAGCAGCTGTTAAACATCCATGTGATTTTATGTGTGGGTATAAGAAAACTGGTGATAGATCCATGTAATTAAAGCTAAAGCTTTGGCTCTCGGGGCTCTTAGGCCACTAAGTGTATAATCCTGCGCGTTTTAAGGGATTAAAGCATTACACAAATTGCAGAAGTTAATCAAATGCGTAGAAATTGTAATTTTTCTCTCTTAAAACGTATGTATTTATATTGCCTGCTATAAATGATACAGTGTTTGCAAGTAATATAAACAATCTGCCTGGAAGTAGGAAAGTTTATTTTTTTAAAAAGTTACTTAAAGCGCAAACCTTGGAAGAGCAGGCTGTGCTCAAGGGACCCTCTGTAAATGTCTGTGAAAGTAATAAATTACTGAGCCGCCCATTAGCGTCTCCCTGCAGATCCGAGGCCGCTGGAAGCACGCGCCCCGCCTGGACACTTCATCTGTAAAAGAGCGATGAAGCACACCCAGATGTCTGTATCTCCCCAGGTTCTTTGCGTTACTTCAGGACAATTAACGGCATCACCTCCCATGGAGTTGTAAGGGGGAAAAAGCTGCTAAGAAGCAATATGAAAAAGTGTTTTCGCATGGACAGGCTGCAGGTTTAGTTGAGAAGGGCGGCCTGCTGCCCTGGGGCGGGCAGGAAAAGCACGTGGCGAGGGCAGGAACCAGCCTTCACTCACTCAGGGCTGTCGGGAGAGGGGGGTCTTCCCAGACCGCATCCCTTCCCAGCGGCAGAAGGGAGCACGTTAACACGCCGGTATACGTACGTTCATAGAAACACACAGAACCAGGGGCTGATGCAACGGCTGCGTATGACTAAGAGACCCTCTGAGCTGCAACCCCAGGGGATGTTATTTTTCCTGTCCTGTTGAGATTTTCAAGATTTCAAACGTTTTATTTTCTTGCGGTGGGAGTGCATGACCAAAGGAAGCCCTCTGAAAGCCTTCCAGCAAACCAAGCGAGTGCCAGCGGGGCACCCCGGCCATGCGGCGCGTGACTATTCGCTCCCCCACCCCCGTTTCTCGCCTTGATTTCCCCAGATGTAGAGCTCTGGAGGCAAACTGGGGAAATGGGTTCTGCCCAAGGTCTGTTTACCCCAATGCCTAAATTATTTCCCCACAATGTGCTTAAAATGCTTTGTCAAAAAAGCAGAAGTTAAAACTACTTAGAGAAATATCTTTTAACTAGTTATGCCAGCTGTCCTGCGTTTGGAGGCTGTGCAAACACAGGAGTGAGCATGTATGTTAGGAATTATGTTCATACTATCCATAATTATTTGTGTATAAAGCTGGACTTGCAAAAGGATTTCTCTTTCCAGGGCTACAAGCCAACCCTGCGCCAACAAAAACATCACAAGAGCTGCTCGAAGTCCCTGTTGGACGCAGATTTTATGAAAAGTGGGAGGTGAAAGGAGTCATCCCACTCATTTTCCAGGTAAATTCAGGTGCAGAGCTCTCCCAGCTGTGCGGGGGTTAGGGGCAGCTTTGCAGAATCCCTGGCTGGATGCGCCACAGCAGCGCCAGGGCTGGACAAGGCCAGATGTGCTCCCATGCACAGCTGTCCTTGCGCTGGGTTTTTGGGTGGTTTGTATCTTCTTTGTACAGTTACACACATACGTACGGGCACCGACTCAGCACCTCTCTCCCTGGGGAGCCCAGGCAAGGTCTGATTACTTTGGTTTTACTGTTCAGCTAAAGACAAACCACAACTGGCTTTGCTGTTTGACAAACGAGGGTTGTGGCTTGTCAGAGGAGGCAGAAAGGGACGCTTCGAGGCCCGCTCCGCGCCTCTCGTGGGCCGGCTGGGCAGGGAGGCGCAGGGCTTGAAGAAGTCAAAATCTCACGTGGATGTTGCATGTCTCAGCAACCTCCAAATAGTGGAAGTGCTTGAGATAATGTTACGGATGTGCCCTTTCAAATTGTTACCGTTGGATGTGGTAAAGGTTCAGGCGTCCAAAAATGCAGTGAGATCTAAGTTTAAAAAGAAAAACTTAACATGTCTTAACTTCCTGCTTTATGAAACATTACAATTCTAATGTTTAACAGCAAAGATCTGTTGGAAAAAAACAAACTTTAACCGAGTCCAAGTTTTACCTATGTTTAACATGTAAATATTAAGTTTCTGGGTCTCTTCAAAGTCTACATAATATCCCCAAGTACAAGTTACTCATTAACTGATTAAGATAAACTGAGTTTTCATTTGAAAATCTGGTCTTTCCAAAATGGAGGAGAGAACATTGCTCGCTTTGATGGTCTTTTCCTCACTCGTAATATTAGCTGAAAATATTGCTCAAAAGGTATTTGCTCTATTATTTATTTTTTTTAACAATATCTTGTTTTCTCATTTGGTGATCCAGCGGTATCGTAGTGGCTAGCCAGGTAACTCCTCTAGTAGCCACCACCTGTGGAGCCTCAGGTGTCTTATGCCATGATTTCAGAGCTTTGAGTCATTTTAAGGCCTTTTCTGATGTTTGTTTGGGCTGTTACAGTATGAATATGGCAGGAGAACATTTTCAGATGGGTGATTGTGCTCTTCGCCAGAGATCTAAAATATCAAGTTTTGAGGGATCAGTGGGTCTCCTTCGCCCACCACATGAGGTTTGGATCTTGACACTGTACAATAACAGCAGGACCAAACAAGGACCACTGCAGTGCCAGAAGGTTTCTGACAGACGTTTAATAATTTTTTGTTTAGTAATTTATATGGAACAGAAAAAAAGGGGGATAGGCGGTTGTTATCGTCTGGCGGAGCAAACTGTGTTTTGTATCATCAGGGTGCATGTGACTAGTCTTATTTTAAGAATATCAGTGTTAGAGAAATGGAGAAAGACTTTTGTTTGAAGGTTTTTATTTGCATCGTGCCTACTCAGAAAAACGTCAAATGCAACCGAAACGTGGGTGGGTTTCTGGGAAGAGGGGATGGGACCTGTGGCTGCTGCAGGGGCAGCCGGGGGCTCTGCACAGGGGTAAGTTTTGCACAGGGCAAGGTCCTCCCACGCCAGAAGGATGCTCCATGGGCAATGATGGCCACCATGTGCCTGCCCCAGTGAGCCACGGCTTGGGGCTCCTCCGTCGTGGAAAAACCTTCCCTCTGAATGTGCCATGGCCAGGTTTGAGCATGGGAGGGCAGTGGATGTGAGCAGTGGTGCTTGGGGATACTTGGAAAGCCTTTGGGAAGAGGTGCCCCCAGGAGAGACAGGCCAGCCCGGGCAGGGAAGGCAGCAGGGAGCAGCACCCAACCTGCCAGGATCAGGAAATTGTTCTCTCAGTGAATACTTTTGGGTTTTATCCTGTTGTCCTGGATTGTCAGTAGGCATCAGGAGATGGAGCAGGCTCTGGCAGCGTCTAATGAAAAAAGAAACAGCCCCCCGTTCCTCACGTGGCGTTGGCTGCGAGGCCTCTTGCCCTGACGCCCGAGCACAAAGCTGTGGGCATGGCTTTGTGCCGAACGGCCACGTTTAACGTGATTCTGAATTTCAGCCAGTGCCCTAACTGAGAGGAGGCCGGTGGATGCTATTAATTGGTGAGCAAAGTACCGGAGGTGGATTATCAGAATAACTACAGATCAATTAGCCATTCAAAAGATACGTGAGGCTGGAAAAGTGAAAATGGAAGTGCAGTGGTCTGCCGTGATACTGAGCTCTTTTGTTTTAATAAAGTATTGGAATATTGTGAGGCTGCTCATGTCCAGATCAACCCTTCTTAGCGTCGCTGCTGAAACACAGGTAGGACCTTTAAATCAGCCATCCCAAATGCAAAAGGAGGGCGCTTACAGAGGCAGGCTGTCCAGGCAATTCCTAGTCCAGCACCCTGTGGGGTGTTTCTGGGCAGCTCCAGGATGGTGCCCTCCTCCCTCCAATGTTGGGGGCCCTGGAAGCGCCAGACCAGGAGAAACACAAGTGCTCAAAGGGCGTCGCTGCTTGTGCAACCAGCGAGGGGTTGGAGGCCCATGCAGGGTTTCAAACCTGCTAAACATCGTATGTGACACAAGGCACCGGGCTGAAAAACATGCAGGAAAGTCAACAGCTGGGAGAGCAAATAAATAGCCACACAAAAAGGGACCTGCAAAAGGCTAGCAGGCCTCTTTCCATGCGCCGAGTGCTTAAAGAGGCACCTGGGTTTTCTGAGGTTAATCTTAGGCGATGTACTGGGGTGACACGGCAGCTGCTTCAGAGCACCACGAGGAGAGAAGACCACAGAAAAAAAATCTCAGCAGAAGCCTTCTGTGGAATGACAACACACAGAGGCAGCTGCAGATCTTGCGTGGGGCTGCAGTCGCAGCTGCGGAGATGTGAATAAGCAGACGGCCAGTCTGGTCATGAACAATTCCCCCTCCCAGGTCTGGCCAGACCTTCCTTCACCAAGCTCCTTCCTTCACCAAGCTCCTCCAGTAACATCACCCAGGTAAGGGCTGCTCAGGAGCAACAACTGAGAGTTTCTGTTTCAGCCTCTTAATTTTTTTTCCAGCATGCTGTTGAAATCTACAGCCTCCACGTGGACTGCAAGGTCACATCGCGATTTGCTCACACCGTTATCACCAGCAAAATCGTCAACCGAGCTAATGAGTCCAGAGAGGCGACCTTTGAAGTGGAGCTACCCAAGACAGCCTTCATCACCAACTTTTCCATGTAGGACCAGTCCTCCCCTGTGGTGTTGGAGGCAATTCTGGGGGCTGAGGCGGGGGGTCATCTTTCTTCACAGGGATGCTGAGCAAAAAGAACAAAGAGCTGAGCTCTGGAGAGTCCTGCACAAAATGCTCTGTGGGAAAAAGTAGTAGGCAGCCAAATAGAAAGAAGGTGCCCAGGGCCAGGGCAAGGCTGGCTGCTCCATAGGGTGGGTGGCAAACATACTTAGTGGTGGTGTTTCTCCTGCCCAGGCTCCCCAAGACTCTGCAGGGAGGGAGGCCGGTGTTGTGGTGGGTCACGGCATCCTCCTGGACAGGGAGGGATGTGGGAGACAAAGTGTCCCCTGCTCAGGCCCTGAGGGCCACAAAGTGCAACATTCCTCTTGTTTCTTTCCCCAGTGCTTTCCTTCTAATGTTAATTAATTTTTATGGATATCAAACAGGTCCATCGACGGTAAAGTATACCCGGGAATAATAAAGGAGAAAGCTTCTGCCCAAAAGGAGTACGACACTGCTGTCTCGCACGGGCAGAGCGCCGGCCTTGTCAAGTACGTTGCCGTCCTGAGTAAGGCTGCTCCAACACTCTTCCTCAGCTGCTTGTTTGGCTGGGGGCGAGTTAACCCTGGAGCCAGTCACCTCTCCGCAGGGATGAGTGTGAAAAGCAGCCTGGGGTCTTTGATGGGAGGGATGGGGGGGGTAGTGTGTCTGGTCCTGCGGTGGGCTCAGTGGGAGGTGTCACTGTTCAGTGTTGCCTGGGCCATGCTGCCGCATGGGAGCACCTTGCTGGGCTGGGGCGATGCTCAGTTGTTGGGTTTGCTTCTCCGCAAGCGCACGGGGCCGCGGCAGCCGAGCGGATGTCACGCTTTCGGGGTGTGTTTAATCTGTGCTTCCCGCGTACTCAGTCCCAGTTCTGCGTGATCCCAGCCTGAGGCAGGCGGGGTGTCCGCACCAGCTCTCGGCTCACTTGCGCAGCACCCCTGGCACGCTTATGCAACGTCGTGTCACCCACAATGTTAAAAAAAGATTTCCCACTACTATTTATTTTTTATTTCTTCCATGTGGCTCCTTGGCCATTATTTTGCACGCTGCATAAACTTTGGCCACCACACACAAACCTTGCCCACAGGAGGTACATCTCCATTCTCCTCCCCCAAAGAATCACAGGTAGAAAGCTGGAGCAGTTCCACGTTTCCGTCAGCATTGCGGCCGCCAGCAAAGTCACTTTTGAGCTGACGTACGAGGAGCTGCTGAAGCGTCAGCTTGGGAAGTTTGAGCTGCTGATCAAGGTCCGACCGAAGCAGCTCGTTAAGCATTTCCAGGTGAGGGCTGGGCAGGGAGCGCCGCGGCGGCGGTCAGGTACGGCCGTGGTTCCTCCGGGATGCTGACGCTGACTTCTCCTCCTCGGCCAGATCGACGTGCACATCTTCGAGCCCCAGGGCATACGCTTCCTGGAGACAGACAGCACGTTCATGACAAACGAGTTAACTGAGGCGCTCACGCAAGTGCAGAACGAAACTAAGGTAAAGCAGCAGCTGCCAGATGTTACTGCCGGTGGTAGCTTTAAGTTGTGTTGCTTTAAATCTTTTCTCTGATTGCTTTGCAGGCTCATATTTTATTTAAGCCGACTGTAGACCAACAGAAGATAAATCCTGCACTCGATGAAACCCTCCTCAACGGCGACTTTGTTGTGCGTTACGACGTTAAGAGAGATGCCACTGCAGGTGACATACAGGTAAAAAAAGAAACAGAAATAAAAATGCTTTCAGGTCATAGATACGTCTGAATGCGAGGTGCGATCAGCAGAACTGCAACGCTTACTTTGAAACACCAAGAGGGACAGAAAGATCTATTTCCATTAATGCAAGGTCAGCAGGAACCAATGGCGATGGGCAGTAAAGCCCCAGAGACACCAGGCACATTGCGAGAATGGGTCACTCGTGAAAAACAATCGCTCTTTCAAACGTAGTTTCAACACCAATACCTAGTGCCGCTTTGTAGATGTCCCTCTATAATCTTTATTTATTATTTTTTTTGGCTGCTTTTAGGTATATTTGTGGCTGCTTGTAAATGAAGCTTAGAGGAACGTGATTTATATAACTATTAAAATGACTGCTTGGTTTTCTTTTATTTTTTGTGACAACTGAGGCATAACTAAAGAGAGCGAGAACTTACAAATATATGTGGACCAATGCATATCCTAGGGAATAAAGTGCATTATTTTCCACATCATTTCACTAATGAAAGATACTTGGATGTGCTAAAAGATGGCGGTCACAGTCAATGAGCAGAGATGTGCTTGTAGGCAATAATAAAAAGGTAATGTAACATGCAGTGATAATGCAGATACATCATGCATACGGCACTGAGGCATGTTACTCATTTATTTATTTTTAAAAATATTAAAAATACGTATATGCTGTTATTTTGTAATTTGCTCTCTACAGATAGTCTCGCTTCCAGCTAGGAAATAAGTTTTAATAGTTCTTTGATTCAGGCTTATCTAGAAGAAGAAGACGTTGAGCGTGCATCCCCCCCTTTCTTCTTACGGCAGACGGTTAAGACGCAATATTTATTTATTTAGATGTAATTTTAGACATGATTCCACTTTCTGTATTTCAGATTGTCAATGGGTATTTTGTGCATTACTTTGCACCCCGTGAAATGCCAGCGCTTCCCAAAAATGTCATCTTTGTTATAGACCGAAGTGGCTCCATGGCAGGCAGGAAAATTGAACAGGTAACAGCTCCTCACGGTACGGAGCGCTGCGTGTGTCGGTCATGCGCGCCGGCCTTTCGAGGAAGTGACTCTGAGCTTCACTTTTGAAACACGCGCGGATTTTGTACGTGGCAAAATTTGGAGCTGTATAGAAATGGGTGAAACTACGTATGCACAGATTTACGTTAGGAAAGAGCAACTCTTTCTGATACAACGATTCTCACGGGTATCAAAAATTAAGGCGGAGAGTGCTTTTTCTGTGTATATCTGCAGAATAGTTTGCTTCTAATTTTTTTCTTTAATGAAGTAAATTCTTCCTACCTTTATCGATGACTGCGCATGTAGCTTTGCTAGAGAGCGGGCAAGTCCGCTGCAGCCCTCATAGGTGGCTTTGTGTCTGCAAGTTAAGTGAATCCGGCATTTCCGATGGTCTCAACCTGGAAAACACCGCTAGCACTAACTAAAGGCGTTGGGCCGCGTCTTGAACAATGCTGCAGAGAAAACCCACTTACCGCGCTGCAACTCCAATCCCGGTTCTTACAGAGAAGTAGAAACATTCAAAGTGATTGTTTTCTCCTTGGAGCAGACAAGGGACGCCCTGCTGAAGGTTTTGCAAGACCTCCGGCCAGAAGATCGTTTCAGCTTTATCACCTTTAACAGCAAAGTGGCGCAGTGGAAGAGCTCCTTGCTGCAAGCCACCGCAGAGAACGCAGCGAGCGCCGCGAGATTCGTGCAAACTCTTTCTGCCAGCGGAGGTAAAAGGCACCACCTCGATGCTTGTAACCGCAAACACGTGCCCAATATGATATATTGCTTAGAAAAAAATATTTTCGTTAGTCATATGCTGCCACAGAAATTAGCGCTCACAAAGCAAGTAGGTTTTTAATACTTAGGAGTGATGCAGTGGGATAGAAAGGCTGGTTCTGGGAGCGGACAGGTTGGTCATACATTATGATATGGATATAGAGAGAGCTGGTTACATCACGCCTATGAACTGTACGAGTCACAAAGTTTTGTTTCAGATTTTTATAACAGAGACGGCTGGAAGGTTTCCCAGTAGCACATTTTTTATAAAGAAAAAGGTAATTAACTCAACATTTGACTGCAGTTTTCCAATTTACTTTTTTTAATTATTATTACGAAGGGTCACCTTGTAAAATAATACGCATCCAAAGCTATACTCCCTGTAAGCCACGCGACAGAAACAAAACAGTCAAAATAGGCACGGAGCATTTCAACTGCTGCATCCCTCAGCGTGCTTTAGTATTTAGTTTTAAGCATATCTATAAGGCTGTGTCTCCCACTGATTTTACGCTGTCAGTATTAACGTAGGTTTTCTTATCCCAGGCGCTAACGCCAACAAAGCCCGTCTGAGCCCAGCTCTTTTCTTTGACTTCTCAAATAAGGCGAGGTGCTATTTCTTAAGAGCGATTAACAGATGACAGCACGTTTATTTAAACCCTTTTTAATGGCTTTAGACATGTTTGTGTTTCCCATGACATATGTGTGGAAAACGCTCCCAAAAGAATACTCCGGCATTGCCACCGCAGTATAACGCGCAGTAATTAAGCCCGGTAGGCTGAGCGCCCACATCCTCCTCTCTCTGAAGGATCACCTTCTGCAGAAAACTTTAAACAGCTCCGCGGGGCCTCTGCAGATGAAGTGCACCGATTTCTTCAGCTGATTATCCTTTTGAGGTGAGTGATGCCTGCTTTCTCGTTATAGGCACAGACATCAATCGTGCCCTCCTGACTGCCGTAAGCGTGCTGGATAAATCCGAGCGGCTGCCAGAACGGAGCGTCTCCATGATCATTTTGCTGACAGATGGCCAGCCCACTGCTGGTGAGTAAATACGTCCTCTCTTCCCTTGATATTCCTATTTTATTTTATTATTTTTTTTTTATCTTTTACACTTGCGCCCCAGGTGTCGATAGACATATCCTGTGTTTCAGAAGAGTTTTGGTATAAGCAGACTGGGGTATTGCTGGATCCAGGTCTGCCTTGGAGAGAGGACGGTTATGAGAGTGCTCTGGCTGTACGAGGGGAAGGCAGAGCCTGCCTGCCCACGGCTACACATCCTTTAGCTGGGAACTGTTTTGCTAAATACCATTGGCTTCCCAGTTTATAAACTCAAGGGAATTGTTGGAGATACTCCAGAAACAGCTGAAATGTGAAAGTAGAGCCGAAACACGGACATTTCGTGTATATTCTGTACAGTCCCATTTGAGAGGTATCGCTTATATTTCTTCACCTTCCTTGCCCCAAACTTGAGATATTTTCAAGGTGCTTCTTGTTTGATATTCCTTTCTGTGTCTAGCTCTTAACTAGTGATCAGCTGTGATAGCACAAACCAGAGGGCTGAGCTAGAAACATTGGGTTAAATAAACAGTATATCCCAACGCAATGGCACAAACATCACTTGTTCTGAACAGGTTATCTCGGTTTTGTGTGGCACCAGCATCTCTCCGAGGCCAGCAACATTAATTCAGATGTACGCCCTCTAACAAGAGCGGTCTGCCTTTCAGATCGTGTCAGCCGTACTGCTTTGGGGTTGGTTTATTTGTTTGGGGGTTTTAATGAAATTCAGCTCAGGGTGCTGTCTGCTCAGCGCAGCCACAGCGAGTCTCAATATCCCGGAGCACGTTGCACACCCATAAGTGGGCTAGAAATCAGGCCGGGGTGGCGCGCCAGGCAAATACGTGCAGCATCATTGCGTACGCTGCCTTCCTTGGCAAAGCCGGCTGAAAGGGAAAGATCTGAGCTGCTCCCACGGTATGGCTACAGACAGTGACAGTTCCTGCCTGGAAAAGCTGATAGAGAAGCTCTCCACACAGAGCCATCAGCAGCTCTGTAAATGGGATAAGATGATGGTGTGAAAATCTTTTCCCTAGGGGCTGGGAGAGAATGGCTGCGTTAATTTGCAGCTTGTCTAAATTACACTATTAACCAATCCATTCTGCTCTGAATTCACGCGCATAATTTTTATGGATGGTACTTATCTTCCCAACCTTGATCAAGTGTTTCAATCCCTTGCGCTGTTAACTTGTAGTGTGTGTCCTTTTTGTCCTAAAAACCTCCTCTGGCCCCCATAATCTTGTAAAACATTTTGCAGTTAGCCATGATGACACGAGCAGAAGTTAATCAAAGTCATCAAGGGGAAGAACCAGGTTCTGGCACTCCATAAGCAGAGAGGGGCTTTCATCTGCAACTCAGCTAACAGAATTCTGTCCCATATTTTTTTAATATTTTATTCTGAATTATTTTAAAAATACTTTATGCAGAATTTTCCATTAAACCCCCTGCTGTCTTTTCTGTATTTTAAAAAAAAACAAACCAGGGTATGTTGTTCTTTCAATTACAGGTGAGAGCAATGTGGAAGTAATTCAAGAAAACATTCAGAAAGCCGTCAATGGCAGATATGCTCTTTTCTGCCTTGGCTTCGGGTTTGATGTGAGTTACAGGTTCCTGGAGAAAATGGCCCTAAGCAATGGTGGAATAGCACGTCGGATATACGAAAACGCGGATGCAGCCTTGCAGCTCCAGGTCAGGACTACAGAATTTTCTGAGATGAAGAGTTGGGTTTATCTGTTAATTTTGGGGAGGGAGGAAGGCAATTTGGGAGTATCCGAGGAGTTGTACCCTAATCATGACTCAAAGCTCAAGTCCTCCTCAAACCAGCTGCATTTGGATAAACCTGGAAACTCACACATTTCTGTACCTCTGCAGAAAGACAGATCGTCCAGGGGAGGTGATGGTGGAAAGACTTCTGTTCTTGGGTCTGATTTCAAACCGCTTGAAGTAGCACCATTGGCAGCTGTTTGTTACGGCTTCCCTCAAAATCCGTGGGTAGTTTGAGGCACCTACAGGCAAACTGGCTCTGCAGTACCACCAGCCTGGGTCTTTCCTGCCCATTTGGAGAGAGGTTATAATTTTCGGGACATCCTGGTTTTTGGGAAGCCACTTCTACCTGGTTTGGCTGGGTGTGCAGAGACCGGATTTGTTTAATGTCAGCCCCGGTCCAGAAAGATTAATCCTCAGGATTAGTCGAGTCTAAAAAACCAGATGTGAAAAGTGGCTAAAGCAAAACACCTAACCGGGTGGGATGGTGGTAACGGGGATGCTGCCTGGGTACTTTGATTGCAATGGGAAATACAGTTTGTACGGCACCGCCAGCCTGGCTGGAGGAGGTGTGCCGAACCCTGGGAAGGAACATTGGGTTTAAATATTTAAATTTCTAGGTTTGCAGCAGTCTTACGCTGCGGAAGAAAAAAAACCTTGCTTCTTTCTTTTTAAGGGGGTTTTTGACATTGAACATATTGCTTTGAATAATTTTGCAGTCATTTGTGCACACTCGTGCTCTCTCTGCTTCTCTTTAGGGCTTTTATCAAGAGGTGGCTACCCCCATATTAATGAGAATTGAAATGCAATATCCAGAAAACGCCGTAGAGGGATTAACCAAGAACAATTTCGAGCTGTTTTTTGAAGGATCTGAAATTATAGTATCTGGAAAAATAAGCAATGACCTCCATCTTTTGCCAGTAGAAATTAAAGCTCAATCAGTAAGTGTTTAGTCTTCTGTGAACAAAATATCCTCCTTCTGCCTTTTATGGTGCAATAGGAGACTTCAAGAAATCTTTTGTGTGCAATATATGTTCTCTACATTTGGGCATTCAGCTGTTTTCCCATTTTAGGAGAATATTTGAGAATTCAGATAGTTTTTCTCTCCTGAATTTGCTATAAAAGAAAAACCTTGACGTATATCTACAAATAAGCAAACAGCAATTTTAATCCTTCCAAAAGCATAATATTTTGGCATTTCAAGCATTTTTCGGAAACTGGTTTGTATTTTTAGAATGAAGAAGGAAATCTGAATTATTCATCTCAAAAATGTCGAAATAGAACAACTTCATTACCTCCTTTTTTCAACATTGTTTCAAGTCCAGGAATATTTATCCATAATACGTGCTGCTTTGGTAGTTTGGAGTCACACTTTCCAATGGGGAGGCAGGAAAATGAAGCACAAAAAGGGCACTTGCATACTGAAAGATGTTTGTAATATTGTGACTATAAAAGAAGTCTAGAACTGTTCTTTTGATGGTCAGTTTTCTCCCACTTCAGCATGCGAGTGACTTGACTCTTAAAGAAGAAGCAAATGTCAAAGAGAAGGAGCAAGTATTTCAAAATCAAAGTTACATCTTTGGAAATTTCATAGAGAGACTGTGGGCTTACTTAACCATTCAACAGCTGCTGGAAAAATCGTAAGCTATTTTAATGATTCGTATTACAAATTTCTAGTTTCTTAAAACACAAATTCCTTATTCACAGATTAGATTATCTGAAAACACAAAGAAACAAATATTTTTGCAGATAGTGTTAAAAACATAGTATGCTGGAAGAACACTACATTACTGTATGAGGAACATGAGGTGCCTTTCAGTTTGAGATGCCTTTCAGTATCATTCGGCATGTATATATATGTATGCACACATATGAAGGCATAATATAAAATATTCTTCATGATATCACTATGAAATAGATTTTAATTGCAGTGGGTTGTGTTGAGCTATTGTTATGCATCCAGAAGTATTGACTGCAGATAAGTGAATGGCAATAGCTAGTAAAGAGAACAGTAAGTATGTCCATAAGACATTTCATAGGTCATGTACCTATTATTTTTATCTATTTGAACCATCCATAGGCTCCAGTGTTGCAAATAATTAAGTTTCTCCATAATTTCAAGCACGTAAACAGCTGAGTTATCCCAATAAGACTGCTCATCCTTTAACAATAAAAACTATCTGTTAAGACACAGCTAATATGAAAAAGAATCTGAAGACCACCTGCTCATAGTCTCTATACCTTATTTCTTCACCATTAACACAGACTTTAGTATTTCAGCACAAGAAGAGGACCAGAAAACCCTGGAGGCGCAAGCCTTAGAGCTGTCTCTGCGGTTCAGCTTCGTTACGCCCCTCACCTCCATGGTGGTCACCAAACCTGCTGGCCAGCAGCAGACGGAGCTGGCGAACAAACCCACCGAAGCTGGTAAAAGGGGCATTGAGCAGCTCCCCCGAAATACGCTGCTGTTATTACTGCTGACCTCCAGTATAGGCTGGTTTTATAGTGGTGTGACACGGTAATAAGCCACATCAGAGGCAGGAGTTCAGGGATTAGCTTCCTTTCAAAATAAAGCGTAGAGGACTTTTTTTAAAAGATGAAGTGGTGAAATGGGCACTGCTACTGAAATGGAAAATAATTTGTTTAAATATTAACAAAGCGTAACTTAACAACCGTTACTCAGCATTCCTGCCATTGCAAAGGGATTCTGCATTTTTCTCTGTAGCATTAAAGTGGAAAAATAAAAGCAGGGGAGGAAAGCACACCATGGCTAGGAGCCTTGCATGTGCTCAATCTGCCTATCCTTTAAGACAAAAAAAAGCTCATCACCTGATGTCCAACACCCACTTGTCCCAGTGTTCTGGTTTGCACGGGGGTAAAGTCATTTAGTGTTGACTGCATGACACTAATCTGTCCTTCTTCCTTGTGTCAGATAACGAGAAGCTCGGCAGTTTTCCAATAGGAGGTAAACATTTTCTTCTTTTCCAGATGTGTATTTCCATAATAATTTGTAATGGGGGAGCGGGAGGGGGGAAGCTCGTGGTGGTTGTTCTATAGAGGGAAGTAGCTGAGATTTGAAAAAATATGTGAAGCAAAACGTAAGCAATGACTGCCAAGGTCTGTGCAGGGTTTGGGTGGATAACATGGTCAAAGGGAGAAAATCTTCCATTCTGAAAGTCTTGAAGGACAAAATTATCTTTACTCGTGAGGAACAGTTGTTCAAGTGAATGGTGCTAATGATGTTTTCTGCTTCTTCCTACCATGTGCGAAGCATCTGCCAAAAAATTAAGCTCAAGCTATTTTGGAATGAGTTCTGAGGATGATTTAGGTATTTTTTTATCTCTTTCTGAAAACAATAGATCTGTTTGAATATTAATTTTAAACTTCCAGCATTATTAAACTGAAAATTTCAGCTATCATAGCAATGCTTCTATAGGTGAAGAGCCCTGGTTTTGCTCCAGCTCTTTCACAGTAAAGTCTTGCGGGAATTATAACGCTGCCCTGTTCCCTGAAGGTCAGCTGTTTCTCAGTGGCTCAGGGGAGTTTAACAGCAGACAGCTCCCTGACCAGGAGCATGGCCCTGCTCAGGGGCACGCAGGGCTCTGCACAGCCCTTCCCTCACAGCTCCCTTTGGCTGCAAGACATTAAGAGTTTGGTGCCGAGTCCTGTGTTGGCGTGACGGCCGGGCAGGCGTGGCTGGTCAAGGCTACGGGGATGTTCCTGCTGGATCTGGGGTCGCATCGCTCAGCAACATTGCTCTCTGTTGTGGTGGACCAGCACGGCTGGAGTGGTCAGGGAGGAGAAGAGGCAAACAGGGTGCTAGGCTCTTGGGACCAAGGGAGGTTTTGATGGGCTCTTTTGGGTGATGTTGCGATTTCTCATGTTGAGCTCATCTGACTTTTAACCACCAGTAACAGCTCTTGTCTGGGGCTGCAGTGCTGCAGAGGGACCATGTTGTGAGCCTGGGCCAGTGCTGTAGCTCCACACGGAGCTGGTCCCTTCGCAGAGTCCCCTGTTCCAGGTGCCCCCTTCCACCAGAAACATCCACCCTTGCACTGGGGATGGCCAGCTCTGCTGCACCGCCAGCACTGCTCCCCACCCCCATCCCCATGCCCAAGGCGGGTAAGGCCCCAGGCATCTGGCAGACAATCAAATTCCTTTTTGCAAATCCCTTCTTCACAAAGTTCTTGGTAGTTGTTGGCCATTTTCATCCTTTGGCTGGAAGAATTTTCCAGGGATCAGTGCTCATGTTCTGTGGACTCCATCGCTGCAGACTGTTCACTTCAGGAAACAAAGACAGTGGCAGCTGGAGAATTACAGATTTGATATTTGAAACACTCCCATAAGGTATATAATACAATCATGAATGAAACAGACTTTTCTTTCTCCAGATGCTTATAGACGGAGGAGTGGATCACCTCTTGGTAAGTGCTCCTCCTTTGTTTTCATTCAGAATAATTTTACAAAGTTCACTTCAGAAGTAGGTTCATAGCAGCATTACTTTATTAAATACATTTTGATTGTGGATGCCCACTTGATACACAATTTAGTTTTTAATTATATGTATTTCAGTCCACAGATATTTTATAATGAGCTACAAACTTCTAAAAACAATCTTGGTCCCTTTTCAGAAGTAAAAGAAAAAATTATACCTCCTGAAAATAAATGTGCAGGATCTGGAAAAGCCTGTGTTAGTAAGCTGAAGGAAATGGGTGTAAAAAAAATAATGTCCCTGCCCTGGGGTTTGCTGCGTGGGGCACAGCTGCCTGCACGGTGACGATGCCTGTCCTGCGCGGATGAGGTCCCAAGGTGCTGCAGAGGCAGAGCTGGGCATCACCATGAGCTCCCCTAGAGCAGAGCGGAGAAGGTGCTGGCTGCTGCCTGTGCAGGATCTGCACACGTGCACTCGTGGATGCATCCACAGAAGTCAGCGGGCAACCAGCGGGAGGGATTCCCTGTTTCAAAGGCTGGGGAGGGAGATGCAAGGCACGACCTCAGAGCAACGACACATTGGAAGAACCTTTTATTTCAGGTCGACGGCGCTCCGAGTCCGATTCTGGCAGCAACAAGAAGCTGTCGTCAGTAGGTAGTTATTCACGGCGGCGTGCGAGGGGCGCTGGGGTGGGCGTGCTGGGTTTGGTGCTGCATAGCTCTACGCCCTCCCGCAGCGCAGGCTGAGCGTGCCCTGGGGCCACGGTCGATCCTAAGAGAAACAGGCACTGAGCGTTGCGCTCTGTTTCCCCATGGGGACACTTTTAAGCAAAGCTCTCCATGGAAGTCAGTGAAGAGCGCTGCTAAAAAGGCTTCTGTCACAGCTGACTTGGAGAAAAATGTTTCATTGAACTCTTCTTACTAATTTTAAGTGTTTCAGTTGCCAGGCTAAGAGACAAAATGGGAGCACAACCTCTTGGTAAGTAATATACTAGTCCCATATTAATAACTAATGTAACTGTAATTACAGTTTTTCACACAATGATGCTTTTTCTGACTGCATCAGTTGCTCTAAGGAAGGAAACCCTTTAACTGCTCTGCAAACCTCGGCTGGTTCTTTCCACATAAGTAAAAAACATCCCCATATCCCATGAGAGAGCTTCTCTGGCTCGAGGCTATAACCACGAACAGAAAAGTAGTAGAACAAATCTTCGGCCTCAGCTTTTTTAAGGACTCGCTGTCCTTAATAGGCCCAGTTTAAAAATCTGCTGTTTTCATTCGCATCAAGATGCTGTGTTTGGGGGCACTTTTCAATAATTATTGCTGTGTTGATTTTAATCATTCTAATCTATAAAAGCTATAACCAATGTTCCAGGTATGAACTGATTAAGTCATTTTACTTGGGGCACATGCTAGCTTTTTCCTTTGCATGCTAACGTTGTTCTTCTGGCTTTTCAGCCAGCGAGTACCCACAGCTGCTCTTGCAGTTACCCAAACAAAACGAAATAATCTGTTTAAATGCTGGTGGGAAAGCCCAGCCCTCTGTCCACCTGCTGTCAGACCCGGAGCAAGGTGAGCGAGCCAGGTTACCTCTGCCACCAAGCACACGGAGAGTCACCTTGGCCTAAGCTGCTTCAGCAGCAAAGCTGCAGCGGCTGTATTAAGACCGCTCGTACCTTAAAAGCGGAGTCACTTGACTAATGGGTGTCAATGTCATTAAAGGGCTCAGCGTGACGGGGAAGCTCGGGGACAGAACAGATCGCTTCGTGCAGTTTGAGATCACCTACGTGAATCCCCCCGCGCGAATCCACGTCTCCACAGGTGAGGTTGTCCTGAGCCACAACAACGAGAGCACTCGGCTGCCGTGGACGGAGTCAGCCACCTCCACCGTGCAGGGGTAAGAAATGTCGCCCTGTCCTTTCCCAGACTTGAAAATGTGAGTCAGATCTTTCTTCATCCAGGCCTCCACTTTCACGTTGGCTTCAGCTAAGCGCTCCCAAGTGTCCTTATCCCGTGAGTAACTCAACGTGAGCAGAAGCAGGGTACCTTCACAATCCCCCATTTCAAGTACAGAGAAAAAAAAAAGGTTTTTTTATTTTCCGTACCTGTGTAAGAGAATCAAAACAACTGCACCACCAGCCTGCCTGTCTGCTTCGGCGTCAGAGGCCGTTTGTCTTCCAAAGAAAAGGACCCGCTGCGGTGTGTGGCAGCCCCCGTGCCACCGCCGTGCTGGCTGCCACCAGGAACTTTGTGTTCCCCAGCCGCAGAGCGAGTACTGCGGAGTGACGGCTCTGACATTTACTGTCTCTCTTGTAGGTCCGCTGGCTCCGCACAGGCTGGAGTTCTTTCTCCACAGTTTTAGCAATAACTCACTTCTGGGCAGCTGACACTTTTATGGGGAAGGCATTGAGTGTTTGAATAGCTGTCTGTAACTAAACGCTGCTCTTGGAGAAAGAGTACTTTAAATGTAGACTTCATTTGCCGGACTAATTAGAGCAGGATCCCTCACTGCCCCAAGGAGCTGAGTTCCACCAGCTTTGTCCCCGTTGCCAGAATAAATCTCCGAGCAGATCTGCTGTCGGTCTGGGGCAGAGGGGGCGCACAGCGCTCCCTCCCGTACAGACAACCCCACACAGTAACAGACGTTCTAAACCAACTGCTTTCAATTAGTTTTGTAATCCAAACAGAGCCGACCAAGATCGTGCTGGATTTATGCCCCTCTATAATTCGTTGCCTGCCGAGCGGAACGATCCTCCTGCTTCAGACCAGCCCTTGGTGCCGTGGCGCTTTGTACACCAGCGCGTGCGGGTGTGGTTTTGTCTGACCTGATCTGCAAGGCAGAAAATGATGGTGGATGTTTGTGTTCTGCAAGCCCGCACCTGGGGCCGAAATAAAATTAATGGGTTAGAAGAAAGGCAGGGTCTGAAAAAAGTTGTGAAACATCCAAGAAAAAAGTATTTGACTTGTTCATAAAATAGATTGAAGTATTTTATCTCATCTACATTTTTGTGTCATTAAAATGGCAAAAAAAATTTCCAATTTTTCCATCCAACCATTTTGTGTCATTATAAGGTGTTTTCATCAGCAGAAACTTCTTCTCTGTTGGTGAACTTGCACGTAACCTGATATGGGAAAGATCTGTTGTGTAGGGCGGAGAGAAAAGAGAGGCTGCTTGGTACTTCCTACCCTAAAAATAACCGCCAACAGATCATGAGAACTGCAATTGCAAAGAGATAAAAGTAAAAAAAAAAATATTATTTTCATCAGCTAGTTAAATACATAGTCTGTCTCCATATTCTTCTTGGAAATAATGTCATCACTTACTTCCTAGGCTGAGAGTCTCAGTCGAAAAGGAGAGGAGTGTTACAGCATCATTGTCTGATACAGTCGCAGTGAAGGTTGCCTTTGTAAAGTTTCCATACCGTTTCCTCGGGCTGTATTTCTTGAACACCAACCATTTCTCTGACAAAGTCAGTGGAGTCCTGGGTAGGTATCGTTACAGATGTATGCAGCAGAGAAGGGTGATCCTGTAACTAAGCTCCTGCAGGGAGGATATTGGGGGGGTTTGTCAGCCACACCATAAGCCCTCATTCAGGTTTTATTTCCTTGGGTGCTGACAAGCTCTCACGAGAGGCACTGGGCAGGCATGGCAGCAGGAATGCTGTAATTCGGGGGGTTCTGGAGAAACTTTAGGTTTAATTTCTTGTTTCCAGCCATCTAACTGGAAACTGCACAGCAATCCAGCCCCCGCTCCGCAAGGAGGGGAGGGCTTACCCTGGAAACGGGACATAACGCTCTTTCTCTCACCAGTGGTACAGCCCTAAATAGACTGTTATGGTTTTAGAAAATGCTAAAATAAGACTAAAATAATAGTTGGGCTTAACCTCAACAGTGCTGTGGAATGACATGATTTATATTGCAAATTCATTTGATGTCAGATAACGGACTATAAATAACGGACCTAAAATTGTAAACAATCAGAGTTACGAAATGAAAGCCAGCTGGTCCTGAACATCTCGGCTCCAAAAATCTTGGTGGGACTAAAGCTGAAGTTGTTTCAAACACTTTGCAAACAGAGAGGCTGCATGCTCTAAAACCGCAAACAAAAAAAAAGAAGTGCAAACCCATCAGAGCGTGGCTGACCCTGGAGGGGCGTTAGGGATAACCGGAGATCGCAGCTGAACCACGGAATTCTCCTCGCTCACTCAGGGAGCTTCCACAGGCGCTCGGTTGGTTGGTTGCTTGTTTGCTTTCTGAGGCAGATGGCTGCTTTCCCGGTGCTGGAGCTGCCGGTCAGGTTAAGCGAACAACTCCGATGGTTTGTCTTTTTGAATCACTTGTGTGTCTGTTGCTTAGGTCAATTTTATTCACAAGCACAATTTGAGAGTAATTCCAACATCAATGAGAGAACCGACGAACGACTCCTGAGAGTGTCTGGATCGGAGCACAGAGTTACCAGGTAACCGAGGGGATCAGGGGCTGTGATGTACGGCTTGGGGAGGTATTTTGTTAGCTAACACCAGGAATTAAAGGAATTAAACTTAAGGGAGTGTTGGTCTGTAAGAATATGCCTCTTTGGCATAAATAATAGGAACTTGTGCTTGAGTTTTTCCCTGACAGCCTGAATTTGTTGCTTGTTAAGTGATGCTCCAGGGCTCACAGCTCCTATTTTGTTGGGGGGCTGGGGGATCATACCCTGGGGCTACAGTTTGCATAAAATGCCACATAGAGGCAGGTTGTGCTGCCTCGCTGGCAGGGATAAGGGAGGGGTTTCCTCAGGTGGATTTACCAGGAGAAACATTTCTTACACTTCCCTTGCTTTTACTAAATGTGATGTGGCAGAACTGCTATGTGCTCACTGTCCTGCTGTATCCCGTGGCCGCTGCCTCCAGCTCTGCCCACGCACAGTCCCTCCCCTCTGACTCCTGGTGCCAAATGTAAGGTGGATCCTGGGCCTGCCCTTTGGTTCTTTTAGCTCACGTTGTTCTTGTTTTGGTTTTGTTTCAGGCAATACAAGAAAGATTACAGGCTTGAGTCAGCCAGTGATCCTGTTTCCTGCTGGTCAATAGATGTAAATCCCTAGAAATGAGTATTCTGGGAAAGAAAACTATGCAAAGGATGCTCTTCCAAATAGTTTTGATACTTTCTCCCATCAAGAGAACCAGAGAGTTAAAGCCTTACCTGCTACTGTATCTAAATGCCACAAATATTTTACCTCAAAATAATTATACTTTCAAGACAAGAACAGTGCTTGCTTGTTGTTTGTTATTTTAAAATGGTTTCTAATACTCAGGGTGGCTATGTTGTTGAAGATTTATGTGAACTAAATGAAATTAACTAAATAAAATTGACCTGATCAGCTCACAGATTGATATGGTCACGTGGACTTAGGTCTCGGAATAATAATAAGTAGCGGCTTCACCCAGCCCAACAAACGTCTCGTGCGCCCAGTAATAGATTTCCACAGTACACGCTCTACCTGGTTACAAACGACGGTGTTCTTGAGTGTATGGTCTGTAAAAAGAGTATGATGCTGCAAGCAGTATTACTTCACCATTTCTCTCATTTTTTTATCTTATGAAAAAAAAGCAGCCTTGCTGAATTAGGGTTCCATGGCGATGGTCCTGGGCCCAAAGCTGATGCAGTGGGCAATCGGGCGGTGAGTGGGGGAGGCAGCCTGCGCTGGCCGCTGGCCCGATCCTGGTTGCAAGGTTCCCGAGGCTCTGCTCCAGAGCGTCTGCAAAACATGGACTTCTTGCAAAAGACGGCACTGCAACCCTGAAGTTTAGCAGCTTTTTTTTTTCTCCGCACCGTTTCATCCAACATTTTGCAAACATTGATGGATGTTTTACAAATAAGGAAGAACTCCGAACAACACGTGGTGCACAGAGGTGACACTTCAGAGGGATTGTACGCACAGAAGCCTCTGCCCCAGGAATGCAAGTTCCAGTTTAGTCTTCAGGGTTTTTTTTTCATAAATTTTAATTCCAAAATTATTTTGTATTTTAGAATTTCAGTTCCTGTGTATCTTTGAAGCCACAAATATGCCAGCATTGTAGAAGGTGTAACAAGAGTTGCTTTCTATCCTGCCAATAATATCTAAGTGGGAAAACATTAGTTTAAAGCAGCGTACTAAAAGAGGAGCAGTTTTTTGCCTAAGTCGGTAAGATAAAGCAAGCAATGCCATTGGAAGCCTGTTGAAAGAACTGTGTGGATACAAAGCTGAGATACACTTGCATGAATCGCAGATTTGGTTGGACAAATTCCACAACGGACAACATGGACTTTGGAAACTGGAAACACCAGCTTGCTGCACCACATCATAAGCAGGCATACCCGTTTGAAAAGCAGATTACTACTTCCACTATAAATGAACTTGGGGTTTGAATTACATGCTGGTGATGCTGGGTTTTATCAGCGGACTTAGCGCAAATTAAAAGTTCCTCCAGCTATAGGGCATCTACGCGTGGCCTCCTGCACCTGCCTGGCACCTGCAGGGACAACAAAGAGCCCTGAAAGGGGGAGCAGCCAGGCACGGCTCTCGCCCCGTCCTCTCTGCTCTAAGCGAGGCTCAAGCGTGCGCAGGCGATCGAGCGCCGCGCTGCTGACCCATCCGCTGAGATCTGTGGTGCTGGTGGGTCCTCAAACGCCCCAGGCAGCCTGACACCCTTTCAATGCCATTCTCCCTCACTGCAAAGCAGCACAACCTGCAAACCTCGACAGATGGGAAGAAAACCCCATCAGCTTTCTTCATAGCAACTTTTTACACGTTTGGGGTTTTCCCCCCAATTCCTATAACTTCTCTGCAAAGCTGTTCCTGTCTGCTGGACTGTACCCAATTTGCCTGTGCTGCGTTGAGGTGCTATGCCCAGAGCTGCCAGGGACTGACTACACCCACGGCCGCCCCGCGGCTGACGCAGCCTCTCGGGTCTTAAAAGAATCGCTGTGCCCACAGGGATGTCTGTCTGTTTGTCCTGCAGCAGCCCTACACCACTGCCTGCCTGGTTATTGCACTCCCTAGGCCTTCTCGCAGTGCTGCTTCCCCTCTGCGCGTGAGCTTTCCACTCTGTAAGTATGTTCCATTTCACTCTTTTTCACTTGAATTGTGTCTTAATTTGTTGTTGGGCCACTCGCTCCCCCCCTGGCCCTTCCAAACCCCGAAGCAAGTAAAATTTTTATCTAACGGTAAGCATCTGTCTGCTGCTTCCCTCTTCCCTAATCATCACCTTTACCTACATCTGCAGTTCTCTGCTGCAGGAAACTTGGAAGAACTGCGTATTAAAAAGGGGATTTTTCTGTCTCCACCAGCGTAAATGGGAGTTTCTCAGGCTGCCACAGGAGCCATGCTAAAGCAGACTAGAGCCCCTGAGGTCAACTGCTGACAAGACTCCTGCCATCTCCGGAGATCTGCTTCGGCCCACAAATGGAGCTGGAACGCTCTGGCTGAGGCTCTGCCCAGCACTGCCCGCTGCCCAAACTCCGCCGGCCAGGCAGGACAAGATCTGCCACCCACTGCTGCGGGTTTTTGCTCGAAGACAACAAGTGAGTACGGGACCAGCCCTGATGGGCACTCCAGCAGCGCCTAGCTCAGGATCCAAAATGGATCGCTGCTTTCTTTTATTTCATTCCATCTTATTCGTTATCTTAGAGTAAAAATTCAGAACCATGTAAACTTAACCTTACTAGTTTCTGTTTCCTGGTCTTCTCTCACTCCTGCCTGTTTCTCAGCCTGCCTTCCTCATTTTTCACTAACTTATCACCTTCTCTAGAAACTACTGCTTGCTTTCCTCATTTCTGTCTGCAGGCAGAGATCACTAGCTACTGTGACACACACAACAAGAATTGTTTAGTTGGGTTTTTTTCCCCTACAAAACTTCTCCTTTTAGTAAAGGATTTTATGCCTGACGAAGGCCTGTGTCTCTCATAGATTTAACAGTAAATGTGGTTTTCCCCTCTATTTTTTTTCCCTCTCTGATTTTTCTGCTGCATTATTGTTCACCTCTCTTCTTTCAGTTTAACCCATCACATCTTATGTCATCTCTGTTTTTCCCATGACACTCCTTTCCCCTCAGCGGTGTGTGTATTCTAGTTTTCCCACACACGGACTTCCTCTCCTTGTCATAGAACAGTGGGCAGATTTTCTACTTTGCCATGTGAGACCACAATTTGCCGTGCTGTGGCTGATTTGATTAAAAGAAAACTCTTAAGTAAATAAGAAATTTACCTTTTTTTTTCTTTAGAGCTAATAGCTTACAATTTTTTCCAGTACAAAATGAATATGTAAATAAATGAGACACTCCTTTCGCTGAAGTACGTACATAAATTCTGTTACGGGAACAGAGGGAGGAATTTTACTGGGAGATGGTAAGGCTCTTATGCAAAAAACATACCGTCCAAAGGATGGCTACTTAAATCTGAGTGCTGGTTGGAACTGTGCTATTCCATTAATTGATAAAGATACGGGCATTCAAAGGTTAAGTTCAAATTAAAATAGGAAAGTGCAGAAGTCCTGGATGCAAACTGTCACCTCGAGCGAGGGCACTGCCCCAGCCCTCAGCTCTCTACAGACAAGAGACTGGGCATTTGGAAGTGCTACTGAATCACGGAGCTCTGCGCTGCTCCATCAGCAGGCCTCTGGCGTTGAGTTTCAAACTGCATCGGGCATCCTGGCTTTGGGAAACCGGAATGAAAACATTGCTAACTACTGGAATAAGAGAAGGAGGCACCAAGTACTGCTGCTTTTATTGATTTAAAATTGGATAGAATATTTCTATTATGTTTTACAAAGTAACATTTTACGTCAGAACTTTAAAACTAGTGAATTAACTCAGTAAAATGAGGATATTTGGGGGGATGAGCGGTATCTGTGCACACAAGCAGAATAGCTGTTTAGCACTTAAGATTTGATTAAATATGTAGTAAAACTCTCTGTGAGAATCCGTCGTATCTTGGCATTGCCAAACACGGTAAGCTTATGTATTTTTAACACCATTTAACCATTGAAAAATACTATTCTTTCAGACAAATACTCTGTATACCCATGAATTTGCAGGACGCTGTAGTTGTTTAAAACGGACTGGAGACAATATAGTCCGTATGAACACCATCTATCAGCCCAGCTCCATTGTTGTGAACAAACCAGCAAGGAATATCAACGCCGTGCTTAGGATCTCTTCCGTAATCCTTCTGCCAGCCCCTGCACGGGAGAATACAGGCATGGAAGCATCAAAGTAGAAGCTGCACTTTGACAAGGTAATTTTTCCTAAGTCTTTGCTAAGGACTTCATTATTTTTTACCTTGTTACTGTCAGTTCATTGTTTTTAACAATCATTGTGGCATCCGGTTTCTTGGGATCAGACCCAGGGTGAATTTCAAGTATGGTGAAGTCAATGGGGTGGAAAAATTGTCCTAGAAATAGAAGCCAGAATTATCATTTCAGGCATGTTGCACATATTAAAACAGAAACCCCGGAACTTCTACATTCCCATGCTGTTTTCCACATTCCCTCGGGGTTTTCAAGGGATATGCCAACACCAAGTTTCATGTAAGGTGAACATACGCCTATGGTATTATTTACTTTTTATAAATCAGAATTCTGTGCATGTCATCTAAGTTCCACCTTCTGAGTGCACAGTAAAATTAGCCTTTTCTAGACATCTTCAAGAAATCCTCGCTTTGTGTCTTGCCTGTTCAGTTGTACCTACTGCACTGTCTCCAAGCCTTTAGCTTTTTTATCAAATAATGCATGTGTTGCTCTCTGAAATTTTTGGATGTGGCTATGCTCAGAACAAGGCTGACATCTAAGGAGTTTTCACACTCCTTCCAGGATTAGCTTTCGCACACTTTTGCCCTGTCTGGGCCGGTGCAAGATGCTGATGGTGCTTTGGGTGCTCTAATGAGGACAGATTTTAGATTACTTAATGAAGTACAGCGGCAAAGTCAAAGATGATGAAAATAGCGATGAGATGTGTAAGTCAGTGAACTGTAACGTGGCACAGCCGCATGATACCTGGGCTTTTTCAATTTTCTTCCTCCTTGCAATTTACACCACAGCAGAATAAATTCTGCATGAAGTCCTCTAGCCTGAGAAGACTGGAGCAGGAAAGCATAAATAACATTCCATCCTTACTCTGCTCTTCTTCTGCTTTGTTACAGCATTTCCCATGACGTATGGACCTAACGTGTGCTACCACCAATACCCTGGCTAACTTTCCTCGGGTCTCGAAGTGTGTACCAAGACTGAGAAGACTTAAGTTCGCAGCAGTTCATTATTTTCCACAATGAGTAAACTTATTGACCTAAAACGAATGTTTGCTGCTCTTATCTGATGTCATAAGTGAAAGCTGGAAGGCAAGTAGAACAGCTGCAATCTCCGTATTTTCCAACAGAGAATGCAGACCACCGCACACACTACAGAAAACAGGATTCAGTGGGGTCAGAATTTTGATCCCTGGATTACCAACTTTGTCTTCTACTAGAATAAAGAATGCTAGCTAACATGAGGAAAATCTTAGACGATACAAGGTGTCCTGTGACTGTAATATATGCTAGTAAATCAGGATATACCTCATACATCTTAAAAACTTATTTTCTTACAAGGATGCCCTAACTGGGGTTTGGCAAATTTTGACTGAGCGAACACATATATTTTCTCAGGATGCTTGTACTTAGGAGAAAGGTGATAAAGATGAAAGGAGAGATCAAACCATACAAGAGGATGGACGAATAGTGGAGTAACAAACCCAAAAAACTTGTAGGTGGAATTTAGGAAGAAAAAGAAGTTTAAAGATGCCAATGAGGACAATGATGGTAGTGATTTCAGCACTAGCAGAGGAACTTAAGAAAAGATAAGGGATAAAGTCTGAGCCCAGAATATTTTGTCAGAAATCTTATTACGGCCAATCATGTCATCCCAGTTTCCTCCACTGTCTCAGTCCAGAAAGGCCAAGTACAAGATTGGGTCAACATATCATGTAGCCTCAAATAAAGACAAGCATGAAAACACTAAATGAAGTCATACCTAATAATCCATGGGTCTGTTCAGACAGTTTATCACTTTCCAATGTATACAGTCCTAGGAAATCTTGGTGGAGAGGATGTTTCTTCCATACTTGGTGCAAAACAATAGCAAATGAGGCACCGCTGCCCATTTTGAGCACCAGATTTTTTTCCTTGTTAATTATCAAACTTAAACTGAGGAAAAAAGAAAAACTTGACTTAATACATTGTACTTCTCAGAGTTAACAGCAACAAGAAAAAACCTGAGAAGAAACAAACACAGCTTTATAAATTGCTCAGTGTCCTTTAAAATAGAGGCTTTGCTGCCTAGCTTGGTCCATGTGAATCTCTGTGTGTTCACAGACAGTCCAAGACTCACTAAATCACACAGAAAAAGGCTATGAGCCTTTAAACTTTTCAGGAATATGTTTCTACCTAACCTCAACCTCTAACAGCACAATTAATCACAGATGGGTTAGCGATATGTAGATAGAGCACTTCATGCTCGGTAATAAAAATGTTATTGATAAAACCATCGCTTCTGTGCCTGGAGGCTACCTGACACCTTTTCCTTTTGTTTTTCAGAAAAGACAACTCCTGAACTGTCTAGGTCAGGGCTAGGATAAAGAAGATTTGCCTCTGGTTGTGTTAGTGATATTATCAATGCGGCTGTCATAATTTAAAAAAAAAAAATTTTTTTAAAAAGTGTGCCGTATGGTTAATGGTTTTGTTCTTTCTGTTGCAGCACCGTGCTTCAAGAAGGTAGTAATTTTGTTCCAGGAACACAATGAAAACCTAAATGAGGAGGAGCTGCTGCCCATTCTTTTTCTAAATTCCCCTTTGCACAGGTACAAACAATTTTGTAATAGATAAATCTTGCAAAAAAAGATACCTGCTGACAGGGCAAAATGTACCTATTCTATAAATATCCCAATTTTCATTTCTTCAAAATGGAGATTGTTTACAGCACATTATTATGTCTTTGTTTAGAAAGATTACAGACACTATGTCTAAAGTTACTCTTTAAGTAGTTGTAAGACACTGTTGCATTAAACACAATACTAAATCTAGTTTTACCTTAGTCACAGTAACAGAAAAACCAGGGAAAATTCTTCACTTACTTATTCCCAGCAGAGGAATTTATGAATAATCATTCAGCAGTTACACAACAAAGTAGAAAGCAGAATCCAGCAGGACCTGAATCAGTGTCTTTTGTATATTCAGACAACAAATCTTAAAAGTGTATTATTGATCAGCACTAAAAAAAGTGTAGAAAGTAATACAGGAGCCTGGAATTCTTTCTGTGAGCCTTACCCTTCTTGTTGCAAGGTGACTGTGTCAAGCCAGGTGAAACCTGTTTTTTCATTGCCATTCCGAACTGTGATCCTCTCAGGAGTTACTGTCAGTTTTAAATCCAGGTACTTATTTGTAATGACAAATTTTCCAAAATATGTGTTTTGGATCTTTGCATCACTATTTGCTCTTTTATCACCAATGAGTTCTCCATTGACTGTGACGCCTAATATAAAAGGAAACATTAAGTATTGTTTTATAAGTAGGATCTGATCAACTGATGTCAAAGGAGTGTCAAAGAAATATAATGACGACTCAAGGAAACAAATACAAGTTAAAAAATAGATGAGAATTACTTGTGTACATTTGTGCCAATGCAGAATGAAGCTCTGAGGGCTGTTCTGTGGATTTCCACATCGTTTTCTTGAGAAAAGTTTAATATTTCCTACAGCACAAAAAGTCTGTGATGGATGCAAATAGCCTGTGTGACATTGGTCTCTCTTTACCAGGTATTTCATGAAATGGCAACCTAAGGATTATTTTATTGCTGTACTACTGCTCATTAGGACAAATTGTGTCTCTCAACTCTCACAGTAGTTTTGAAACAAAGTTTAAAAGTCCATTTTGCTCCAAGAATTGAAAACACAGTCATGGTAATGGTACCCTATCACAACTACAGTAAATCCTACTAATTGCTCGGGAAAAAGCTTACACGGTATAAAAGACAGAAATAACCTTTAAATTTAAGACATCTTAAGTATCCTGATTTACAGTATTTAAAAAAATTGAAAGCTCACCTGAAACCGGGTCATTTATTAAATTTAACACAGCACCTGGCTTTTCATTGATATTGAAACAAATGGCATCTTCTTTTTGTGGCACTGATATAACGAAGTGTGGATCTCCATCAACTGCAAAGGCAAATCACTGGTATTTGTACAGTGATACACAGGTTCAAAGCACTGCATGAACGTTTAACACTGTGGCAATGGAACTGCTGATGCTGGGGACAAGGAGGAACCGGGCCCTGCCCAGCTTAGTTCTGCCTGTCCTCCAAAGGAGTGGTGGGGTCCCGAGGAAGCCGCTGCCATCTCCCCAAAGTGAACTACCTCCTTCTTCCCCTCATCTTTCCCAGGTACGTGGCATATATCCTGTGTCTCTCAAGCACTGCAAAATTTAGCACGCGGATTGTAGGTTCAGGGTGGCCACCTCTAAGCACCCATCTCCGAGGGCCATGAAAGTACTACTGAGGGCAGGAAGCTAGCTTGAATAGAGAACAGGCAGTTACCAACACAAAGCCTGGTGACGGGAAGGAGAACTAAGAAAATGGCCATATATAATCTCAGTGATTCAATCTTTAAAAAACATTTAGAGATGTTTAAAGTAAATTAAAATACTACCCCCTTGGAAATAAAAAACACCCTGCTTTTGTGGAAGGGGGTTGTCTAAAAGACTCACAAGATTCGTGCAGTTCAGTCTTAAATACCCTCTTCTGTTCTCCTCCTAAGCAGACCCTACTCAAACTACTCACCAAGAGTATGCCATGTGGGGTGTGCTGTATATAGGTAAGATAGTTGTGGAGCTGCAGAGTAAAGAAAAAAAAATTAGAAAAAACTCACATTAAAATGGAATGTTTACACATTAGCTGCACAGTAGATGCAAGATGTCAGGAAGTTAATGTGCTAGGTAAACTGCTAATTCCATCCCAGTTTTGAAAGCATATAGTCCATGGACTGGCAGTTTGTGCCTCTTTTGAATCAAGCAAAGCTTCAGGATAAAGACAGGTTTCTCTTGTAGTCTAAATTACTTTGAGGGTTTCCACAAGACCCAAGTAATGCATCTGTAAGACACAAATTTCTCAGACTTAAGGATTAAGCAAGTAACGGTTGGACTTAGATGATCCTTGAGGTCTCTTCCAACCTTAATGATTCTATAAATGCAACGTCATCCACTGAAAATTCTTGAGGTTTTGATGTGGGTTTTTTTTTTTTTTTCCAGAATGAATTTAACACTTTCCAATGCAGACTGGAGAAAACTATACAGAGACAGAAATTGAGAGAGAGACTGAGACTAATCTCCAGAGCAAAAACTTAAATTTAACTCTTCCATTTCCAAGACTGCTCAACCAGCAATCTGAAGGGTCAGTTGCTGTCTCTCTCTCTCTTGAATAAAAGTTTCTTTTGTATAAGTAACTGAATATATTAACTTAGCTAGAGGTGCTGACATCATAGTCCCTTGCTTTATATAATTCCAAAGGAGATGCAAATTCAGATCTATCCTCTGTATTTGGAAATCAGCTTTCAGGAAAAAAATGGTGGTTTGATGAACTGGCATTTACTTCTTAAGAGCTATTTAGCTGAAACTTTCTCATCTGGTATTGTTCAACCTCTAAGTGTGTTCTTTAGCAGTGAGCAGCATTTTGGCAGTGAGCAGAATTTGGCAGCATTGTTAAAATACAGTTGTATACCCAGAAAAGGCAGTTTCTGTCTCTCCAGTAATTTCAGTTGTCTGAATCAATTTCCCTTGACAGATGCTGTTTCATTTAGAAACAAATTCATGACTTACCCGGCATAGCAGCTGTGACAGACCGTGCTGTGAATGAAACAAAATGTTATTTCAGAGGCTAAAAAGAATAAACCCCAATCTCTCCCACTTCCACCAAAACCAACTCCAAAATCTTGTAATTATGTATACATTTATAAATGTTTAAAAAAGAAAAACTGAGTCAAAACAGTTTATTCAGTACTGCAACAAAGCAAATGCCATGAACAGGCAGAAAGCAGACCCTACTTTTCAGAAAAACGTCACTTCTCCAAAGGCATGGGGTTTGCTCTGCAAGGGGCCGGGACAACCTGTTCTTACTCGATTCCTCTGCACAATCTTGTTTTAAACTGTACTGCTGGGAGGGCAGTAAGATTTACCCACCTGCTTCCACATTTTTCTAGGCTTCTACTCTTTTTACATCTGAAGCTATGGAGGGGTAGCTGAAGACAGGGTTTTGTGCTGAAGAAGCAGCAATCACAGCATCAGTGAAGACATCTCTGTAGGAGAGACTGCTACACACAGGTATCTGAGACTCAACACTGCTAGCCCTGGAAAGCACTTAGTTGTACTGGGTCTGAATTTTGTGATAGTGGGATGCTGCAATTATCAAAGATAGCAGGAACCACACTGAAAATGGTATTTACAAACTTTTCAGCCGAAAAGTTTTTGATCTATTTATAACACAGTTTTGATTTATTCACCAAGAATTTCATGAGAATATTGCATCCTAGATGAAGCGAGTGATGCAGAAAATGCATCTTTAACAATCAAAAATATTAAGTAAATTTGATAAGAAATGTACTTACCTTCAGCTGTTACCACGGGCAGGTAAGAAGTAAAAGGAAGAAAAAGAAAAATTTACATTTTCAGTTGTATGACTAAACAGGAAGGATTCTGGCACTGTTAAAACACATTCTAAGAAAAAAAAAATTAAAACTGTTTGACAATTCAGCCAAGTATCTTCAATATTTTACTATTTCTTCCCAATGATACAATTCAAGATCAAACAGAAATATCCCGAAAGTAAAAAGCTGTTATATGGGGCAGCTAAACTGCAATTAATTATGCATATGAGAAGATCACTATTAGTAGTTCTTTTATTGTTATGCAACTTCCACACTGCAAAATGTTTTGTGTTGGTTTTACTTTTTTGCAGTTTTCAAGGCATTTGCATTATTCTGTTAATACTGACTGGATGATTCAGTAATCCTATTTGTGAATCTAGATTCTAGGGTGTCTGCAAATTATTTTCTTTTCTTATACAGCAGCAGTGTTTTGAGTATTTTCTCCTATTACTGCTCTACACTTTCTATATACAAAGAAGATTTATTTGGGAAGAGGTTCAGAAAAGGGTCTTTGTGCTACAAGTACCTGGAAAGGCAAAGCAAAGAGCTGAAGCTCACTCTGAGTGGATGCCATTTCTGTCAGATGTTTGGGTAAGTTTTTTCCATCTTACGGAGTCCAGCTGTAAACTTTAAAGTCACTATGCTGTATAATGATTTGAATGTTAAATTAAACATGAAGTCTTCTCATGTTAGCATCCCATTATGACAGGTATGAAAAATAATGCAAAAACTTTATCAGCAGAATGCCTGAAGAATTATTCAGAGTTGAAGGGCACTTAGCAATCCATTTGTTTCAGGACTCAGTACAGTTGAAAGTAAAGTCTACTAACCTCCAGTAAGCGTCTCTGTTATGCTAAAATGCCTTAAGTTACCATGCCAAATTCAGAAGATGAGAGAGTTTTTCATCTAGAAGCCAGCAGAGAGCCCACGCAAACTTTTTGGGACGCTAAGCAAATGTTCTGGGAAAAAATAATGGATGCGAATCGAAGAGATTGAAAAGCCTCACAAGAGGTTTGTCAGATCTGTTGAATGTGGCAGAGATGAGGACAGCCCGAACAACGCAGAGATGAGAGCAGGGTGGCTTTGGGGTGCACTGAGCGGATAGTGTTTGCCTTACTACGCTGAAGAGGAATAGAATCAGTTTGTTTTACACAGGTTAAACAAAGGCTGGACTCTCTAAAAGCACAGTGCGTTACTGAGCAAGGAGTTAATGTCAGCCAAAGTATCAGGAGCTGAGAACAAATTGCACATTTTCAATAGAATTACTTCTCTTTCTGCAATATATATGAATACTGTGTTTTACAAATACAGCCTCGATCTTTTAACAACCTGATATACCCTGCATGAGGAAGATCCCATGCAAATTTTCCCTCTCCACATAGAAAGATGTTATTACATCTGCCCCTAAGCTGAAGTAGGTGAAAAAAGGAGAAAGTGATGTGAACAAAACTGAATATAGCTGGATTATTAGATTAGAAATGCTTCTTGGTTTTTTTTGTGTTTTTTTTTTTTTAATGTATTATTTTAAATATTTACCTTAAAATACACTCACTTTGAATTTATAGTCTTTTGCTTGTATGTCTTAGTAATGTAAGATGGCTTGATGGAAACGAGCTTTACAATGAAAAGTAATTTTGCATAAACCATACACGTGCGAGGCTTGGAAAAACAGATTTTTCAGATACATGATCAAAAATGTGCCCACAGGAAAGCCCTTCTTCAGGTGAACACCAAAGTAACACTTGGCTTCTCAAATAAAGTAAAATTGTGAAAATGTTTATACCTTCAATGGGTTTATCAGCAATCCCATCTTGATTGTCATAGTCTTCTGGCTTTGTTACCACCATGGATGTCAGTGGCGTTACAAACTTGTATTTTAGTGAGAGGTCCAGAGCTTTGGCTGTAAGATTCTCCTTTTCTTCTCCTTTAGCTGCAATGCTGAATACAGGTAAAGACTCCCAGCATCAGTGATTGCTAAATTACTCACTGAACTCATGATTAAATATTTTTCTTTAAAGTGAAATAATTTCTCTGCAGCTCATTTATCAGCAAGGGATACTTGTTTCAGTCTAAGAGCACTTCTAATTCCACCGGATATCCAAGAAAAAGGCAAAACTATGCTTTATCTTTGCAATAATTTAAAATTGTTTAATTTGCAACCTGAAGCGGGAATACTGAGGTTAAGGAGGAGAATAGTTTGGGGGATTTTCCTTACTGTTTTTAATGTTTTTCCAGTGCCACCTCAGTGTGATATGAATTTCAGCACCAGTCAGATGGCTTAATGGGTTCACGGAAGATTATTCTAAACATAATTACCGTTTTTCCAGGAGTTGCTCAATAGTGAGATAAGCCCAGAGCCTTTCAATGTAATCTCCAAATATGTACTCTTGTTCTTGGAAAGCTTTAGCTGTTTGCTCAGCATCTTGTTCTGTAGTATACGACAGAGCGTCATTAGCCTGTTAGGAATAAGGAAACGTCTCTGTATCGTAAGTAGTCAGGGACTTCCAGAACCTCCCAAAATCAACATCTTCACATCTGAAAATCTTATTAAGTTGAACAACAGTCTGGTCCTACAGAGCAGTTGCCCAGGAAATTGTCAGTGTTGTATGAGGATGTTTGTTCCATTGCTTCTGTGAAGGCCAGTAGTGTACGCTCTAGGACATAACACAGTTTCCAAATTCACGTGGCATTTTTGTTCATTAGAATTTGGCTACTCTAAGGATTTAAAGAACTTTGATTATGACACTGATTTCATACAGGAACATATTCAGGTAGATCTCCTGGCCAACTTACTTAATAATACAGTATTTGTATTTGAAATACACTTAATGGCATATAATATACCTAACACACCATAGTGCATGGGGCATAGATGCAGTTCACCGTATTTGTGGTAACGTGATCTATAGTATGTTTGTGTTGTGTTTATTCAATATTAGGGGCAAATATTTTTACAGAATCCAGATCTGGAGAGGTATTTAGATCCCTTGGTTCGTAATAAACGCAGGCTTTGATTTTAAGAGAAAGTCCTTCAAATACCCAGTTGGCTCATCCATCAGTTTTCTTCACCCAGTGAAGACTATAGTGTCTGTGGACACCAAACGTTTGGCTCCTGAAAGAACCATGCAGGGTATTTAGAGACTAAACTAAAAAAAAAAACCAAACAAACACACCAAACCAAAACATAAATGTGTTAGCAAAGTCCAGTCACACTGCACAAAGCTGTTGACCCTAGTATACCAGACTGAGTTACTTAAGTAAGTTGCAGTTTTAAAAGCAACGACTTTGGTGCATTTAGTTTCTTGCATATGCAGTAACACGTCCTGTCACTAAGGTAAAGAAATACCAGTAAATATTTTCAGTATTGCCAGCTTTGAACATTCAGACATTTTGCGTACCTTACTTCAGACAAAGAAACCCATACTTACGCCTTCACCTCTCACATCTACAGTCAAACTGTTTTGGTTGTTGTCTATAAAGCGCCCAGCCACCACGATCTCTGACCCATCATAGAAATGCTTAAAACTGTTTTTAGTTAGGTCAGATATTTCATTTTCTGGGTAGTTTAACTCCACATCCGTGAGCATGGGATTTGACACCTCATCATAAAACCCCTACAGGATTGAAAAAAAAAAAAAAGACAACATTTAACTATCCTTGTTTCTTTAATTCATAGGAAGCCCTGTACCCAGAAACATCTGCTATTTCAGCACTGAAAATTAAAACTGTATTTTAGAAGAAATATTTAAATATTCTGTTAAATCTCTTAGCACAAGGTCTAAAAAAATCTACAAATAATGGAAATCAGAAAGGACATACAAACTCTTCAGTCTTACTAAGAGAGTGGAAAACTATCTCAGAACAACATGCTGTGGATGATGAGTTCTGTCAATGTTAATCAAGAGGGATCCCAAGCTTCCCTCCATTTCACAGAAATAAGTTTCTAGATCTACTCCCTGCTGAGACTGAAAAGACAACATAAGCCAAAGGAGACTAGGAATTTGATTTTGGCAGAGCTTGCAATGAAATCTAGTATCTAAATTCTTCCGTGAATTTTTCAAATGGCTGCTATTGGAATGTGAGAAGTAAAAAAGGGTAGCTCTGTACTGCCTATACCTGTTCTCACGCCTTACACAACTATAAAAAGCTTCAGAAGCATGGTAAGATACACCTGCTTGCAGTAACTTCCTAAAGACAGAGTATCTAGAGCCTTCATGCTCTGTCATTCTTATCTTCCCTTGTCATGACATTAACTACATGATCTGTGAGGTATGGAAGATATAGTGATTGCAGCAATTTTGCTGCACACCAAAGTGTCCTTCAGAACCATGATTTCTGTCACCCTATGGCAAGTTTTGAACCCTCTTTTGCAGCCCACGGTATCTCCTTTCTGCTGTCCTTCCAATCCTGCTTATATAAGGGAAGGGCAGAATTAAATGCAACTAATACTCTGATTACAGTAGACTCCTGAGTATCCTAGTACCAGATTACACTTTGGGATTTTGATTACTTCAAACTAAGAATGCCTGTATAGTTACCAGAATTAATGTATCATTTAGGTGGTGATTGCTGTACCTGAAGCTGTAAAGCTGCATCAGAGTCAGGATAAATCCGACGGGCCAATCCTTTATTCTCCACTGCCATCATCTCCAAAAAGTTGTAGTCAACACCATAGCCAAAACCAAGATTGTATAAAGGATATTTTCCCTCAATGGCTTTTTTTACATGCTCCTGAATGTCCTGAGTATTTGATACGCCTGCATCAAATCAGAAAGAGGTTGAGTTTGCTTCATAAATCAGTATAATTATCACAAAATAAAATGTGGCTAGTCTTGGTCAGATTTCTTAAGAGGCATAATCAAAAACTCACTTTAGTAATATGATGCTGGTATAGTAGCATTTAAATCATGAAAACCTCCAGAAGTTAAAGATGGAGGCCAATTTTAACTGAGCATTTTTTTGTTGGTTAAATCTCTCTAGTATTCCATCCAACACAAACTTACCTACGTTTGGTTGGCCATCTGTTAACATGATAATTATAGAAGCACTTCTCTTGGGCACTAGGTTTCCTTCATGAGCAGCATTCAGCATATCAATTCCCCTCATTATACCACCATGTAAATTTGTCACTGCAAGGTACAGACAGAAGTTTGGTTTCAGCACAGACAGTGAAAATAAAGGCCCATTTTTCACTGATGAGTGCTCATTACAGTACAAAAATGAAAGATTTGGGTTTGCAAGCAGGGGGATGTTTAGACAGAAAAGTACCTGGACTTTGGAAACATAAGGAAAGATAGATGTTGTGTTCTGAGTAAATTTCAACTTAGAGTCTCTCAGCAGTAATAAAAAAAAAAAAAAGCTGTAGCATTGCGTTCACAGATTGAATTGAAAATTAACTTACACAATGACGTTTTGGCAAGTGTAGTAAAGTACTTACTGCCTGCAGTGTCAATGCCCCGAACAAACTTCCTTGCTTCATCCAAATTCTCAGGAGTGGCCTTGATTAATGTTTCTTTCCAGGTCTCTACTTCACTACCAAACAGGATGAAGTTGAAGAAGTCATCTTCTTTAATGTCATCCAAGATTTTTAGAAGTGCTTCTCTTGTCTATAAGACAAAGAAATTTAAATGTATGGTTCAACATTTAAAGTAGGTACTTGCAGATTTTACAGCATTAATCTCTCAGCACTTGGGTATTTTTAACTTTTACATGGTACGTCATGTAAAAATTCTGAGCTTGCTCTGTCCTTGCCAGTCCCTGTGTCTATTTCAGAGTAACTCCGGTGACATCAGCCAGTTGCAATGACATCTAGTAAACCTTTGTAATTCAGAGGAAAATCCAGTCTCACATCGCGCACTGTTGCTTACACCGAGGTAAGCTGGCATGACAAATTAAAAGCGATGGGAAATGCATAGCTACAGGTTGGTGGAGAAGCTGAGAGGCAAGCAAGCGTGGATATTTTGATGCAGCACCAAAACCTGAAAATTCTGAGCATTAGCTTAGAATGAGGAGTCCTAACTATGAAAAGACTTGCCCCTTCCCAGAGGAGACAGAATGAAGGACATATATAATGCATATAATACTGTATGTACATTTTAATTTTTGAACTGCCCAGTACATGTGACAGGACTCTCTGGAAATGTTGGTATTGAAAGTTTTGAAATGATAACAATTATAACTAGTAAATATAGCCTGAATGTATAGAATTTTGTTCTACAGTATTCCTTGAAACTAGTACTTATGGTACTGAGCTGTAAGAGAGGTCACAGCATAAAACCACTTGGTATAGCTTAAGCAGCACATATGTGATATAAGCCATCATGTCCCTTCCATCATAAGAGGCTTTTCCATTGGGACTCCATAGTAAATGTAATAAATTACCTGTGCTATTTCTCTTCCAGCCATTGAGCCACTAATATCTATTACAAAAATAACATTCTTGGGCAACTTTGGAAGATTTGTTGGTGCAAAGAAGTGTACGAAGTAGCCATTGACAATCTGAAAAATAAAAAGTAAACAAATGAAAAAAAGCGCATTATAAAGATAAAATGGATAAAGAAATTACTTTCATTTAGTGTCTAGCCCCTGAGTGGACTAATAGGCTTTAATGGCCCTGACCAGTCTCAGCTCTGTTCATGGGCCCAGGAGCTTCACTTCAGTGCAAGCCTGGGCTTTTAGTCCCTGCCCGAGCTACACTGTAAGAATACCTGCATCACAGCCATACCTGCTCCTGTCCAGGGACCCACTGAACTGGATCCCACCCTGCAGACTGATTTCCCACCTTGACCCTGGGCTGCCTCATCACTTGCCTGATGACCTGGACTCCCAGCTGAGTCCGACTATCCATCTCTGGATCTGCCTTGCTCAGGTACTCTGGGGAGTGGGCTCGTGGCTGGTGAAGCCCCTGTGCTGTCACACTCAGCTCCCTGTCCTTTAGGGAACAGATGGCCCTCGCAGCACCTTTACCATGCAAGCTAAGCTGTTCAACAGTTCAAAATTTTCAGCTGTCAGATTTACCTGCAAATTGTCCGGAGTTGCTCTCTTCACATCATACCTTACAGTAAAATCCCCATCCAAGACAGACTGTGAGCAAGTTGCACAGGTTCGCTGCTGATCAAGAGTTGGCTTGAAAGAGATATGTCCCTGAAAAGAAAGGCCTTCATTAGAACCTTAATAGCTGAAATTTTTCTATAGAACACAGAGAACTTTGCATTTTTTGAAAACTAGTATATTTATATTCACAGACATGAGAATAACCCGTTTCATCAAGTTAGGTATTAGTTTGTATTCATATGCATTTATATATTTATTGATGGATAACTGATATGTGAAGGCTGCTATCTAGAACTTGCTTCATATGTTTACTTCCCCATGTTCCTTGGTTCAACCCTCTGCTCTGAATGACACCTTCGATAAGGCTTTTGGGCAGTCTAAGTCTTAGGAATTCTACCACCTCCATATGTAAGAAACCTTCTGTAAGAAACAGTCTTATTGGCATCCAGGTTTCCAATTACCGCTGTGGGACAAGGCCTACTAGTTTGGGTACAGTACTCTGCTAACATCTACGTGGCTTCTGAACTGCGTGGAGACTGCCTTTAACTTGCTCACACTCTCACTTCCATTGCTAGCACCAATGTTATTTATTACGGTTATAATTCTGAAACAACAAATTATGGAATACATTAGTTATTGTACCTTTTTCTCTGTAAAAGTTTTTTTAACGGTATTTTGTAGATCATTGGTGATGAACGTTCCTTCTGCTTCCAGCTCAGTGATACCCTGGGGCTCAAAGATATTTACTTTAATCTGTAATATTAATTGAAAATTCATTGTCATTGATTACTCCACAATATATCAACTCAGTCATTTACAGGGGGATCAGCAGGCAACTACAAACGTGAAAGAGGGATTTTTGTAAAAGCAAAAGAAATTTACTTTTGTAATTCATAATAGCAGTCCAAATCCACACTTCTGCGAACACACCATCAGCGAAACAGGCCTTTTTAAAAATAGAAGTTAAGGTTTGTTTGTTTCTAGCTTCATTTTTAATACAAATATAACTTGTTTGAAAGCTAGATACTAGATTCTTGTAAAATGTTAACAAACAGTCAAGTCCTTAAAAAATACAACCCAGCCATTAGCTGTGAGTCGTGCCCAACTTTGACCTACACTTCAGTATGCCTTCTATCATAGGGTGTTTAAAATAATGCTGTTTCAACTCTTACAGATGCCAAGTCTTGTAATGATTTTTACACAGCATTTCTGGTCATACAAAGGAGAAAAATTTTGCCTTAGAGGTGGGTTTTAGCAAGGCAGATAGGAGTGATCAAAGACATGTTTTGGCAGACAAAAGCTGCAGTATTCGAGAATGCAATATATGTATCACCGTAATTTAAGATGACGTAGTTTCATGGTGGTGTGAGAAAGGTGTAATTTATGCTATAAAGGCATTCACAGAAGCTGTTAGTCTTCTATTTTATCCCAAGGCATCGTAATGGCTTTTCAAGGTTTCTACATATAATTTCTTTTGGAGGGTTAGTAGCTGATCCAATTTGTCAGGCTTACAAATAACAAACCTGCACTACAGCACACTGGATTGCCCACGTTGTTCATTAGAAATATTACCATGGGCTTTTAGCTCACCTGTGAGCCAACGGGAATAACCATGGTACTCCACCTTCAACAGACGTACAGAATTTCATCGTCTCTTAAGTTACAGCACCCAGTTTGATATAGTTTGCCATTTACCTCAAAATCTTTGACAAGCTGCTTTGGCTTTACTTTGATGAACATCTCATATTTTCCAAACTGTCGCTTGAGCAGTTCCTCATATGTGAGTTCAAACGTGACTTTACTGGCTGCTGCAACGTTGACGGAGACAGTGAATTTTTCTGTTTTTCTTCCCGAAGCTCTGTATTTAAGTGGGTAAGAAAGAATATATTCTTTCACAATGTTTATTGTTTGGGTTGGTGGAGTATGACTTTCAAAAGGGGGTAAAACAAAGATGGAAATTTTGATCTATTCCTAAAATCATACTCAAACTGTAGAATCTATTCAAGTTTCCCAGTGAGCTTAATCCCAGGAACAGGTCATACAAAGGCAGTAAAAGTAGCAGAAACAGTCTTTCCATAATTGCAGATATTGCCTGTGCAGTCAAGTTGTATCTGCTTTTTATAAATTACATTACAATAATTCTAACTTAATGACTGTTCTTTCGTCCTGTAAAAAACAAACTTCAGAAATATGCCAGAACAAGGTATTTCCAATCTCACAATTTGCTACAGGATGATGGTGTGGCTTCCACACCAAATATCATTCTTACTTGACAAGACCAGCAGTCTGTCCCTTTGAAACAGCCTTCTCATATTGCTTTTTTGCAACTTCTTTTTCCTTTATAGTTCCAGGATAAGTGACACCATCAATAGTCCTGCAGATGAAAAAGCCCCAGTTTAGCTGAATTGTTTGCACCAACACATGAGAAGTCACTATAGGCAATTCTATGTTTACTGATTGGTTTGCTAAAAAGCACTTTCAGGAATCTAAAATTGGAAGATTTGAGCATTTTCACTGAAGCTAGTCTTCTCAGTGGCTTGGAACGAAGAGCTCTGTGCTCTGTATCTTAAGAGAACCTAAACCAGTGTTTGCTCTGAAAATTAATTAGATCATAACTGGGCTGACAGCAACACTACTTACACCTGCCATATTCCTACACTTCAGCAGCTTGACCGTCTCATTCCATCTAATGGCAAGCCGACTCTCTGGATGAGACTCATCTGTCCAAACGTAGCATTCTACAGCTGAACTTTTCATCCTTAGGCTCCTTACACCCCTAAACAGACATTTCCTATAGGGGATTCATCTCATCCTATAATAAAATGTCTAGCATGCATTAAGAATAGTTTTGCCCTAAAAACTACTGTTTCTTTTAACTGAAAATAAAGCATAGTGTGATTAGCAGAGGTGGACATGCTTAAACTGAATTAAATCACATAATGGTGTGAGAATTGCGTATTATTGCAACAAAAGGTACAAATGTAAAGGAATAATTCTCTCTATTTCCTGGTTTTCATTCAAATATGATTTTAAAAGATAAATTAAGCTATAATGCCATCAGGGAAATTAAGTAATGGAACTCTTCTGGTCTGATAGCACCAGAGTCAGTAAGTAGTATTTCTGAAAAGGTGAATGGATCTCCAGAGAAGATTCCCTATTCCCTAAGGTCCATGATGATGAATAGAAATAACTGAAAATTAGTCATCTTTTCTACAGATGTACCAATGTTTGTCTTTCTCCAACTATCTTGCATATTAAGTTAACAGTATCAGAAAATTACCGAGGAGGCATTTAGAAATCTATCAAATGGCAAAGTAAAAATGAACATTTGGGTTCAGTTTCTCTCAGTTGCATTTGCACAGATTTTTAGTCTTCTCTAAGAATACTGTAAGGGTTACACACATGCTGAAGTTGGTAATGAAGGCTGTCTTAGGGAGCTCAACATCAAAGACGACTTCTTTGTGCACATTTCCACGATTGACAGCTTGACTAGTGATGACATTGTGGGCAAATCGGGAAGTTATTTTACTATCAATTTTCATGCTATAGATTTCTATCCCATTGACAACCTGTAGATTGAAAAATAAAATAAAATTTTAAAAAAAGCGGTAGCTGTTGCGTTGATGTCTGTGATAATCAGCCATAATCATATTTTTAAAAAGAAATCACAGCAGGACATTCTATCACTCCAAAGCAAACCAGGAATGACCCAATTATAAGAACTGGAGCACAGCTGCATTTCCTTGGAAGCTATCACACTGCTATCACCATGCTATTCCACACGTTATAACTATAGCCTCTTTAACAAAATACTACCACCACAGCAAAGATACTGCCATTGTAAGTATTGGGGGTTTTTTTCACTACTGGGACTGTGACTTTTGCTTATGGTTAGTCAGAGAGCACAACAACTTACTGCTGCCTCGCTGTATTAGTGACTGTAATTATCAGCTGAGCAAATGACTCCTACAGCAGGGAAATAATTAGTCATCTTGTTTAAAAACAGACCTAAGCAATATCAGATGGCTCCAAATACCATTTTATGTTATTCTCCATTTCCTCACAACTGGGCAGTACTTGTTTCCTTTGAATGCTCAGGTATAAGGTTGCTGGAGACTATATGAAAGCATAGGTAACAACAGATGTGATGCCTTAAGCAACACTGCAACAACAAGGTCTGCTTCTTGCAGCAGAACCGGCACTGGAAAGAACCTTGCAGTTATTATGGTGGGCCTGATCTCTGGCTGGTTGATCCCCAAGCAATCGAAGCATTTAAGATTGCTGAAGTGGAGTCCAAGTGCCAGCCTCAGAGATGAGGACTCTCATCTTCCTTAAAAATAACAAACTAAAACCAGCATACAATGGATGTTTGTTAGACATACAGAGGTAACTTCAAACAACTTTGCTATTTATTCAAGCACAACAGGGTTAAAAATGATTTGTTCATTCTCTTTCCTTCTCCAGGAGTTTCCATCAGAGCTTGGAAAGAAACCATCTGGTTTGTCTTACCGCCTGAAACACACAACTCTGGGCTGCGCGCCTCGTCACACACACTCAGAAATATCATTTGCTCAGACTGGACTCATAGCAACATGTTGTGAACATAGTAAGAATATTCTTGTCACTACAAATCTTTCTCAGTAGCCTGTACAAAAGCAAGCTATACTCACCAAGTCATTATCAGCATTTCGCTTCTGTAAAGAGAAAAATGGAAAAAAAAATCATTACTAAGGTAGGAAAGCTGCATTTAGAAATAAATCACATAGTACCTACGTGGTGAAAAGAAGTTGTCCAGGAGAAGGAAGGTTTGAGAAAGGTCCTTGTTAGTAAGCTGAAGTAAATTTGAGGGAAGAACAATTAAAGCATCTGAGGCAGGTGTAATTATTTTGCTTATACTACTCCCAGTTTTGGTGAATCTTTTGGTTTTCCTTTGATGTTAGTGCACCTTAGATACTGTGGGTGTGAAAGATAAGTTAAACTTTGAATGCTGCTGATTCTGTATTTTGCTCAAGTGACACAAGAAATTGTTATCTTCTTTTAGCTGAAAAACAATAATAGTTCACCTGAGAGATAAGGGGAGAGTCAGAGAAAAGGAGGCTTAAAGGCTCAGTGCCATTTATATTTAAATGTTGTTGAGACTAAAGAACACACTGAAATCTGCTCAATTCGGCTTCCTTGAGTGCAGGTTGTCTGTGTCGTGACATCAAAGTAAAATCAGAGCATCTTGTCCTCGGGGTGACATCTTTTTCTTAGGAATTCCTGGTTCTGGGTTCTGTGGTATGTATTTTGTCTTTTCAAACTAGTTTTCCTTTGGAAGAAAAAAAGGGTTTCTATGAAAGCATAAAAATCCAGTTTGCACATTTTTTCTAGTTGCATGCACATCCAAACTATCAGGCAGATCCATCCTTACACTCTTTCAGAATTACTCAATTTTTCTGTTTCATCCTAACAGCCTCTTATTCTAACATGAACAGGTAAGATGGTAATTCAGCGGGCTTTCGGAGAGGAGAGGCAGCCACTACGAAAGGCTGCATGGAAGAAAAAAAAAAAAAAGCCATTAGAACTCTTTTTTAGCATATTTGCTCCCAGAGTAGGTGCAAATATCAGGAGGTCTACAAAAATACCACGTACTCTCTTCTGAGAGAACAGGCTTCAAACATACTTCCTGAATCACGTTAAAATAACAGCTTGTGTAACTCAATTCCCGTAAGCTCGGTGGCAAATACCTTATCTCTTTTGGCTCCAAGAGCCTCATGGGTCACATTTTGTGCAGCAGTTTTACAGCTTGAAAACTGAGGCACAGAGGGTTATTTTTTGTTTATTTTGGAGGGGTTTTTTTCAAGACATTATATTAAAGTTATGGTAATGCAAGGTTTTTGGGGAGAGGCTTCTCAACTTCTGTAAGAGTCTGGCCAAAAAGTCCCTGTACATTTCTTGAGGTTCATCTTTCAAACGGTTATTGCCATACAGGTGATTTCTGTGTGTACGCCTCTGCTGTTTCACAAACCTGTGTGGGCTTTTCTGACGCCTGTGTAGAGTGTGCACCAATTCAAATCCACCCTTTCCAAAACTGAAATTATCTTTTCTATATCTATACTGTCATTATGGCCAATCATTTCCCTTTACAAAACACTAACTGAGGTACGGACCCTGGGACATGAAAAGCTGGAAGTCACTGAAATGGCAGTTTGTTTGGTACAAACTTTTCCTTAAAGTGGAATTGCCGAGTAGTTTAAGAACACGAAAAAACCTACAAAAATGTGTTCTTTAGGTATAAATTCTGCAATTCTGACTACTGCCTCCTATATTAAAATATACTTTACCTTCATTTAATTTTTACAGAATTGCTGTTGTGCACATTCTTTATTAGAAATATGGGTTCTACAGTAGTTTTGAAAGAATTCTGATTCTGTAAGTATTTTGAGGGGTACTCTGCTATGCTCATTGAAAAAGAAAATACAGAAAAATGCCTCAGTGAAAGGTATTACCGACTTTGTACTGGGGCTGATCTTCAGTGGAGATACTCAAATCCAGTTGGACACCATCCTGTGCTACCTGCTCTAGCTAACCTCGATTTGCACAGGGAAGTGGATTAAGTAACTCTGGGATTCTTTTTTTTTTTTTTTTTTTTTCATTCTTAATGATTCACTTGGATGTAGCTAGAGACCTCACTAACATCAAGGTCACTTTAAGCTATGCAGGCAGAAAGTGGTAATGTCCCATTTAAAAATGTTATGCAATTCTAGACCAAACTGAGATTTTAATATCCTCTACCTTGTGTAATTACAGTTACTTCATAAAATGTTTCTATACTATTTCCACATATTTGCCAGTTGCACCAATTAATAGAAAATTTGTTTCAGTTATGTAACAGTAACGCATTCTGCTTTTATGTAATGCTGTTTTGCTGTGGCAACAGCAAAGAATATGGCTGCAAAAACCCTACAGAAATTGGGGAGGAAGAGCAGAGGAAAAAAAGAAATTTAAACTCCGAAGAAAATAGGGAGGCTATCACAGAGAATATGAAAACGAAACTTCCTTGTGAGCTATGTAGCAGTCACGCTGCTGCCAAAATGAGAGGGCCATGAAAGGAAGGCTGTATCATCGCTAGCTGTGCTTTGAATGCTTTCAGTATGTAGTTCTACGGGCAGTTTTTAATCTAGAAAAAATTTTCCCACTGTTAGTAGCTGCATGCATAGGAACAAAGTGTACAAGAGCATGTAGGAATCTCTGATTCAGATTTTTGCTCAATTTTCAGCAGAATTGGGTCTGCCAATTGTTTACCTGACTATGGCTTTAAAAGTAGCTTTGATAGCTTGAAGGTCATCAGCCATACAGACTTCCAGCCATGCTTCATGACTCCTCACTTGCTCAAAGGAGCTAAGACAGGGATGGGGACTGAGCTCTTAACACTACATAGCAATCTCCTCAATTGCAATCAAATTACATTTGCATAAAATATATAACAAAACTGGGAATCAACTGACTTTTCTGTAATGTTCTGCATGTTTGGATGGAACACTGCACAGAGCTTTGGCCTTTTTCCATTTAGAAAGGTTTTAGCATTGCAAGTCATACAGAGAACAACAAGTAGTATGGTAATCAGAAAGAAAAAGCTACATTATATCTGGGCTACGTGATGGTTAAATAGTAAGAATCCATGGCATCTCCAATTTGCAGCAATAAACCTCAAGCTGATTTGTAAAAGTTAAATACATTATTATTCTGATTTTCAAAGAAAAAGTCTTGGCAAAGACTATAACCTAATCAACAGAAATTGACTGTAAATTGCTTTGTCCTGTTCTACCCACCAGTCTCCAGCACTCCCTAAAGAGATTTGTCCTCTCTAACTTTTCACAGAATGCAACTACTGAGAGAGAGGAAAATAATGTATTGAAGCGAGAAGAGTAGTGGCCAGCAGCTTAACTCAAGAAAATTAGGCAGAACATCAGCAAGCACTGTCTTTATCAGAGATCTAGTCAAAACCAAAATGGCCCCTTTGAGGGACAGAAATACATTGCATGCTATGCTAACATGCAAATCTTTTGAGAAAAATCCTACTGTGTCACTTGGATAGTGGACATAGTTATCCGGATGCCATGTTACATCTCTCTCTTCTGCTTCCTGAAGGCATCTTTTCATCGATATTTTGCATTGCTTTACAGGTGCTAAAGTCACTTTGTTGGCAGCACCGATTGTTTTACACATGTAAATATAAGATCACTAAAACATTTCACCATTATGTGGTGACGACAGGTAAAATAGAGGAAAGTGACGCTTTTACAAAGAGAGATAGGGGAGCTCCTTCAGAGCTGACTCAAAGCTGAGGCTGATTAGAGGTAAACTAGTCTTGAGTCCCAAGTCTGATCTTGTGTTCACTGGTAATACAGCACACAAAACTCCTGGTGTCATCGCTGTCTGAACTCTCTGATAAACGTTGATAAATGGCAGGAAGTTAATCTATAGAGAATGGGAGCCCCATACATGATTGATTACTTACCTTGATGTTTCTGATATGTGTTACCAAAAAGTCTGATGATGCAAAGGCAGGAATCAATAATAAAATACAAAGCAATACTTGGTTTTCCATTTTGGAAAAAAAGTAAGGTTCCAATCTGAACGATGTGCACAAATATATGCCGCTTTGTTTACTGAGTGTTAATAAATAACCCAGTGTGAAAAGTGGGATTAAACATTAGGTATTCAGGAAAAATCAAATACTGAATTTTAAATTTGCATAATCTCCAGAATTAAAAAATACTTCTACAGAATTTACAGAATACTTCAGCCATGTCTCTTCTATGTAATATCACCAAACAGAAATTCAACAGCCATTTCTGTACAGGCAACTGAGATGGATCTCTGCTCCAGGCTCACCTCTTTTCCAAACGAAACCCCTCATCTGATACCTTCTTAAGGCTGTCCCTGGCTCAAATTTATTGCAGCCGTAGCAGAGCTTGCAGTCTCTCAAACCCATTTATGCTCCTCTTCAAAATCTACCTCCTGTAATCTTGCGTGTCACTCAGGTACCTGATTTCAGTATCATTATCTGACACGTGTCCTGACTAGTCCAGAAACTTTCTATTACATGCTCTCCTACCCATCTTCACGGCTGAAACCCAGGTCCAAGCTCCCGGGGTCTTGCACCTTGCACGATCAATCCCCATTCAGCTGCTGCTCCAAGGCCCCTTTCCTTTGGTGCCTTGACAGCGTTAATTCTCTCTTCATCTTTTTAACTGGTTTAATCTCCTCCGTTGCATGAAACACAAACTTTCGAGGACTGGGAGTCAAATGTTCAGTGGTAATAAAATACTCAAGTTTACAGAATTAGGGTATTTTTCTGTTTTTCCTGCAGTCAGCTCCCTGAGGCGCACAGCCACACGAGGCACACAGGGTAGGTCCAGGAGCTCCTTTTCAACCAGTCTGGAGTTCCCAAAACAATTCTCTGCCCCATCCAAAGATGACAGGATTGCTCTGCAGAGCAGCTGTGCACTGCCAGGCCTCCCCAGCTACCTCATGCCCCAGGGCGTGCGCAGGGTGGCGGGACACTCGTTGGGGTGCTCTGGGGTGTCATGGCACAGCTGCCCACAGGGCTGCACCGTGTCCCTTCCCCGGGGCTCAGCACATGGGGCTCATGGAGCAGCACGCAAGGCCCCTCGTCAGACCCTGTTTTTGAGGGGACGGCTCTGCTTCTCGGGCCGTACCAAGAGGGATAGCCAGCCTCACCACGGCTATCTGTCGCCCACTCACACCTCCCTCAGGCTCCCTGCCCACTCTTAACATGGCCGCCTCGCCCGCTTCCAAAATGGCCGCCTCAGCGCCGCGAAGCGCTCGCACCATAGAGGCGTGCGGCTGTCCGCTCTGCACGCCGCTACGGCGTAGTCTCTATGGCAGTGGGGAGCCGTGGGGATCTCTATGGCAGCGGAGGCCGCGCTGCCGGGCGAGCGAGACCTGGGGGCGCCGGCCACCAGGCACTGAGCGGGCCCGGGCGGCGGGAGGATGCCCCTGGCTGCCTACTGCTTCCTCCGAGCTGTGGGGAAGGGCAGCTACGGGGAGGTGAGCCTGGTGCGGCACCAGCAGGACAGCAAGCAGGTAGCGAGGGGCTAGGCGCAGCGGGGAACTGCTGCGGCCGGGGCCGGTGTGAGGGAACAGCCGGGGCCTGCTGCGGGGGGACCTGGCGGGGCCTGGTTGGGGGTGCGCCTGGCGCCGGGGCCTGGTTGGGGGTGCGACCTGTGGCCCCACCTTGGCGTGTGGCCCTGACGGCACGACCAGGGCTCTGGCGTGGTGTTGGGGTGCAGCTGCGGCCGTGACCTGGTGTTGGGGTGTGGCTGCTGCCACAGAGCTGGGCTTGCCCGTCGAGGTGTGCCTGCTTTTCTCCTCTGGCTACCAAGGCTTTTACTAAAGATGTGGAGAAGACTCTCTCCTTCCTCCCTACCC
>VWZZ01007116.1:176739-194604 GCA_013399095.1 Psophia crepitans
TCAACACCCCCTGCACTAACACCCCCCACCCCCCTCCGAACACACACACTCCCCAATTTATTTTTTATTTAAAATGCCTATTGTGTTTAAATGTATAATGCCTTGTTTTGGGGAGGAAAGCCTAGTTTTGGTAGTCCTTTGGATAACAGGAAAGTACAGCCCGCTGTTTTTAGCGTGAAGCAGGGAAGGCTGCTCTTGGCTGCTCCTGGAGCGGTCCCTGTAAGACAGACACGTGTGGTGGAGATAACAACGATGGCAAGGCTGGAAAAATCGGCTTCTGGTGGTGTCTTTTACTGGCATCAGCTCTGCTGGGGGAAGATGGGCTTTGTGTTTGCTGTATCGACGGAGCAGTACCGCAGAAACCTTGGGGATGAGCCTTATTCCCAGGGTTTGACTGGAGATGATGGGAGAAGTGTTTGTGCCCAGCAGTGATCAGAGGGTGATGAAGGCCTGGAAGAGGCTGTAATCCAAAGGCAAATCCCTAGGTTGGGTACCAGCGATGGCAGCACTTATTCCCTCCAGGCCAGTCACCACGGTGCATAGTCCAATGTCCGCAAGAGTTGCTAACCTCGTTGTCCTAAAAGTAAACAGTGCATTGAGGTAACTTTCAATCGTACACGGGTCCTTGGATTTCAGCTCTTTGTCATGCTGCTGATCATTAACATTGGCAAGAGCCTTGTTTCCTTATCGTTGTTATTTTATGTTAAATATTTGATGCATTTTACTGCCTCTCATCTTTTGCCAACTTTCATAAACTTCCTTCTGTAGCAGGATGATTGGGATTTTTTTTGTTACAGCTTTGGGATAGTGCTATGTGTTCAGTGAAAGAAATTACATTTTATTTCAGCATACTTGTTGTAAACGGAATGCTGGGTTTTGGTGTTTGGGTTTTTTGTTTTTTTTTTAGAGAAGGTCAAGTGGCTTCAAACGTTTAAAACAAAATATAATCCAATTTGTACACAACTTGGTATCAAATAAGGCTGAAGAGCATCTTGCCAGGATAACCAAATATAACCAATGCTAGGTTTAAAGTTAGGCTATGTGCATGCTTTTTATATTTTGGTAGTATGTCATCTAAATACAGATGCTGATACAGAGCTAAAAGCTTTTGGTGTCTATGCCCAAAGATGCAGTTGTACTTGACTTGTCGCACAGAACACAGTACAGTTACAGCACTTTTATTTTAAACTTAGATGATGCTGTACAGAATTAGGGTTTTTATATTCTTCTTGGGAGCTGTGCATCGTGACTGATTATAAGGATTGAGGAGCTTGTCTAATACCCAGCAGACTGCTGAAACACAAAATCAGAAGCTACCATTGATTTCTGCATAACTGGTTCCATTGGTGTACAGGGGGCAGTCTTCCTCAACACTCATTTAATGTGCTGGACTAAATTAATAGGACCTGTCTGTGAAGTAGACGCCCTAAGCAATTCCCAAGGACACTGAAATATAAGTACAAATTTTTTTAGATGTTTCGATTTAAAAGCTCTCAGGTAAGCGTGAGTCAGGTGTATACCATGGCATGATGGTTCCATGGAAGGCTGGTGCCCTAGAGGTGATGACCACAAAATTTACATCAGGAAGAGGGCCAGGGCCAGGTCAGACCTAAATATTAGTGCTGTGTATGATGAATGGTGCTATGAATTTTGTTGTCTCATCTTCAGCTTCAATTATATTTTTGTTGAAACCTGAAATTCCTTAGAAGTACATTTGATGTAGTACCTAATAAGGAAGTAAATAACAGCTTTCATATGTAGTTTTAAAAAATTCTAAACCCATCTTAATATAGAATAAAAGAAATTTAGGAATGAGCGTAAGACCTTTTGGTTCTTTCAGTATGACCAAAATTCTCTACTTCCCTGTAACAGTTATTTCTCCTTCAATAAGCTTAAGCCTGCATATGCAGAAACTCATCAATGCAGCAGATTGTTTTAAGAAAAGTAATTCTGTCTGCTTTCAGGTTTTTGAGAAAGTAGTTTTTCAGTGTGCATCTCTACTTGCTATATTTCTTTTCCTGGTGGAAGCTTTTTTTCTGTTCTCCCCGGCTTCACTATTTTGTAGCCTTTTTGTACAAAACAATTGATCCCAAGTCAGTTCTGCCCTGGGGGTCTTCTGCCAGATACAGGTTTTTTAAGAAAACAGTGAGGAGACCTCAAAAGCTCAGCAGTATTACTCTGTGCGTTCAGAAGTTCAGCTCTGTTAGGTATTTCATATGAATATAACAATGGGGAATTGGTAATCTAAGTCTTGAAACTGAGATTTTAACAACTTTTTTGGCCTTCAAATCTAGGATCTGTGTTCACTGAAGTTGTTACTTTTAATGACATAATGGTAGAAATTATGTGTAACTACTAGACAAGTTGCAGTTTCCATATAGAAAAATGCGTGGGAATTTCAAATACTGTATTTCCTTTAGATTTGGGGAATTCCGTAGGGCTTCTGCATAGTTACTTTCATCTCTCATGATATACCTTGGAATTTCTTTTACAGTATGTCATCAAAAAGTTAAATCTTAAAAATGCTTCCAAGCGTGAGAGGAAGGCAGCAGAACAAGAGGCACAGCTGTTATCCCAGTTGAAACACCCGAACATAGTTACCTACAGAGAATCCTGGCAGGGGGAGGATGGCCTGTTATATATTGTTATGGGCTTCTGCGAGGGAGGAGATCTGTATCACAAGCTTAAAGAGCAGAAGGGCAAGCTTTTGCCTGAGAATCAGGTGGTGGAGTGGTTTGTCCAGATTGCCATGGCACTGCAGGTAAAATAAAGTATAACTTTGTCCACCTTCAGATATAAATTGAATTTTGGCTCTTTCTGCATTTGAAATTTCCAGTTAGGCTGCAGACTTTGAATTCCAGTTTCACTGTATTAGCATCTAAATGCAATGGTGGTTATTACATTAAAAATGACCCCAGGTCGTTGCGGTCAAATTAACTATTTTAGGTACGAAATTGCTATCATATGTTCTGTCTGCACTTCTGTAGCAGAGCAGACAGTGGTAACCTCCAGGGTGTTTGCAATTCTAGTCTGACATGCTTCTCTGGTTTGAAAGTTTAGATTAAATTTACAAAATACAGGTTTTTTTTTAAAAAAAAGCAGATTATTTCAGAAGCATTTTGTGTTCTGTGGTTTTGCTGGTGTGTTTAATGGTAAATTTAGACTACTAATTCATGATTTCTATTAAATCTTATCTCTGTAATTTAGTAATTGGAGGTTATCAAACTTTAAAGACAATTGTTATACTAATAAAGACCAGTTATAAATGTTAAGACTACAAAATAAGAAATTGGACAGGAAAATCTACCTTAAAGTTGTGTGTTGTGATCAGACATACGCAAGTCTACAGTACTGCCTGTTCTTGTTTATTATAAGACTAATTTTCTTCCCTGTTTACACAAAGCTACACTGTACTTTCCACTGAAATTTTATACTTAAGACTAAGAAACGATTGTCAAGAAACTGAGGCAACAGAAACTGAGTTAAAGTCTGAGTCTTAACTTTACATTTTTATTTCCTCTTTTCTGCTGGCTTGTTAGAGCCACACAGGGAGACTTCGCTGAAGCAGAGCCAAGTTTTGGGTCCGTGCCTATGTTAGTCATTCTTAATGTTAATTCACTAATACTGTCTTTAGCAGGGGCACTCCTGACCATGGGAATGATGCACGTGTCTTTTCTGTCTTTGTATCTTCCTTCTTTGACTTGTGTAATGTGATTTTATTTTTCAGAGTAGAAGCAGCAGTTAGGAGTTACTTAACTCTGTATGTTCTTTTCCCCCAGTATTTACATGAAAAGCACATTCTGCACAGAGATCTTAAAACTCAAAATGTTTTTCTGACGCGAACAAACATAATCAAAGTGGGTGACCTGGGAATAGCCAGAGTGCTGGAAAACCAATACGACATGGCCAGCACTCTCATAGGCACACCGTACTACATGAGCCCTGAACTCTTTTCTAACAAACCCTACAACTACAAGGTAGGGTACGTTAATGCAAACATCGTTTCTACTTCGTTAGGCAACTTATTTTGTTTGTGTGAGAATTTTACGATTTTATCTATTGGTTTTAATCTCTTATCACTTCCAACTCTCTCTTTTTAATGTCCCCAAAGACCAAATTAAAAAAAAAAGGGGGGGGGGAGAAGTTTGCAGGGACCTTTATTTCTGGAACTGTGTTTGCTGCAGTAGGTGGGAATTCACAGTGTGTGATAAGTTACCGCAGCCAAGGTGTTGAGCTGGCTGCCTGTACCTGTTGCAGCATGCCAGTGTAAACAAAAATATCAGTTTATGTTGGATAGTTTAATTCTCTAAATTTATTATACAACAGACAGGAAGCTTTATACGCGAAAGTCTGTATTAGACATAACAGCAGCATTAAAAAAGAAAGAAAGAAATTTTAAGTAGAGAAATAAGCAGTGTTGCTTTGAATTTAAAATGTAATAAAGTAAAGCAAACATGCTCTTGCTGCAAACATGTATGAATGTCTACAGTGAGCAAGAGCTGAGAGGAAACTGTTCTTCCAATGAAAAATGAGATTTTTGTTTGCCCGTTAGATCCAATCTTGTACTTAAAAAGAAAACAAAAATAAACGCCCTACAAATGGCAACTTCTTACACTTTTTCTTAAAAACCTGGTGGTATTTGGAAGAAATAATTTAGTTAATCAAAATTAAAAAAAGAAGAGTGAAATTGAAGCCAGAAGTTTGCAATGGAGTGTGGTCTAATTAATTAGTTTACTGTCATTAACAGCCTCATTGAAAACAGGTGACTAAATGTGGAGATAAAACTTCTACAATTAATACAAAATTCCCCAAACTTTTTCTTTTTTCCTTTTTTCAGTCTGATATTTGGGCATTAGGCTGTTGTGTTTATGAGATGGCTACACTGAAACACGCCTTTAATGCTAAGGACATGAACTCTTTGGTTTACCGAATTATAGAAGGAAAGGTAAAAACTTCTAATTTATTTTTAAATCTCTGCTTGGATTTTCTGTCTAGAGCTTGAGATAGCCTTTTCCAATCAGAAATATTGAATGGAGTTCAAAATATTCTGCGTGTTATAAGTCTGGTATTTCATGGCAGTATATGATGTAATATCAGACCCAGGAAGTTATTACTTTTGTAGATACTGCTGGAGCTTGTTACCTTTTTGTGTAACTAGTATATTGATTAATTATCAAAGCTCTGAGATGACTGACTGACTTTGTTTCTCATTTAAAACTGGTTTAAAAAAGAAATAAATCACTACTCATGTGATGCTGCTTTCCTGTTAGGTAAGACTGACTTATTTAAGTGTCTTACTTCTTTTGGCATATGATGAAGTTAACATGGATTTATTTTTACATAAGTATTTGTGCCTATTCAGTGAACTTGAACTGATGGTATTAATAAAAAATATGAGAAATTCTTAGACAAAACACTTAGAATTTCTGTATTTCTGTTCAATGGGTTGCTAAGCACTTGGGTAACTTTCAGGATATGAACGGTGAGGCTATTTTTTTATGCAGAGTACCTAGCTGAATATAACTGTCATGCATAAAGGATCTGACAGTAGCCCCTATTGACAAATATGTTCAGTAATATCAGACTTACCTTTCCTTTTACAGCTGCCACCCATGCCAGAGGATTACAGCCCACAGTTGGTAGAAATAATACGAACTATGCTCAGTAAAAAACCCGAGGAAAGACCTAGTGTGAAAAGCATACTACGACAGCCATATATCAAGCACCAGATCTCTTTGTTTTTGGAAGCCACGAAGGCGTAAGATACTTTCATTTGAATAATTGTATGCAAAACATTCATGTTACTCTGGTCTTTGTTTTACAGCTTTTCCAGTTTTTTTTATAGCAGGATAAAATTAGTTCTGTGCTCTTGCAAAGCATGTGAACATGCGAGTTTCTTTTAGATTCTTTGAGAAATATAGTAGGAGGGAATTAAAATGGAAACTATTTTTTCTGCAAATGCAGACTAAAACTGTGCACACAGCTTGTTCAGAGAGTTGAAAAAAAGGTAGCACCAGTATTTTCAAGGAAGTGATAGGAAATACACATCTTTTCACATGGTTCTTTGAGGCCATTTATCAGCTGAGAGTTATAATACCAAGTTCCTTTTGATATTCACTGATAGAACTATTTTTCTTTGTCAGGTTTAGTCAATTATTTTACTGCTTCCAGATAGGGCTGATCTTGGTGCTGTGCAGAGCAAGCATTGCCGGCAGAGTCTGACGAGTGTGTTTTAAGCTCCTTGTGTAGAGATGAAAATGAGTATGGTGTGCACAGTCTGTTGAAAAAGCCCAGTATCTTATACACTCTGTATGTAAGCTGTTGGTGGAGTGGATTTTTTTTCATTAGTGTAATCTGAAGAAATATCTTAAGGTCCTGTTGCTGCTGATTGAATGAGCAACTTCTATTTTCTTTACAGGAAAGCAGCCAGAAGTCATAAGAAAACAGTGACTTCTAAACCTAAAGATCCTTGTTCTGTGATCCCAGTAAAGAATGAAGCTCATAACAGGAATGTTACACACCAAAACCACTCATTTGAGCACGCCAGGAAATATAAAGTTGTGAGAGGGATATATTTATTTATTTATTTTAAAAGAAAGCACTTTTTCTAGAGAAAAAACTGTGTATTATAAGAAGTGCCTTGAGCATTTGTGACAACATAGATCTGACTCCTGCCAATGTGTAAAATTCATATTAAGGAAGAAATTGTGTTTAGGCAAGAGTGGAACTAAATAAACAGCTGTGGACCAGTAAAATTAACTGCAATGTCTTAACTAGAAGATGTTAATTAAACAACATCCAGCTTTTCATTTGTGGGCCACGAGGTCAATTACTCAGGGAGTATTTGAGATCAAATATTTTATCAAATATTTGATGACAAGTGGTGGTAATTTGGAAAAAACTAATTCTGGTTACAACCAAAAATTGTTTATTGTTGGAATTCTTTTCGGTGTTTAGAAAAATCTTTTGTGATATCTAATCTTGTGCATATTTTTTATTTTCTGTAATAAGTCTGCTATTGTGGGTTTAGGCTTTCAGTGCTGAAATACTGAATGTGTATGGTGTAGTACATCTTAAAAATTGTTGGTGCTTGTTGTCTCCTCCCTTATGGAAGAGCCAAGGGAGTACAACTTTTCTTTCATGGTCCTGGTGAAAAGTAGGTGTACTGCATGTGTATAAACCAATGCCTGAAATACATCATTTGCAAATACGATCTGAATCTCTTTAAAAATGAGGGTTGTGGCTTTTTTGAGGCTCTTTATATGTAATCGATCATAAATTGCAATTAAATTATGTACTCCGGTATGTTAATGATTTTCCTTAGGTGCTTAGAGTATTTCATACCCAAAAGGTAATTTTTTCATGTTTCTTTTAATTCTAGAGTGAAGAAGATTGCATCATCAAATATAAAGCCACCAAATTTTGTCCCTCAGAGAAACCAGCTGTTGAGTTGGAAAGAAAACCAAGCAATAGTGATTTGAACAACCTGGGAGACTCGTTAGCTACAGTTAGCGACGTGAATATTGATATCTTGCCATCTGAAAGGATGAAGTGTGGAAGTGAGAAGTGTGGCAGTGAGCGTATTCCAGAGAATAATAAAGCAAAGTACTTAAATGTTCCTGGGAATTCTAAAACAACATCCAGTAGCCCACAAATTAATGAAGATGTACTACAGCAAAGAGCAAAGCAAGCTTTTAAAGCTGAAAATGTTGAGTCTAAGCAGTCTTCTCTAGATGCTATAGAAGAAGATGGTGACACTTTGAAACTCCTGCAGCCTCTGTCAAAAGATCAAAAGCAAACTGACCTGGTAATGCATTTGTGCTTACTTGAAACAGACCTTGAAATAGATTTAACTAATTAATGGTCAGGTCTTAAAATTCAGAGAGCTGCTGCACGTGTTTTTCTGTCAAAGTAGGATGTTGCCGACGCACTTTCTGCAATTCTTAAGTAGTTAGGAGCCTTGGCTTCAGATTTGCAAAGGCAATGTGGTAAAGTAGTTTTAGGTTTGCATCTGGGTGATGGAAATTCTGTTTTTACAGGGAACAACAATTTTCTTTACCAGCTGAGAAAGGCAATGGTAAGAATAGTTTTGGAACTTCTTTGTTCTATGTTCTAAACAGGCCTGGCTAATCTTGAGTTGGTCCTCATTTGGATGAGGGGCTACTAGGCGATGATTGTCTTTTCGTTGCATTTTGGTCTGCTGTGAGGTATTTGTACACACTTTTCTGATGAGAAATCATTATCTGTTGTAGAGCTTGGATTCTACGGAAAAGCTGCTAGCTCCATTTGTTCCTGTTGTAATTCAAGTAAGTGTCCTTCTTTGAAGGTTTAGTAGCTTAAAAATGCTGGTACTCTGGTATTTTTTTCTATCAAGAGTTTATGGTGGTTTTAACTGTGATATGGTAAGGTAGATGCAGTCTAAATAGTAAAGTGGCCTGTGTTGATTTTTTTAAAAATGGTGTGTATGTGTAAATCTACAGTCTAAAAAAATACTTTCACTTACTAGGATGATGTCTATCATGGAGCTTCAGGAGATGCTCAGAAAAAAATTACCTCCCACGTGCAGCCTCATAGTTCTGTCAGTGAACCCTCTCTCTCACGGCAGCGACGGCAGAAGAGAAGAGAACTACCTGAAGTCTCTTCAGAGAAGGTACAGATGCTTGTAAAACAGCTTTCCTCTTTTCTTTAAGACTCGTGCATTTTTTTAATCTTAAAAAATGGGACCTATTTTTTTTTAAAAAAGGATGGGGTATTTAATACTCTTCTTGTATCTGTAGAACTTCATTGGTAACAAAATGTGGAACGCTCCAGATATCCTTCAGAAGCAGTCTGTGTAAATCTCTGAAAATCTCAGTAACTCTCACAAGTGCGAAGTGGGGTTCCCAGATGGGCACAAGGAAACACAGTGAACTGTGGGCTTTGCGTTCACTGTGCTACTGTCTTTCTTAGCAATTCCCGTCAGGAATTCTCACTGTTTGTGACTACAAAATACACAGCAGTACTTTTCCTGACTGTTGTGGATAAGGCCACTTGTAGTGGGTAATAGATTACTAGTACCTGAGCTCATGGCAGCTATTACACGTGTCCTAATGAGTACAAAATGTAGGAAGATGATCTTGGCCCTTACACATGCACGTAAGACAGGGCTCATGTCAGTGCTTCCACACCGAGCAGAGATACTCCTTTGGGGAAAGGGACCGGCTGTATGAGGGTAGAGCAGAGGGTGTTTAGTTTTCAGTATGATATCTGGTTTTACTCTTGGGTTTAGCTGTTCAAGGTTGGGGACAGCTGTAGCAAAAGCATTGGCTGAAAAATAGTCTGGGAGGAGGGGAACAAGATGTAGGGCTGGAGAGGAGGGAAGTGGATGAAAGCAGAGGTGTTGGGAGGAAGGGGTGAAGTTGAGGGGTGTGATCAAGTTACAGTAGGATCACAAACCTCTGGCATCCAGCCTTATCATGCAAGAAGGTCTTCTAGATTGCAGAAAACTTTTAATAAAAAAGGTATAAATTCTTCTTCACTTCTCTTTCAAGTTCAGAGCAGCTGCTCCTCGGCCTTTACCTTTTCTTTCTGATGTGAACGCAAAGACAATACAGAGGTCCGCAGAGCAGTGTGGTGCCGAAGCCTGTGAATCAGTAAATAGCACCAAAACCAGTCAAGCTGCAGTTTCAAAGGTTAGTGCTGAATACTGTGTGACCTTACTTTTGTGTCTCATTCCTTCTGGCAATTTGCTCTCTGAGTGTATGCACAGTAAAGAAATGTATAGTAGCTTCCTACCTAATGGAAGTCCTGTCAAGCACCTGGTCAGTTGGGGTGAGGAGCTGCCTTGCTGAATTGGGGAGGTGAGGATCTCCTTTCCCAGAGGGCAAATTAGTCTCATTGACCAAGACTGTTTTGTAATAAATAATAAGCATTTGTCAGATGATCAAACTACTCCTAATAGCTCTCTCTTCCGTGTCAGTTGAAAAGGATTTTTTGCTTTATAGGTGATTAGGTAACAAAAGACGTTGTGACGATTGCTAATATCAAATTAACTTCTTTTGAAGGAGCGACCCTTGTCAGCAAGAGAACGAAGGAGGCTAAAACAGTCTCAGGAGGAGATGTTTCCCTCTGGTAATCCTTATGTTTGCATGTTAACATTCTCTATATAAGTAGACTGATAACTTCTTGGTGAAGAAGTTCTAACTTGCTGTCTGTTCTTCACTAACATCTTCAGAAAGATGCACTAAGGGTCTAGTTTTGTGTTAAATAAAAATTTCTGTTAACACGTGTGTATTTTTCTGCTTCTTATTCAGTTCAGTTGTGTTTAGTGGTGACAACTTGTCTTTGAAATGTACATGAAGCGCAGAATATACACCTTTCTCTTAGCAGAATACCTACCTGCCTGTCTTCTGCCAGGTGATAGACTTTTTCTTGCATGAGCATGAAACTAGTTCAAAATGCATGCAACTAAGTTATAAATATTGTAAAAATGTCATCCTTCCAGTGGTTCCAGCAAGACGAACATCAAATAGTGCAGTAGTTGAAGTAAAATCACGTACGGAAAATCATGTTAAAGGTGCTCAGTCCTCATCAGATCCCAGTATTTCTCAGGTAAACTGGGGTCATCTGCTTTTGAAATACTTAAATGCAGGCACAATTTGGGAAGAAAGTGATATTTTAAAAAATTCTGTGTGTGGAAGAAACTCTCGGTCAATAAGAGTGCACAGTTCTCTGTGAATGTTGCTTTATAAGTCCTGGGATAGAGTACAGTACTTAGATCTCTAATGCACCGTTTGGTTTGGCTAGATCAGTTTAAATTTCCAGGCTCACCTTCCTTTTTCTCTCCACTTGTCAGAGGTGAAAACTAGGGATCTCTTACTGATTGTTGTGGGATCTCTAAATGGAAACGTTTATTTTATTTTGAAGGGGAAAATTTTATCTTTAACTGTGCTTTACTTACAAATCTATAGTCTGTGTTAAATTTCTATTAAGAACACACTACTTTTTAGCCTGGTATGTCTAATTTTGCTTTGATAGCAGCATTTATTTTTTTACTCTGTAATGATGTTAAGTGCATACATTTATGTGCTGGCAAAAAGGAGTAGTGGCTAGATGAAAAGTGAATAGTTTCTGTTAGCATTCTCTTCTTTGTCTCTAATTAGAAAGTCTTTCTTAAGGTCTTAAATGTACATTTGACAATCTTCTGCAACATCAGGGGAACGTTAATACCAATAAATGCAGAAGAGTAACAGGGAAGAAATTTTAGTCTGAAATTTCAAAGCGTAGGCTCTGTTTTCTTCGGCCCAGCACTTGCGTGGAAGATGTTTTGCATGTTTTACCTACATGTGCATGCAGATAACTGGTATCTAAATGCAAAAACCTCATCTGCATTCATAAAGGGAGATTACATAAGGTTAGTACATGCTGGTTGTACGTGCATATGCTAGTGATAGTTTTGCATATTGTGCTACACGCTGAGCACAAGGCTGTAGAGACACAAGGGGTTAAAATTCCTGTATGTTTTAGGGAATGCTGGAAACTTACTGAACTGATAAAAAAATGATTTAAATACTACTTCTAAATGTGTATTTAAAGACCAATAGATAGGCTAAGGGTAATGACTTTATGATACAGTTGGCTAAGAACTGGCAGACATGTATGATTTAATTGTTTTAAAAGGCACTTGGTGAAGCATTTGTAGTGGTTAAAAGTGCATGACTGAGATGTAATGCTAGTCAAATAAGCATTTCATAAAGTATGTTGACGATATCCTGTGTATTAACTTGTTTCTAAAACCGAAGGTTACGCCTTTTAAATATTATCAAGCTGAGTCGGTAATAATGTGCTTGTGGAAAGAGTTTTTTTTCCTGTAACAAAAATAATTCATGCTGTATTGATAAATTACTTTCAGCTGTTAGAGTTTTTGTCATTTATTCCCTCTTCACTTAGAGAAAAAGAGAAACCCATTGCCTGTCTGATGATGAGTTAAGCTCTTCCACAAGCTCTACAGAGAAGTCTGATGGAGATTCCAAGAAGTAAGTATTTTGTCTAATACTGTGCAAGAGTTTTCACTGCTATACTGCACCTGGACTTGGAGTGGAAGAAAAATGGCAGGAGTTGCTTTCACACTTTATCTCCACATAGTGCGTGACTGAAGGATATGATCAAGAAAACAAACTCCATTTAATTGTTATCTCTCTGTGACTATAAACTTTCCGTGCTGAACTTTCTGGGACGTGTCATTGTGTACCTCTGGTTTTTGTCAACTGTAGCTTCCCAGGAAACCAGTCTTCTGGCATCAAAGGACATACACTGTCAGGATGCATTAAAAGCCTGAGTTCAAAGGTGCCAATACACTTCCTTTCTGCTGTGAATGAGGCTGTATTTATTTCTGATTTTGTCAGTGTAAGCAGCTTTTCAAAAGATACTGCTGCATTACCACAGGTACAGCCGCACAGGTGGCGGTAGCCAGTAGGATTGTGAATTGTTGCTAGGTGAACGGGCTCTGAGCCTTTTTTAGATGAAACACTGCTAATGTTGCTATTGATAAAACTGCACCACAAGAAGTAATTTGACATGGAATACTTAGCAGGATCTCACTGAACTTACTGAAAGTCCTCTGAATGCAAGGTGGAAGTTGCATTGTGAATGGTGACTGAATTACATCTTATTTCCCCTCTGCTAGAAAAAGCAGTATGAATGAAATGAATGACTTGGTGCAGTTTATGACATGGACACTGAAAATGGACTCTAAGGAGAACTCTGAATACTCCGTAACCTTGACTCCAGCCCCAGAGTTTAAACTTCATAGAAAATATCGAGACACTTTGATTTTGCATGGAAAATCACCTGGTGAATCAGAGGAATTAAAGTTTGGAGAGATTCCTTCAGGTCTGTACTCTGTTACTGCTTTAAATGAAGGTTGTCAACTGCTAATAACAAAAGAAAACCTGCTAGTGGGCAACAGAAGACAATTCACTCTTACTTGTTCTCAAGTCTCAACAATGCTTACAGAAGTAAACATCTTTCTAAATAATTTTGTGTGCAAAACTGCTCTAGTTGTGGCTTGCTTGCCAATGAAAGGAAGGTGTGATCGATCTGTGTAATTAGTAATGAAGAGAGAAAATTGGTCTACAATATGATTTTTTTCCCATGTGAATTGGAAGATTCCAAACTGAACAGTTGGAGTGTTTTGAAATAAGATTTTATAGCTTTAAAGCTTTGTGAATTATGGATACAGCTGAAATTGTACACAAAGCGTTGAACGCAGTGGAGGGTTGTACGAGTACAGACGTTCATCCTCATTGCAGAATTTGGGCAATCTTACTTTTGCTGCAGATACAGGTGCAAGAAAATATATTTGCTATGACTGCACTCACTATGCAACAAGTAAAAAACTGGGAGTAGGGTTTTGAAGTCTCAGAACTTCTTGTGCTTACTGCTTTAAATGGTAAGGATTCTACTTGTAACTAGTCTGGTGACAGGCAAAGCAATGGGAGAACACTGGATTTTACTCTGGTAAGTTCATTCTGCATAGCTAAAATAAAATACATTGAAAGTGTTTGTTTCTAAGTAGGTGTGATGGAATGTTGAAGGTACAAATTTCAGTGCCTTTTTTTTCTGTCCATTTTTCTCCCTCTTGTACAGTGAGATGCTCCAGCTGTTTGCTTACTACCATTTGGGATGATAGGGCTACTGCGTTTCTAAGCTGAAACTTACTTTAATTAGATGTTTTACTGTCAGAAGGTGATCCATCCTGTGAAAGGAGTGGTGGTAATTTCAGTGATGAAAAGAGCAAGCTAGTGCTCTCAGTTCAGTTCCTAATGGAGGCATCCCCTTAAAAAATTACTCTCTCATTGGCAACTTCAGCTGAGGAGCAAAAGATTGAGAGGCTTTTGAGACAAACAGGCAGATGGCAGAAATGATGCCATTAGAGTTTTACAGTGATGCAACTTCACATTTGCTGTATGCACAAGTACTTGAATTAAAGTATTTCGGGGGTGGTGTAGTATTAAGAGAACAGTACTTTTCATTCAAATAGTATTTGTGATATAGTATACAGGAACCACCTGAAATGAAGTTACAGGGACCTAACTGCGCAAACTGTGTCTGCGTTGACACTGTCTGTGCAGTGTTGTCAGAGTTAGTGTCCGAGTGCTGCCGACTGACGATGCTTGTTGATCATTCCAGCTAGCCAGTTCAGGTAAAATGGTCAGCTGGAATTCTGTGGGAATACTTACAATGTTGTCCCATATTCTTCTTCTGAATAGAGTATGAAAGTTGACTATACTGAAAAGGAATTTTTACTGCATCATTATGTATTTTATTATTTTTTATAGATATGTTATCAGTTCCTGACAAGATTAGGAGAATGGTTGAAATCCTGAGATCTGATGTGGTGCAAGGACTGGGAGTGAAACTTCTTGAGAAGGTGTACAGCATCATGGAAGAAGACGACGAAGTGAAAAGAGAGGTGAATGTCTTTCATAATAAAATTGTTTCATTTCTTTATAAACCTAGATAAATGGGCAGGGTCTTTACTTTCCCACCCTTTTCAGATATTGATAGAGTAGTGCAAACCTTGATTCCAGGAGCTGTTTCTGTAGTCACTGGCAGGCAAGGGCTTAAGTAGATTGTCCTTTTCAGTCTTAGTTCTGAATGTGGACTATGTTCAGCCACAAATCCCTCAGAAAGCATAGGGGCTTTAGAATCGTACCATGGTCCCTGAATTTGTGGAAGATGCCAAAGACACGAATAATTCTACTCTGTGGTATTTCTCCAGTAATAACTTCTTTCAAACCGTAATTTTTTGCCTTCACATTACTTTGTCCAATGCCCCTTATGCCCAACATGGGAACCAATTGCGTGTCTATTCCTAATAGAGGTGAGTGAGCAATACCTCCAGCTCATTTCATTCACAACTTGGTTACAAGTAAAATGCTGCATGGGTAAGATCTGATTTATATTTTAAATTGTTGGGTGGGATTTGGAACTCTCTTGCCTTCAGACTCTGCCATTTTTATTCCTTCGCATCTAACTTCATATGCTGCTTTCAGTTGAGCTCTTTGGTTTGGGGTTTTTTTGCTAATATTTTGGTAGCTCCTGCTTTTTCCTATGTCAGTAAACTTTATAGGGGTTTTTTTGTGTGTTTTCTAAATAGCTGCAGTTGCGGGAGCATATGGGAGACAAGTATGCAAGTTACAGTGCGAAGGCACGCCATCTGAAATTTCTTGAAGAAAATGTGAAGTTCTGACCAGAACGTTTTCCTTAAAGGACTGTTTTATAGCTCATTTGATAGATTGGACCAGCTCACAAAGCACATTTATCCGCTGACCTCCTTTGCTGGAATAAGGAGGTGAACTTGCAAAGAACATTATAGTTTGTAGTACTATTTTCCATGTTAAAATGTGAACCAGGCTATGGCTTTCTCAGAAGAGAAACTGCATAGTTTAGTTTTTATTCTCTTAATTAGATGCAAAGAGGGATGGATACCAAGTTTTGTATACAAAGGCATGTAAAAAAAAAAAAGCCATTTTAATTTGAATTTGTCATAGCAGAAGGTTTTTGGTGTGGTCATATATTAAATATGGTAACAAAATCTATGCCAAGGCTATGGTGTGATAGATTATAAGCTATTACATCAAATAGTTGTAAAAATTTAGCAGGCAGAAACAATTTAACTCATTTTTGTTGCACCAAAAGCCCTCCAGGTTCTGTAAATTGCCGAGTTGAAGTGCTAAAGGGGGTGGCTGTACTGCTTTTAAGCAGAGCTCTTGCTTTTGTGTCTTACTGCTAAGGCAGTCACCAAGGTGGTGGAAAGTATTTGGCAACTGGATAAAATAAGTCTGAAAATGTTTGAGAGGAACAGAGCTGTGGTTACCATGGTCCCAGCTGGAGAAATCCCTTTGCCTTACAAATCCTAATGCCTGTTGGGAATGAAGTGCCCAAGACTGAGGTTACTTAGAGAAACAGGCGTCTCAGCTTTGCCCTTTCTTTGCATCTAGATTCCAGTATAACACACATCCAAGCATTGTCACGTACCATCACTACAGAAAAAGCATGTGTTCTTTTTAAAGGATAAAGAAGTCAAAAGGGAATTGAATTTGTAAAATAAAATTTTAAATGCATAACCTGTCTCTCTTCCCTGCCTCCAGCTTAAATATTGTAACCTCCAGCACCTATGAGGGACACTAATGTGACAGTAAGCAGTAAAAAAAGTGTAATACCTGTGGATCCTGCTGCCTCTCACACACTAGATGCTCAAGTTACAAGGTTCCAAGAGCTACTGTGTTCTGCAGAGTCAAGATGTTACTTTCTCTATCCAGGCAAATTTAATTTAAACAGAAAATACCATTCAGTGATCTCCTATCCTAGAACACATTCCAAGTCTTAGCATTTTTCAGAACTGTGGGGTATGCACTGTTTTACAGTATTTGTTACAACCTGACATTACTGAGAGCTTGTTTTACATATAGTTAGAAGTATTTTAGTAGAAGTCCAGCTGTCTGTTATTTTTTAGGCTACGGCAACAGCTTAACTAGACTTGACTTGCTGTGTTCCTTTTTACTAAACTACTTGAGATGAGACCTCCAGCAGCGTTCTGAAGGTAATCGCCCCACACCTGCCTTCCCACCAACTTCACTGAAACTCCAGCCAAAATTCAGAGTGCCTTCGCGCTCTCTGCAGATCTTGGTGTACTCACGGTAGTATACAAAGTAGTAAGAAAAAACCAAACACTAAGCCAAGAATTATCTCCCAGTGGAAATGCATTTAACAAAATGTAACAAAGTACCAGCACAAAGAACTGTGTTTTTTAGCTTTTAGGGTGTCTCTTTGGCTTTCTGTCTGCTGGCTTCTTTTCTTCTGTTCCTGCCTCTTGGACAGGCAGCCACCTCAGGGGATTGCGGCGGTACATCGGCCACGGAGGGAGCGTTAGCTTAGAGAAAAGGAATGAAGTCAGAACACAGCGATCGAGACGCAAGAGAAGTGTTTTGTTAGGAAAATCTCATTCCCTGACTATTGTACCGATTAGTCTTACAGTTCATACAATTTCATATCGAAAAAGATATATATAGTCTACATTGTATACTGCATAGTCGTGACTGAAGGACCCCAGCTCATTGCAAGAAGGACAGCACCCACCCTGAAGAAAAAAGGACAGCCCTGTCGTACAACGACACAGCTAACGTTTCCTGTGCTGACAGCCCCTTAATTTCACGATTATTTCGGGTTAAATAATGCGTGTATTTTCTGGTTTGGGAGGAAAACATTCTTACCAAACATGATAAAGCAAATCCAGCCATAACTACGTAGACAGTCCATCCAAACTGTTCAGTGATGTATCCACAGACGAAACCAATTATCTGGAGGGAAAAGAAATAATGAAACTTTAACCAAACGAACCCCTGCCATGGTTAGTGTGGGGGGTGGGGGAAGAAGTTAAGTAGAAAAATACAGGGTTTTCACAAGCACAGTTCGTACATCTTTCTAACCTTGCATTCAGAATTGTAGGCCAATAATGATGTAAAAGGTTGAAAGAAGAGAAGTCTCAGTCTATGACAGCCCCTCTGATTTTGTCTAAAGCTCTTAGTGACCCAGTTAAGCCAAAAAACGCAGAAAAAACCCAACCTGTTTGTAAGATCAGGAAACAAAACGAAGTCCTTTCCTAGAGCTATGGGTGATAATTATACTTACTGCAGAGACAAGAATGATTCCTTGAAAAATCTGTTCTGCTAATTTTTGGCCCTTGTAGTCCTGTGGAAAGAGATTAATTTTTTTAGCCAATTACCCAGCCAGGCGCGGAGGGGTTCCCCTCGCTCCGCCGCGGTACCCGCGCGTCGCGCCACCCCCTCAGACCAGAAAAGCGCAGGTACGCGCAGTGCCGCG
>VWZZ01007116.1:195328-212863 GCA_013399095.1 Psophia crepitans
GGAGTGGGGGCGGCCTCAGTGGCCGGGAGCTGGGCCCGGCTCTGCCGGTCTCGGAGCGGGGATCCTGGGTTGTGCCTCCCGCGAGGGAGCAGCTGCGCGGGAGCCCCGCCGAGGCGGGCCGCCGAGGGGCAGCAGCTGGGCCCGGGGGGTGCCCCCGCAGCACCGCAGCCACGGGGCCTGGCAGCCGGGCGGCAGCGTTTTGAAGGGATACGTGGCGTTCAACCGTAAACTGGGGCTGCTGTGTCTCGGCCAGTGTCGATGGTGCTGTGGACGTGGCTTGTGGCGTTTATTCGCTGTGCTCCATAACCGTGTCTTCCCCGGGGGGGGCCGCAGCAGCGGCCAGAAGATGGTTGTGTCTGACACCCGTCAGAGCCACAGCGCAGCTCCTGGCTCTAATTCGGAGGCTTTGCAAGTCTCTCAGTGTAGAGCTGTCGCTGTTTCTTGAATGCTGCGTGTTGGTGTGGTGCGAGTGCTTTCTGCGCGTTACTTGGCAGCGTCTTCGCGCTCCAGGGTGCGCGGTTCTTGTCCTGGCTTCGCAGTCGCATTTGCTGTCAAATAAGGAATAAGTGTGTTGGAATTGCATCCCAGAACTGCATCGTTGCGTTGTGGTTTTAGCCTCTTCTATAACGCAATGGTAATACCTTCCGTCACGCGTTTGTGATGTTGTTTGTGCGATGGCACTTCAGCTGATATTCTGTGGAGATTCTGATTTCATGTGGAGCATTTCACAGTTTTGCAAGTGTATAATGCCATTTGTTAAAATTCTTATAAACACGTGTCCTGCCAAAATCTTGCAGTTGCTGAAGTATGGAAAGAAAGCTATAATCATTTGCCTTGTTGTTGGGATGCTTCCAGTTCAGATAGTTAAATAGGTTGGTTCAACAGTAAAGAAACCGTAAGCCATTTTCCAGATCCTTTTCAGATCACTGTTGACTGGCAGGAGGAGCGAATTTGGTTTTTTGATGTCAACGGAGTAACTGGCAAGAGCTGTACGTCTCCTTTTTTGTCTCCGAGTTCTTTAGACCCAGTGTTGTAGCTGCATACTTACTGCGATACCACACCCCGTTCTTAAAACGTGACCTACAGTTTTCTCTTTTTAAGGAAACATTCACTGCATTTGGAAACTGTTTTGACACCCCTGGTGACAGCGTGCTGTGCCTTGCGTAGGCACGTGCTGGGGGTAGGAAGTGACTGCTGTGTTTTTTCTCTTGCAGGTCTGCATGAACCTTATACTAATAAATAAAATAACAGGAGAAAAATGACATTAAGGAAAGGTATGTGTATATGTGGGTGTCTACGTTTTTTTAAAATATCTTTTGTACTTTTCTGACTTTCCCGGCTTTTCTGTGATTATATTGATAAACTTCTTTCTTCTAAATTTTCAGTGAACATTTCGATCCTTATTGTGGCTGTTGTCATATTTTTGCTAGTTCTTCATCATAACTTCCTAGGCCTCAGTGACTTCTTGAAACGGGAATTATCAGGTATGTTGACTTTTACTTTTTTATGTAAGAGTGGTGGGAAATCACATGCTTTGGCCAGACAGAAACCACCAGGTTGCTGAAGTAGTGTGGATGATAATGATCAATCATTTGCATAATGAGGTATAATTTTTGCACTCCCTTATGAGTAGATCTTTTCCTGTTTTCATACCCAAGAAACTCCAGCTTGGTGGGCTTGTCTGTTCTTGCTGTCCTCTAGCTTTTCTCTGTCAGGAAGCCAGGTGGGACAGCAGTAGGAGTTGCTTCTGGCTTCAGAAGTCAGTAAGACAGGATTCAGTTTGTTCAGCAAAGCCTTTTCACTTTCAGGAGTCCACTTTTAATAACTGCATGTGGTCCCACGAGCCTCTCCATGTCTCCATGGTTAACTGCCAAGTCCCAGTTTGCTGCTCCTCGAAGCTGTTGCTTCTGGGCAGCAGTTGTACAGGTGCTTCCCGGCTGCAGTTCCGTGGGAGCCTGAGAGGCCTTAGCCAGGAATCAAGTGAAGTCAAAGCTGTTGAGCTCTGTCATCAGGAAATAAGCAGAAGCAGAAGCTCAGCTTTGTGAACAGCAGACTACTACCCACAAACTTAGCTGTGTGCCTCAAATTATCTAAAATGATCTAATATGTAATAGCCTAGATCATCTGAAAGGTACCAGTGTGGTTATAAAAAGTGCGGGTAGTGGGCAATTCACCACCTTTTACAGATGATGTGATCCCGTAATAAATTTCAACACTGATCAACCATTTTCCTCTCTGCACACTGTGAGTATAAATTCTTGTGGTTTCAGCTTAGGTAACGCAGTGTGTTCTGTGATCCCTAGAATAAACATGGGCTGTACTTAATGCCTTGATCTTCAGTGGAAAAAAACCGGCAACAACGACTTTAATTTAACATTTGTTTTAGTTATTGGCTCCTACCTGAGAGGAAATAAAGTGGAAGAAAAAAGTAGAGGGAAGGGTGATGTGGAGAAGACTAGAAGGTGGCTAGGGCAAATAGGAGGGGGAAGTCAGTGAGATTATAGACGTGGGGACCAAAGGTAAGTGCAGCCTGCTGCAGTTTAAGCCTTATTTTAGTACTTTGTTGTGCTGCATGTGAATAGATATGGTTAAATGTACATAGTTTATTTGTGTGATGTCTTCCCATTCATTAACCCCTCGGAATCTCAAGAGCAGGTGCTGTATTTTAAGTGTTTGGTACTGGCACGCTGTAATCCACACCTCAGCTGAGACATCCGAGTGCTTGCACAGTAGAAATAATTGAAGGCGCTGGGAGTTTTAGCGTGATGATGACGTCTGTGTCACATTTGTGTGAAACAAGTATGCGATACCTTTTGTACTTCACAGATTCAAGTCCATTAGGACTTCAGCCTATAGATTTCATACCCGCAGCTCCCCAGAGGCTGGCAGATGAAGGGAATGATAAGGAGATTTCTGTGGTCATAGCAGCGTCAGATGAGAGGCTTGGGGGTGCAATTGCAGCCATGAACAGTATTTACCGTCACACCAGGTCCAACGTGGTTTTCCATATTGTTACTTTGAATGATACAGTGGATCACTTGAGGTAATGAGCTTTTCATTAGATTCCTACTATACTGTAAAACTTCAGTATCTCTGAGACGAGGAAGAGCTGACTTTCTCTGGAACTGTATTCCTCTAAACTGCAGTCCTGTCTGCTGCTGCCTATTGCAGCTTTTTGACAGGGCTGCTGAGGGGAGTCCTGTGGTCATTCCTCGTGGCGATGTTTCCGGGATGGAAAAGAGCCGTCTTTCCCAGCGGGGTTATATCCACCCAGTGGGGTTGGAGTTCGCGGGTGGAGGGAGTGTAGAAGTTACTTCCTACATTTCATCTAAGCCATTCAGATGCTGGAAATGAAGTTTCTTCATTTTTCTAAATGTGTCTTTGATCCTTTATTTTTACCCAGATCCGTTCACACCGATATTTTTTTTGTGAAGGACCTGTGATAACAGGACTGTATATTTCTAATCAAATAAGAAGCGACCTCATCCCTGTCCTGTGTCACAGCTGTGCAGTGTGCTGATAGTGGGCATGCCCCTGCAGTCATATGGGACACCACCGGCATCAGCCATAGATCACATCCAATATGGATGTGTGTTGGATAGGGAGGCGAGTGGCCAGATCAAGATTTGTGTCACTGTCAATTGGAATTCTTGCTTGTCGTTTGATTTTTGTCTCCTTTAACACGATCTGTGCCTTTCTCCTGTTTGTAGGCTGTGGCTAAGTAACACTGCTCTGAAAAATTTGAGATACCGAATTTTGGATTTTGACCCTCGTGTCTTAGAAGGGAAAGTACAAGTGGATCCTCAAAAGGCAGACGCCTTAAAACCAGTGAGGATGATGTTGATTACTTTTTGCGATTATTAGTTAGTAACAATATATTTTGATACTAGCTTTTGAATGCATCTAGAGCTCAAAACCAAATCTGTTAGCATAGAAGCAATCTTTTGTAATCAAATACCTAAATTTCACTAAGAATAAATTTCCAGATAGTGAGAAATGGATTTGAATATCTACGTATGCATGCCTACTATCATTTTTTGCTGCTAGCTACAGTGAAGCGCAGCAGCTTGCATGTCAAGCATGCCAACACCTCAGAGATACTACAGATATGTTAAATACTTCTAGGATATTGCTGCCAATTTTACTTCCTTGTTAGTTGTCTTGGATGTTAGTGCCACAGTTAAGTGCCAGGAGTGCCAGTCAATTTCACGTTTATTTGGACAATTTTTCATTTATTTCCTCCCTTCTCTCACTTTCTTGTTTTCACAGTTAACCTTTGCAAGATTCTACTTGCCCAACTTGGTACCTCACGCAGAGAAGGCCATCTATGTGGACGATGATATAATAGTGCAAGGTATGGGACCTTTTCTTAGCCTTTGCCGCTGGCCTTATGCTGAGGTCAGCGTGCCATCTCTCACAGTAACCAAACACTTCTGCTTCAAGGAAAGATGTAAAAACTTTGTAAATACGAATGAGTTGGATTAAACTGAGTGGGTTTATCTGCTGGAGCAATGGACTGAACAAAAAGTCACTCAGCACTTAATCAGGATTGCTTTTAATTTTTCTGTGCTTCCATTTCCCAGATGACATTCTTGAACTTTACAACACTCCATTGAAACCTGGACACGCAGCTGCATTTTCAGATGACTGTGACTCAACCACTAATAAAGTTGCTGTCCGTGGAGCCGGCAATCAGGTTAGGTTTTTTCCTGATGCAGTTGTAACAATAACTGTAGATCCCAGGCTTTGGAAACAGGCACTCGGTTTTGGTGTTCTTGCGGGCTGACTTCCAAATGCCGCGAACATAAAGGTGTGAGTGTCCCTACCCAAATCAATTTACTCTGATGTTCGTGTTACAAAATATTCCTGCAGCCTCTGTTTAGGCACAGTAAGAGCACTTCGAGTTTTTGCCGTGCTTTACAGTGAGAGCAGTGCTCAGTGTGGAATAGCAGGGGGTCTTAAACATCAGAGGGAGAATTTTTCATTTGTGAGTGTATAAAAAGTACTTCTTCTGGAAGTGGTACCATATTAATAATATGGTATTATTAAGACCACGCAGCATTCCTTAAAATATATAGTTTATATAATCATATTTTTGAATGTTAGACCCCTTAAGCTTTCTTTCTCTCATCTTAAAGGAAGGGGTATTTGCTTTAACAACTTCAAGCTATGCTTGTCTGTTGGGAGTTGTGCAAAATTTTTTGTTAAATAGTAATTTGACCATATTTTAAGTTAATTTCTACTGTCTTTTGTTTTTTTTCCAGTATAATTACATTGGGTTTCTAGATTACAAAAAAGAAACCATCCGAAAGCTTGCCATGAAAGCCAACACCTGCTCTTTCAATCCAGGAGTTTTTGTTGCCAATTTGACAGAATGGAAATTACAGAACATCACTAAGCAATTGGAGAAGTGGATGGCACTTAACGTAGTGTAAGTACCCCAAGCTGGGGGCGTCAGTGCATCAGGGATTGGGTTGTGGTGGTGGCATTTAGCTGTTAAATGAAGGGCTGTGTATGTACCTGTGGATTCCTGTCATGCAGCTGCAAGTGAAAATGAACGGGTTTAGGGCCACGCAAGCATCCTTTTCCAACTCCTTTTCATCCTCTCTTCCAGAGAGGAACTTTACAGTAGGACTCTGGCTGGCAGCATCACGACACCTCCACTGCTAATTGTATTTTACAAGCAACATTCCAGTATTGATCCCATGTGGAATGTCCGGCATCTCGGTATGTATGAAACATTTGTGACACTGCTGCCCCAGTGTGTTTTTCCAGGTCTGTAGCTGGACACTCAGTTGATGATGCAGCAAGTGGATCTTTTCGTCCCCTATTTTATACCTTGTTCTTTAAGAAAGAGTGCTTTGCAATACCATCTTGGGGCTCGTGGGCCTGATTCTTCATGTTCTGTTTTGAACTGCTAGGGGTATTGTCCTCAAATTGGCTTACTCTCAGATTACTTCTCATTTTCCTTTTCTTTTTCCACACATACGTTGTATCTGAAGTGATCCTAAGCATTTCTCCTAGGATTGTTGAGAGGAGCAGACATTTGTATCTGTTCTGCTACTGGGGAAACGCCGATGCTGGGAGAGCTTTCTTAGGGTTTTGTTTCCAGTGAACAATACAGAGGCTGCTGAATACATCTGGGTGTTAAGGGGGTTTTAAAGAACTTGGAAGTGAAGGCAGTATGTGAAAACAGATTCTGAGACAGATCAAAGTGGCGTTACATTTTTCCCTTTGCCCTGATTTTCTGCCTCCCATATCACCTCCTTCCTCCACAAATGACAAGATTTCCTTTGTTAAAATCCTTTGTTTTGAAATTAAAATATTGCACGTTGGTGTCTCTGCTGCCTTTATTTCAGGCACTAATGCTTCTTTTTCAATATAAGGGTCCAGCGCTGGAAAAAGGTACTCCCCTCAGTTTGTGAAAGCTGCCAAGCTGCTCCATTGGAACGGACATTTCAAACCATGGGGAAGAACAGCTTCGTATGTTGAGGTCTGGGAGAAGTGGTATGTCCCTGACCCTACAGGCAAGTTCAGCCTGATCCGCAGACATTCAGAAGCCTATGAAGCAAAGTAGAGTCAATTTTAACTGACGGCGTTTTCTCAGGAAACTTCCGGAGCCAAGCAGAATTATTTTTTAGCCAACTTGTATTAGAGAGCAGCCCTTGCCTTCTGGAGCACAAGGTGATGCACTGATTCAGGTGCAGTTCTGAAAGGCAGAGGTGAAAAGGAGACTCACTTCACTTTGGTGGAAGATGCTACTCCAGCGGCACTGCAGAAAGCGGGGGAGGATCTCCACAAACTAACAGCGCTTCGGTTAGTTCACCTCTGTCTGTTGTGCGTTCTGCTCTGTACTACAAGTCTTCTAGAGGAGGATTATTTTGTCAGCTACAGAAACAGTTTCTAAGGTACAACTTCAGCTGGTGCTTGCACCATGCAAATCTTGCACAGCAATGTACTGTAATGAAGAGCTGCTTTGGTTTTGTTCTGTTTTGTTTTGTTTTCTTATCCTGTGAAATAGTTTCGTCAACGACCCTTTCTTGCATGAAATCTCCCAACCATTTCTGTGTTAAGTCTTTCTTGCAGAATTCTGCAAAACCAAATCTTGGGGGTTTTTTGAAAGATTTTTTTTTTCCAAGTATTATTTCACTATGCAAAATGTTTTAACTGCCAGTGAACACTAAAACAATTTTTGTAAAGTGGTGGAGAAAACTTCAAAAATAAAAGCTAATTTTAACATGTTGACTCAAGCCTCAGGTAAATGACAGTAAGATTCTAGTCTTGAGCTGATGTACAGTGTGTTTCCTTTATACACAAATACAGCAGCAAGTGATTCAAACTTAAGTCCATTGATCTCATATTTGCAAAAGTAATTTCCTTCTAACATTGTGCAAAATGTTTATTTTGGGGATAAAGCTGTATGAATTGCAGATTAATTTTATTATTGTTAAGTTCCTCATAGCTCTCTCAAGTGAGCGTGGCTCTGCTGTAGCAGCTTTTCCAGCTGTGCCTTTCCCAGTCTGGCCCTTTAAACTCAGCGAGATTCCTGTGCCCTTTCACAGCGGCTGCCCCTCGCCTTTTCTGTAGGTAAGTTGTTTTGGTTTTTTCTAGTTGTAGTGTTGAGTAGTGGTTGTTACTATTAGCAGCTATATCCCAGCAGCTATTGTGCCAGCTACTCCATTTAATACAGGTTTGAACTCAAGTTGTCTTTTTTTATTCGGTAACACCGCATGTCAACAGTCCTCAGCATAAGGTGTTTAGCTGGAAGGCTTTGTGTTTATTTTTTGTGTTATCTGAGATGCAGAGCTAAAGGCATCGTTCACATGTGTGAATATTGTTTTAGTACTGCTTCATAACTTAAAAGGATTTGCAGTTGTTTGCCTCATGGCAGTCGCTGCCTATAGTTCTGTTTCTGTCCTGGATGCTGAGCTGTGGTTTGTTATCTATTGGGTTTTTTTTCTTGTCCTTGAAGGGGTTTGGAGTAATGAAATAAATTCAGATTGTACTAGATCAGCTGACACCAACTTAATTCTGATGACCAGGCTGTGTTTTAGCAGACTTCAATAAACTGCATGTGCCCGTGTCTGCACCTGGTACTTTTTCAAGCTGTGTAGGACTATGGCTTAACATACATCAGGGAAAATACAACTATCTATTAAAGCAAAGAACACAGAAATCAGACCTTTAAGTTAATAGAAAAAAAATAGGGGCATGTGAGGAAGATGCTTTGTGTCAGATGCTTATTCTAAACACTTAATTTGTTGAGTAGCCACAGGACCTTTTGGTAATTCTCTTGCTACCCCAGTTCTGCTAAAGGCTGAGCACAGCACTTTGTTCTTGCTGCACAGGGCAATGGTTTTCTTTAGTTACCCGTTGTTGCCATGTATAACAGGTGTCATCAGGAATTAGGTCTGCTGTTCAAGAGCACCTTAAGAACAAGAAGCTTGTTCCCTAAGGAGGGCAGATTACTAATATCATCATCTCAGTTACCTTTCCCAGTGAAGCTTCTGAAGCAGCGCTTAGATAAAATACCTTATGTCTAGCTGAAATAAGTAGCATTTGCTCGCCAGCCTTTACCTATGGAAGTTCTGCAAGTTTTGCAAAAGTATACTGGAAACTTACTGACATGCTGTAGCGGTACAGTCTCTCTAATCCTCTAGGAAAAAAAACTAACCCTGAAATTTCATTGCTTGAACATGACTAGAATTAAACATTTACCATTGCTTTTCAATAAAAAGACAAAAGATTTATCCTTTTGAAACTTTTTTTGTAAGGCAAGGTGAACAGTCTTAAGTCTACTAGGAAATTTTTAAAATAGGCTTTTTTAATACAGGAAATAAAGTTTAGGACTTATAGCTGAATACAGTCAGTCTTCTAGACTTGTACAAAGTCTGGAACAATCAAGGGAGACACACTGTCATCTATGTTATTTGTCACAGAAATAACTGTGACTCTTTGCAGCAGCTCTGGTATGCAGCAACTTCTGCAACACAAATCTTCATGACTGTTCTGAAAGCCCAGTAATAAGAGTCTCCAAACCACGTCTTCAGAGATAATACATTACACATAGTCTGTATTAAAATCATAGGCATCATCTTCATCTGATGTCTTATCCAAGCTGAATGATAGCGCACTGAAATGTTCGCTTTCTGAGAAAAGAAAACCATGTTTTAGTGAAACCAATGCAAGTGTTGGAGTATTAGAGACTATACTTCAAGCAAGGGGTTTTAATACAGACCTGCTACTTGCTTTTCTGAATTTGTAGGACTTGTTTGTTGTTTTCCAAGCTTTGCTTTCCTGGTGACCTGAACTTTGCTTTCCTACAAGCGAGAGAAGTCAGACATACGTGTTTATTCAGACATCACTAATGAAGGCTCCCACGCAAATGAAACCTAACAGAGACGGATGATAGCATGAACATCCCCTTGTATAGCTAGTCAGGAACACGCTTCCTGAGAAGTTAGAACAATTTTGTTTCCTTCATGAAGCAAAAACCCCAACCCTTTATCTCCCAGAGAACGACATTTTGATTACTCCTGGTGGCTCCACAGTGCCAACACATTCTCAGTTTACAGCAAGATACTGACTGAGTACTTGGGTGTCAGGATCTGAACAGGCGGAAGAAACCTAATGGAATTACCTCTCCAACATCCATTTCTTCTTCTTCTTCTACATCGTCTTGATCATCGTCACTTTCTGTGAAATCATCCTCCTCTTCCTCCTCCTCCTTGCTTGTTGCCAAGTTTTCCCACTCTGATGCTTCCTCTATCACTTTACTTTCCTCTATTGTCCCATTTGCCATACCAGCTGACTGGAAAATGATGCTGCTTGCTGGACTGGGGAATTTTAAAGCTGGGAGAAACATAGGAAGTGTCTGCTAAGTCACTGTTTGACAGTACCAGATGTAATGCCTGCTCCCCGAGAGGACTGCTGTTTTAAGTCCGGGCAAGAAAAAGAGTCCTGCCCCTTCCCCTCCACAAGACAGCACTGCCACATAAGCAGGTAGAACAAAAGACAGTTCTCTGAGAACAGAAGCTGCTAGGAGCTGAAAGACTTGGATGTACGTATAGATTGTACTAGAGTAAAATGTATTTTGTTGGTCTGACTAGCTGGTGTTTATGCACTCTTCAGTGTTCTTTCCCCGTTTCCTATTTAGGAGGGTTAGGTCAGATATGCAAAAACTAAGAACTAGCAGGGGTAGTTTGTGTTAAGACAGCACACAGAGGTGCTGTTCTGTTGCATCAGAATCCATTTCTTTCTTAAAAGATTCATATTCACAGCCTGTTGGCAAAGCTATCGTATAAACCCCAAGAATTCCATTCAAAATCTCCCATTAAAACCACTACTACCACTCCTAATGGTAGCAGTGGATTACCGTAACAGTCCCACCTTGAATAGTCTTGTTGTTTTCTTCTTCTAGGTTCTTTAAATTAAAGCACTGCTGCATTTCAGCTATTTTGTCTTCTGTAAGATATGATGGCGGACTCTGAGATCCTGGAGGTTGTGAGTGGTAGCTTATTTTAGCTCTGGGAAAATAAGTATCAGCATTAAAAAACAACCAAAGATAACATAGTTAGATGACTGTACTTAAAAATAAAATCCAGAGCATAAACACTTCAAACTCCTCAACCTAACTACTCGTTTATTATAATCTGCTTAACAGCAGTTAAATAGCTATTTAAATTCGACTCAAGTTGTCAATAACAGTAGTAAGTGGATAGCCCACTCCTGAGAGGAAAAAGAAATGGCATGCTTTGTCACGACACATCATCTGCCTGTAAAGCATGAGCTGTAAAAGCAGGTGAAACACTTAAGTAATGGGAACAGTCACACTCAATTACTGATTCTGAGTTACATTTATTCCCACTCTCAGAATATAGAAATCACTGTAAATTCCCACAGAAAATTTGCCCTATCCTTTCCTGTCTGCAGAAGAGGATTACATGGACTCAGTATTTGAGAGGAAGGCAAATTGCCCTAACAGACTTACAGCAGAAGTCAGCAAACTGGCTATGGAGCAACATGCCTTGACTCTTCCCATGTAACCTTCACTACTTCAGAACATTATCCATGGATGGCATTCTCTAAATCTGTTAGCCAATCCAGCTTGCTTTATCATCATAAAGTGTGAGGGAGTGGGTAGAAGCAGCCTCTCCTTTCTAAGTACTTCTCAGGACTCAGAGCTTCTGCTGTGCTGGATTAGTAACGTGAGAAAGGTGAGCACCATAAAGCACAATTTATAGCATACGTACCCAGTCCAGTCACAAAGTAGTAATTTAGCTACATTCTCTATGTCAGGAACACCTCCCTTTTTCAGCATCCCCCTTTTCTGTGCAAGTAAAGTTAAAAATTCTTCAGTGTTGCTGAAATCTGGAATGCTGTAGCGCATCACTACCTAGCACAAAAGAAAACGGTGCGTTCAGAAAGAAATACCCTTTTCTCTTAATTTTAGGAATAAAAAAGCAAATCAAATTGGGTTACAGTGAGGACAAACAAATATGCAAAGAGCCATTTTTCTCTTGCATGTGGGAGTAAACATTGCAAAGCAAAATGCCTACTTCATCAACAAATTCATCTGCCATTCGCCCATACTAGTGGGTGTTCAGACACAGCACGCAGGTTTGTGAAAACACAGTTATCACAGAACTGAATGGGAATTAGGCTTAGGTTAATCTATGCGAAACTAGAGTGAAATCAGAGTTGGATCTGAGGTCTTCACAGTCATAGTAGGAAGCAGTCAGAATTATCTTCATTTTTCACTCTGTGATACTGTGGTGAGATCTTAAAAGGAGAGTTTTTTAAAAATCAGAAAAGTTACTGGGAAAACAGACTGACTGACAGGATCCTGGCATGCTTTCTGCCTTCCATTTATCAGGATGAAAGATCACATGTAGCACTGGATACACCAGCCAACGTTTGCCACTCTGTGGTATGGGGAAAGCAGTGCAAAAGCTCCCAGAACTAGTTGAAATGAAATGAACTTTGCTACTGGCCTAAGAAACCTACAGAGACATCAAATGCAGTGAGAGATGTGGATAAAGATGGAGCTCACCTGCTGTTTATTGCAGTGATTTAGAATGGCATCTACTCCCTCAAGCATATCTGCTGAACCTGATTCTTCAGTGTCGATGATACTTCTCAAGGCCAGAACCAGGGGATTGTTGGAAGGATCTGCAATTATACTTGGACTGTCCAACATCTTTGTCTGCTTATCAATTTGCACAATTTGCATGGACCTATTCAGGGAGAAATGCACTGTGAGCAGGTAAAGATAAATCAACTAGCAAAGGACCGGTGATGGGAGGGATGCAAAACACACAGTGCTGGGCTGAACACGCTTCACACAGAGTCCGTTCCCGTGCTTTCTCATCGTACGCTTTGCATAGGACAGAAATCTAAAAGCACAAAAAGAGAAAGCATACACACCGTTCCCTTGTGACAGCTTGTATCACACAGATCAGTATCTTCCATCCTGGCAAACTGAAATGTGCATTTAAAACTGCACACGGGCATACTTTATCTCGAGGGATGGAAGTTGTACACAAACAACAAACTGGGGGTAATCAGAACACAACAAACAGGGAAATGAACAGCTTTTATCAGACTCAACTTACTTGGTAACGCCTCTTGCTACGCCAACATTGCAAGCATGAACTCCTTTAAGACTGTTGATTATGCTGCTCTTTCCCACATTAGGGAAACCTGAAGAAAGCCACATGAATCCTTGTAATTTAAATAATAAAACTCAGCCTATGTAACACTGATCAAAACTGCTTCTTCCAGGTGTCTTTGGTAACGCACATCTTCGGCGTGAGATCAGAGTTGGATCTGAAGTCTTCACTACAGAAGTCAGACAAAGTTTGTATCCTCATTTCTCACGCTGATAATAAAACCAGTGAATGTAACATCACGAAACTTGCCAGGTAGGAGGAAGGCAGTGCAAGCTGCGTGGTGTGTAACCTGCTTCTCATTTCCCTAAGCTGGTGAATCTGCTAAGGCCTCACCTAGTGCGCCTGCCACAGATCACACACACTACGTGCAGGTAAGTACAACGTAGATTGCTGTCAACTGAAGTACTACAGTACTGAGTTTTAGATTAAAGTAAGAACAATGACTAGAAAGCCCACTAGCAGGTCATTAGTTGTTTTACCCAATTTATAATACAGGATACCAAAGCTTTATAGGACAAGAAGGAAACTCCTCCTTTCTCTCCACTTACCTACTACCCCAACCTGAATGGCTTTGTTTTGAGTCTTGCCATGCTCTTGAAGAAGTTTCAAAAGGCATTTGCTTCCAAAATATTCAGTGGTTCTTGATAAATCGGCACGTGTACGTCTTTTGGTGGACTGTTCCTGCTACAGGATTCAAAGGTGAAAAAAACCCCTATGGTCAGGAGCTACTTAGGAAGATAAATGTGAATCCTTAGTTTTATTTACTGTAATGTTTCCAACTCCTATCTTCTACTAGATGACGTTGCTGTGTTCTAAACAGAAGGAATTAGTTTAGTAAGAAATTGGCTAATCAGTTAAGTGACAGTAAAAAAGGTGGCCATCAACTACTAAAAGAGAAAGGAATGTGAACTGACTTACAGGGCTTGTATGGTTAAGGCTGTATTGCAGATTTGTTGTGCACCCATAAAATAACCACATACATTCAGACAGTAGAATGCTTAAATCTGCAAATTCACTCAAGAGACTTCAATTTTTTTCAAGTATTTCAAAACCAGCTCTCTGTGTCGTAGTTTCTGCACCACCTCACAGCAGGGTCCATCTCACTATGCTGTTACCAGGGTTAGGACACATGAAGCATTATGTATTAATTATGTATTAATACATGTACAACTCAAACAAGCATCTTCAAAGACTTGAGACTTGGACACAGGGAGCTAACCCCTTTATACACTTCATGAAGTCATGTCAGGTGCTACCTTTACTGATGGCCACAGTCAGGATGAATGCAGTAGTATAGTTTGCACCACTTTACCTACAAAACACTCCAGGTATAACAGGTGCAGCCATCCTATGTAGAAGAGGAAAAAAGTCCTCATCTTCCCCTCACTGCCTTCCTTACAGTGTAGAAAAAGACTTGCTTTTACTCTAGTCCAGCATGCTGGCCATAAGTAACAACATGTATTTCAACAGCAAGAATTTCCCCACTGTACCACAAAGCTTTGTCAAAGTGCAAAGGCGTATCCATCGGTCACAGCAGTACCACCAAACAAGGTGAAAAGGGTTTCCTGTTTCTTCAACATGTTTCAACATGTATGATTGCAAACATGTATGACTGAAGTTATGAGACAGCCTGCAGTGCTCTTACCATAGTCTTGTCCTTCATCAGCGTTGCTGATTTAAAAGCAACTGTTGGCAACTCCTTCTTCAAGTAATTCAACCATTTCTCTAAGTTCTCCTTTGGCACTAAATCTGAAAAAAAGAGCACAGTCCTTTCACTCCTGTGAATGTTAAATGTCACTGTGTGGAGGAAATCTAATGTGGAACTGGGAACCAGGCTGTATTTTGTCCATTTAGCATGTTATGACAAATAACGTTTGGCTGAAAACTCTGCCAGAACAGTGGGTGTATTCCCCAGAGGCACCCAGTGTTGCAAGTTTTAGTCTTCATTTTCTGCCTCAAACAGAACATACCACACTTACACTTTGGGCCCCTTAATCAGGTTTTTAATGCTGGAGTCTTGCTAGGAGACTTTGTACAGTTAGAGTCTGTTCTGTGAAGGATTATCCAATCATCCCTGCAAAGGCTACTCTAATGCAAAGTTCCCTTTGCTCTTGCTGCTTTCTTTGCTGCTTAACTCCCTTATTTCCAGCCTTTTTAGCTGGTTTCACCTGCTTTTGCGTGGATTCTTTCACACAGCAACGCAAGAGAGAAAGTACTTCGCAAGGCCAAATTACAAATCCAACAGTTGCGCTGATTTGCTGATCCTTATGATCCCATTAGGCAATGGTCAGTGGGGACCAGCGTTGTGACCTCTGCCTACTCACCTATGTTCACAAAAATATTAAAAATTTTAAGATCTTTAACTTCTGCCAAATTTGATGAGATTGGCCAGTGCCTTCAGAAATTACTGAAAAGGGGCCTAATATGCATTTACCCCTCTGTGGTGGTTTCGTAGCAAAATCGACTAAAAGGTGGAAGGAATGGGATCCCTTCAGTAGGGCAGCGAGCTCAGAGTTGGATCTTATGTCTTCAGCAGACTCTCAGATTCCTTTAAAATTTTCTTCATAGCTCATCTACCACAGAACCAACTCATGGCCAAGTAACGCTTCATGAAAAACTGTGCTTCTTACCAATTTTGTTCAGAACCAACAGTAGCTTTTTGTCTCCTCCAGAGCAAGTTACAGCTTGCTCCAGTTGAGGACACCGGCAGCCCATCGGATCTCTTGCATCTAAAACCTCTAGAACCACATCTGAAGCCTCAATCACCTAGGTTAAAAAAGAGAGAAGACTCTCAAGACATGACAGACCATTTGACAGATGACAGCTCTGGAATAGCTGTGGCTGACAACTGTTACTGCTGCATTTTGGATATCAGGAAAAGGCTCTTCACCCAGGGGGTGGTGGGACCCTGGAACAGGCTCCCCAGGGGAGCAGTCACTGCCCCGAGCTGGGCTGAGTTCAAGCAGCGTCTGGCCAACGCTCTCAGTCATCTGCTGTGATTGGGCTGGTCCTGTGTGGGGCCAGGAGTTGGACTGATGGTCCTTAGGAGGCCCTTCCAACTCAGGATATTCTATGAATTTCACAGAATGGTGGGTGAGGTTTCATATGACTGTTCTTGTCCGAGCTCCTTTCTTCTGAACTGCAATTCAGAAAGCTGAAGCAATTTTTATATTTTTCCTCCAAAGGTAAGAAATCCTTAGACACTAGTACCTCATTATGACAAGAGCTCTTTGATCACTTGGTATGTACTGACATTGGCCCAAGAAATCTAATGCCCAAAGTCCTGCATGTTTCAGTAGCTCACAACAGACAAGACTGAAACCCTCAGTTTCTGTCATAAAATCCCTTACTTCAGCACTGAAGTTTATCACAAGCAACCCTTATACTCTCTAGCAGCTGCACAGTAATGCAAAAAAGGAAAATAAGTGGTCTCATTGCTGACTCTCATCAAGTTATATAAAAATAGCTGAAGTGTCTCACCTTCTTGAGCTCCCTGCAGAATGATATCTTTGAATTTTTATGCAGCAATTTGTTAGTCTTTGATTTAGATTTGCCAGTGGACTCCTGAATGCAAATAAAAATGAAAAGGAATGATTTAACTGAGAATTATATTTGTGTGCATATGCAGCTTGGAAACGTAACATACTGCTTAAGATGTAATTTTGGGATTAGTTTTATTGCTTCTATAGGCTTCAAAGAACCCTAATCATACCAGGCACCTACCTTTCCCTCTGCTTTTTCCTTGACTTTGGCTGCATTCTTTTTAGCTTCAAGCTTCCTCTTCTTTTCGTGTTCTTTCTGTCTGTTGAGCTTCTGCTTTTGTTTCAGTTCTTCAAGCTGATGCAAACAAAAACCCAATCCAGATAAAACGCATTTGAAGATGGTAAAGACGACTGCTCTTTCACCCCATTTACTTATTTCTGACTGAAGTTCCTGAGACAGCTTGCTTAGAAGTCATGGCTGTCCAAGTGACACTGGGAACTTCTTTTGCATCCTACCCTGAAAAGAATACTTTTGATTTCCTCAAAACCAGAGGCGATACATCCATTAGCTAGACCCTAAAATAACAGCCATCCAGCATCCACATTACAGCTGCTAAGGGTGCTGCTCTCATGTCCCACTACTCCACGCTGCAGACAGCGGATCCTTATTTTCTGTATAATCACATCACGCCAAGACTTAACTTTCAGCATTCTACCACGACTGCACCTCTGGGCGCACACACGTGCACACACAGCTTCCTTGAAGATAGGGACAGCCTCGGTCCTCGTCCTCTTTACCACAAACTGTATTTATTTACCCTCTGCTTTCTTTGCTCCGCTTCCCGTAGAAGCTCTTCCTTAAATGGGGCAGCACTGGGAACGCCAGGATCTTTCTTGGGCTTTTTGCGTCCACGCTTTTTGGCCTCCTTCCTGACTTTTCGGTGGTGTTCTCTGATCTGAAGACAGGAACCAGAATGGTTTCTCAGTCGAAGGCAAAAAAAAAAAAGGGACTTATCCCTCCTATTTACAGATAGAGAGTAAAAAATGGTATGTTTCTGACTTTAGATCGAAACGTTTCGTTTGCGTACTGTCTCGTAAAGCTACGCTTGAGCGTACCAGCCCAAACCAATGCAAAATGCAATGATGTAAAAAACCTACACTCCTTTCTACATCATCCCTCGGCCAGTGGTAACTGGAAAGCAAATTCCTCACTGCGGTCCAGACTCCTTCACATTCAATATCGCACGTGTTTCCGTACCAACATACGGCAAAACCTTTCCGCTGAGCTCGTCAGCACGGCGCTAGAGCCAGAGGCGGCTCCCCCCGCCCTGCGGGGCAGCCAGGGGCCCGCACTCACCTTCTTCTGGATCTTGTAGCGCTTG
>VWZZ01007116.1:213778-236364 GCA_013399095.1 Psophia crepitans
CGTCCTGTCAGGCCTGTGCCGCTGCCCGGAAAGGTGGTGTGCTCTGTCTCCTCCCGCCTCACGACCCGACACGGCAGGGGCCCGCCGGGGCCGGTGTGGGGAAATCCGTGTTTTGCCTCTGTGTTTCTTGTCCCAGTGTCGATGAAACGATGGGTGCGGGGGGTGTCTCGCTCCTTCGCTAACTTTGGCCTTCCGTAGTGTCCGGTTGTTGCCGTCCCCCTTTTCCCGCGGTGCCGACGGTTTCAGTGGGTTCAGTGATGCGGGGACGTTCTGGCTGTGTTTCCCTCCCTTGTTCTGCTTGCTAAACGTGCCATGGTTTAGTGAGTGTTTCTGTTGAAACGTGGGAGATCCTGATCACGATAAAATACTTTCCGTGGTATCTGTTGGCTTTTAGCTTTTTTTTTCTACTTGGAGGCAGAAAATGAGATGTGTGCTAGAACCTCATGGACTTGTTGTAAGTCTGTGATCTCAAGTGTACGTAAAAGCTGTTCATTTAATGAGGTCAGACTGAGCAATGCTTGTGGTGATCGATCTGGTACAGCTTTCAGGAGAGGCAGTCCTCCGCCCGTTGTGTATACATTAATAAACATGTATATTAGTAATGGCCAAAGTGTTTCCTATAGAGATGCCTTTGGTTATGTGACATTTTTATGGGTGGTGTGAGCAATTATGAAGAAGACGCCCAGGCTCCTCTCGTACAGGAGATGGCTTGTTTGTAGCGGTGGAGATTCTTGGCTCAACTGTTGAGAGGCTTGTGAGCTAGCAGTTGCGTTGCAGAAGAAAGTCTAGGAGACGTGTTCTTGAGTAAAACAGAATACATTTTTGCGTGCAATAGGATTATCTGTGTTTATGAGCATGGAGATCTAGAGAGAAGTTTGCATTTTGGAACCTGAGGTTCGGTAGGAGCTTCACCTAAGCAGTTTTCTCGCTGAGTATTCATGGTGTTCAGACTGATATGTGTTTTGCGCCTTCCGCGGTTGTTAGAGGAGGCAAATGTTTTTGGAGACTGCGTAAAGAATGGCCAGGTGTCTGCGTATGGCTGAGAGCTGCCGCGGGTGTGCCTCAGATAACGGACATGGAGGAACCTGCATGCAGTTTGCAGGCAGGTGCTGGTTGGGGGTCCCCAAATCTTTATTTCAGGATGAGATTGGACTGAGCGTACTTTCGGGTTCCTGGGTGAACCAGAATCGCTGATTCCAGTAGTCCCTCATGCCTTTCTTTCACAACCAAGGACTTGTGTTTCCAGCAGTCTCCACATCAGCACTTGCCTGCTGTTAGCCGTTCGATACTGTAGCACGCAAATAAAAGTTGGAGGCAGTGCCAAAAGTGACAGGCTGGTTGTCCATTACTGAGATTAATTGCCTGCTAATAAAGCACAGTGTTTTTCTCTCTATGTGCTTGTTATGAAATATTGTTATTGTATGAAAATGTCCAGAATATTGAACAGGCAGACAATTTCATTGGGCTTGATTGAAGACAGTACTTGTATGAACTAAATCAAAGCAATAATGTTACCATAAAATGGTTCTGTACATTTCACGTGGAATTTCTGAAAAAAATCAGACTTGGGGACTGTTTAGAAATTGAAACAGATATATCTTTGGTGAACCTGTATGGGTGGATACTTAATGTTGCTTACTTATGAGGATAAAAATCCCCCTGAAGACTGGTAGAGGTACATCATCACTAGAGAGTCTATTAAATGTTTCTTGACCTTAAAAATTATTTTCTTATTGTTATAAACACAGTATTACTTCACATTTGTAAGTTTTACTGCTTTCTGGTTTTCATTCTCGGGTCAGATATCTCTTATGTTTACTCCCTGGCTCTGCTTGATGAATCATTCTCTCGCAAGTGGCTGTGAAATCTGTAATATGCATTCAGGAACATAGGGAAATGTGTTTTTACTGTAAAAATGACAGAAATGTCTAGCATTCTGTGTACAAAATTACTTTGTAGAGTTTCTGCTAGGCTAAAAAAAGTTACCTTCTGTTCCTTGCTTTTTTCCTCTGTCACTGTAATAAGTAAACTTTACTCTCTGATTTTATTCTTTAATTATCCTCAATTTTCTTCTCTCTCTTTCCTTTTTCTTGTCTTCCAGTTTTGACTGTACTAACATCATTGCTGATTTGCTACTCTTAGAGTGCTGCCTTCTCCCAGTATCTGTACTTGGCCATCAGACACTATGAGGAGACTGGCTTTTCGAGGTGCTGGTTGTACTCTGGTAAATCTGGTAAATTATTGATTGTATGTGCACCATTCTCTCCATTCCTCTGCCTTAGGCTTTTGCTTTTCTTTATCCTAACTTAATTACTCCCTGCCTTCCTCTTAATCATCTCATTTGTGTGCTTGAAATTCATTCTGTCTCTAACACCAATGCTCTAATGTGATTATGTTGTGTAGCCATACCTTGTAAATCAACTGAGTGCTTCCTAGAAGAAATCCCTTGATTTGCTTGGAAAGTGGGTATCGGCTGGGATAGATGGATCTATTCCGTCTTCAGCCTTGGAGACAGCTGCAAATAAAGATATTTTTATGATGCTGTCACTGGAAGCTGGGAAAGAGCCAACAACTTGTTCCGTAAATCACCATAGCTGTTGGATTGTGGTTGTTCATTTGTCAATGTTTGTGCTGATAAATGGAAAACTATGTCCAAAAAAGGAGGTAGTGTTTTCTACTTCTTGATGTTTGAGCCATTCATCCTACACTTAAAGTGGGAGTGGTAGATCGCACGATGGTAAGGCAAGGTACTCGGTCGCCATTTGAATTTTAGTTTGTAATTTGTTTTCTTTGTGGCGTTTTTCTTCTGTTTGCCTGGGTTTTTATTTTGTTGATTTTGTTATGTTTGTTTGTTGTTGTGGTTTATTTTAATTTGACGTGGAATGACGTACTTTTACACCAGAATTGGGAGCTTGTCTCCGTACAGCTCTTTTCTTTAAAACAGCAGTTCTGGCATAATTATCATGCATGGGATGAGGTATCAACATGTAGGTAGTTGACGAACGTATCCTAGTAAGAGCTGCTAAATTCATCTTCATCCGTGTAAGCCCTGGGCTTTCTGATGTTGCTGTCATCAATGACTATGAAACTGTGGGACCGTTTTGATTTCCCTTTATTCCTGCCAATTTTCAAAAAGCTGATGCTTAGATGTATGGCTTCACTGAACTGTACTATGTTACAAACTGATGTGCCTCATCCTAAAGCATTGCTAGCCTCGTAGTTAGCTCTCAGCAGAGAGTTTGGATGCTATGTCATCAGTTTAAGAACATGTGTCTTCATTATAGAAGAAGTTGGATTCCATGGGTTCCAAGAGGCGAAGAGCTACCTCTCCATCCAGCAGCGTCAGTGGAGGAGACTTTGATGACGGCCACCACTCCACGAATATACCAGGCCCAAGCAGGAAGAGGAGAAGACTTTCCAATCTCCCAACTGTAGATCCTGTTAGTACCTTCTTATGCAGAACTTTTTTTCTTGGCGATACTGTATCCGTGTCAGGGAAATGCTGGACTGTAAAATGGATGATCGTATGTAGCACATACACACTGGCCCTGAATGTCTTGCTGCCTTGGCTAAGCTTTGTTCGGGATCTCGTTCAGCTTTGGCTTGTTCTTGTCTCCCCAGTTTCATCTTTTTCTTTCCCATTTTCCCTTTGCTGCTTCTCTTTCTTTGCTGATGATTTTAGCAGATGGAAGGGTGTTGGAGAAGGGGCTGAAATCATAGCATGAAGAAGTTGAGAGCCGTGTCTGAATATCAAATGCGGAGAGAGATAGGTGGGGAACAGCACAGGCAGTGATTGCTGAAGTGTGCAGTGTCTCTGTTATGCCTTTGATTTAGCAGTCTAGTTTCAATTAATTACAGGGCAGAAGAACCCCTGTCATTGTTTTAGATGTCTATAGCTCGGAGAGAATTGTACTGAATTAATTTACATTCTGGGTGTTTTACTTGTAATTAACATTGAAAGAAAGCTCCCTACATTAAAAAAAAATAAAATTAAAATTCTGCAGTACCAGGTATCATACTAACATATGAGATGCACCAATTTCTTCACGCTTCTGCTTTTCACCACACTGTGGATTGGCAGCTTGTCTTTCCCATTGTAAGTAGGCTTTGAATTGTTACCTTCTTAAAATTTTCTCCTTTTTCATTACTTTATTGTTCTTGCATTTTAGATTGCTGTATGCCATGAACTTTACAACACCATCAGAGATTACAAAGATGAACAGGGCAGGCTCCTTTGCGAGCTCTTCATTAGGGCACCAAAGCGAAGGTAAGAGCGTAGTTTTTGTTAAACCTTGAACCTGGGATTTAGTCAGGCAGTAAGTGAATATTGAGGAGTACTTCAGCATTAATAGCTGTGAAAAACTTAAGCTAAATTTGTCCTCATTTCATGACAGTGTTAGGTCCGAGTATTTGATGTAACTGTTCAAAGGGACATGCTAACATTGGTGCCCTTTTTCAGTCAAAAAAGGATACACTGAATTAAGTTAAAATGTTTCTTGTGACACCAGCGTAAAACATCTATGTCTTTGACTATAAAATACTCCGTGTAAGTGTTGGAATGGAATACTAAGGGCGTATCTTGGGAAGATTAATAGAAATGACACTTGAAAATGCAGTAAATAGAGAGACTGGATTTTATCTTAAACTCAGAAAATTGAGGATGGTAACAGAACACATAATAAAGCAAGCCTACTGATAGACCACTGTTTAGATCTTTTAGCTGTAACAAAAATGCATTGGAAGTTTTTTTGTTTTATTTAGTCATAGGCACGTACAGACTTCAGTGCTGCAGTTTTGGTTTTACTGCTAGGAATATAATGCCTGTTTTTTGTCACTGCAACAGAAATCAGCCAGATTATTATGAAGTGGTTTCTCAGCCAATCGATTTAATGAAAATCCAACAAAAGCTAAAGATGGAGGAATATGATGATGTGAATGTGCTGACTGCTGATTTTCAGCTTCTCTTTAACAACGCGAAGGCTTACTATAAGGTGGGGAAAATACATATAAGGGCTCAAATTAATTGTAAAAGTGGTAGAGATGTGTTCAAATTCTTCCTTGGTTTGGTCAAAAATATTTTCAGTTTAGTGTTTATTATTGCTGAGAGAACAGCACATATTGCAGCTATTTGCTTATATTTCTGTAAGGTGGACTGTATCTTTGTAAGATGTCCTGCTATAGCAATTTTTCTATGGAAAACTATTAAATAGTGTGGAGAGGGTCTTCATGTAGTTTTTCAGAAGATTGAGAAAGCAAAAATAGAGATGTAAACTGGGAAAAATATTCTTCTGTCAAAACCTTCCCATTTTATAACACGTTCTGTGTGACCTTTTGAAATAGAAAAAGGTTATTTTCCCAAAAGGAAGAAATTATAAATAACAGAAAGCATACAGTAGGATTGTTGAATCTTTCTTTTCCATTGGCCACTTAATAATATGAAAAAAAGGCACGTTGGTTGTCGTGGTCAATGATGATAGTGAGTGTATGCAATGATGTCCCACCATGTCCATTCCCCAAAACTGGGCATGTGTTTTATTTTAGATGTTAGTGGTTTTTATTGCAGTTGCCGTGAGGAAGTGAGGGGAAAAAAGAAAGGATTAATCATAATTTAAAGGAAAGTTATGTTAAATACATAAAACAGTGAAATTGTATGTAGTGACTGAGATGATACAGCAGATCTAAACCTGCTAATATTACCTTTCATCTCCCTTTGACTTTGGAGACGATCCAGGCCACTGCTTTCTGAATAACCCAGCCAATGTAACCAGGTGGCATTCAGAAAAGCAACGTTTATTTTGTTTGTTTGTGTGTGTGTCTGTAGCTTTTTGAAAAACAATCAGGTTTATGGTTATTGCATTTGCACACTGTTTACAGTAGAAAAAGTACAAAGTTTTCCACCTTTATGTACTGAAGCTTTGTAAGGCATTTGGCCGTTTATGTTGGCTTTTTCGTGGTTTCTACATTAGGGAGAAGGACTTGGTAGCAGGAGAGACGATTGCAGATTTGTAAGATACCTTTGCTTGCAGAATAGTGGACCGAAATTATGCCTGTATCATAAAAATCTCGCAGATAGAATAGAAATAGGTAGCCATTGTTCTACGATGAAAAAATGTTGACATTTCCAGAGAAATAGAGTTGTGAGCTGGAGGTATGGCACGCAAGCATAACCTCTTCTTTTTTTTTTTTTTTTACCTCTTACCTTACCCACGCAGTTCCAATGACGCATATAAAACAGGGACGGCTGATTCATTGTCAAGGTCTTTAATGTGGCAGATGTTTTACTGGTACTGCCAGATGAGAATGGAAACTTTTGGGATTTTAGTATTTCTGTTCAAGTCTTACATTTTTGAGCGTCTTGCTGTTATACAGAGGGAAACAGACTAGTGGAGCAGAATACCCTTTAGATCTGTTCCTCATAATTAACACCTGGTATCATGTCTCAAGAATATTTAAGCCTAATAAGTTAAGCTTAAGAATAGTTCTCAGGTTTCTGATTTGTATTACAAGCTGTCAGAGGTTGACAGAGTGGAGTAAGAAGAGCATAATCAGCAGTAGTAAGGTGACATATTTGCAGGAATAGCTGAAATAGAGGCTAAGTGACAGAGGAAGGACAGAAAAATACGTAAAAGCTGAGGGAGTTGGGCTTGTTCAGCCTGGAGAAGAGAAGGCTCTGGGAAGACCTAAATGCAGCCTTCCAGTACCTAAAGGGGACCTACAGGGAAAGCTGGCGAGGGGCTGTTTCTTAGGTAGTGTAATGATAGGACAAGGGGGAATGGATTTAAACTAAAAGAGGAGGGATTTAGATTGGACATTAGGAAGAAATTCTTTGCTGTGAGGGTGCTGAGGCCCTGGCACAGGGTGCCCAGAGAAGTTGTGGAGGCCCCATCCCTGGAAGAGTTCAAGGCCAGGTTGGATGAGGCTTTGGGCAACCTGGTCTAGTGTTGGGTGTCCCTGCACATGGCAGGGAGGTTGGAACTAGATGATCCTTGTGGTCCCTTCCAACCCAAACCATTCTGTGATCCTACAAGCAGTCTTTTTTCTGGGTAATGCTGTTAAGTAGTAACGTTAATAGGCACATGCTTGTTTGCCACTGCCAACTCTGTATTCACAAAACTTCACTTGCTGACTAATGTTTCTAGCTCTTCCAAAAAATATACCTAGATGCGTACCCAGGGGGTAGCATGTTGTCAAGTTCTTTGGAATTTCACAGTTAATTCTGAGTTACGGAAGAGTGTAAATCATTGCAGTGCTTTCAGGGATACTGACACGTTTATTGTCATTCTTCTTCTGTGGAAATTAATTTTCAAATGCCACACAGTAGGAGCAGTATTGGCTTAAATCACATTTCTGACAGACTGATATTTAGTCTGTTTTAAATGTCGGTAGTGTTATGCTGCAATAGAACCTAATGATTTCTCCAGATTTATGTTATAGGCTTGTCCAAGCCTCAACCCAAGTAATTTTGTTGCTGAGTTTTGCAAAAGACTTAGATGCTTTGGAGTGGTAGAGGTTATATTTTTCTAATGTGTATTGTGATTCTTAACATCTTTGTTTAAGAAAGACTGAAGCAGGAATTCCCCATGTTTTCTATTGCTTATTTAATGCATTTAATAACTTTCAACTTCTTGTTTATAAATATTTCCTACAGATAAGAAAGATCTGAATTTTGAGTAGAATGTTTGATTTGTTCTTGCAGCCTGATTCTCCTGAATATAAAGCTGCCTGCAAATTATGGGAGTTGTATTTGCGCACAAAAAATGAATTTGTTCAAAAAGGTGATGCTGAGGAGGAAGACGAAGATGAGGAAGGACATGACAATCAAGGCGCAAATTCTGAATTAGTAAGTGTGGGCATGACAGCTGCAGCTGGAAGAGGCCATGGCTGTGTATGTCAGCTGACTGAGAGGGAGATTGGCCTCCATATGTGAAAAAGCGTTAAATTTTTTCATGGTTAAATTATTCCCCCATGGTATTTCTTATACAAGTTTATTAGTTAATAATTTCACAGTGTTGTATGTGTGTTTCACTTTTGCCTAGCAAAAAAAGTTACGAGGTTTTCTGATATGAATAAAACGTGGTTCTGGTGTAGTTGAAACTAATAGGATGTGTGCTTGATATCATACCAACACTGAGGTTTGATACAAGCAGGCTTCATGTCTCACGACATCATTTTCCAGTGCGTGTCCCATTCAGTTAGTGCAACTGTTCCTGGAGTGTTTTATAAGCCAGGTATGATGACAGGAAGCTTGGGCTTGTCTGGTTTTTTGTGGTGTTGGATGCGTCTTTTCATGAATAGAATGTTGACAGTCAGGTCTATTCTAACAATACGTAATGTACGTGTGCGGTGTAAACGTGAAATTAAAGTTTTTGCACCTGCTTTACCTAAATGCATAAAAAATGTTGATTTCAAAAGTTGCATCCGTTGTTTGTAGCTGATTCTTTTTTGTCTTTGAAAAGTAAATTCATATATTTCAGTGCAACTTGAAGCACTCTGTTATGGCCGCTATTAAAACTTCTTGTGATTTCATTTTTTCTGTTAGTCATCTCCAGGTTACCTGAAGGAAATTCTTGAACAGCTTCTTGAAGCTGTAGTTGTTGCCACAAACCCATCAGGACACCTCATAAGTGAACTGTTTCAGAAGCTTCCTTCTAAAGTGGTGAGTATTTTAATAATTGGTTGTGTTCTAGGTTGGAAACCTGGACATTTGCATAACTGATATTATACACTGCGATGAGCACGCTCAGGATGCAGTTCTTTGTTACTGTGGCATCACTGGCAATCTCCATCTGCTTTTAGAGCTTCTCTCCTTTCTCTGCTCCTACCCACTTTTTCCCAGCCCTTCATTGCAGATTGGGACTTGCCCTGTTCTGCCAGTTTAGTTAGTTGAGGTTTTTTGGTGCAGAGTTTTTAATCTTTTTAAATATGTCTGATTTAACTGTTCTGTTGCAGGGTGTGGTGTAACAAGTTTAACCAGCAACAAAAATACTCTGCAGACCATCGCCATGTATTTTGCTTGCAGACAGAACTGTTCCTTTATGTCAGTTTATCAATGAATTGTAATTCCTTCTATCTGCCTTACGCTGTGGCTAACCCAAGTTGAAGCCTAGTGCTATGTTTACGAAGCTTACACTGTTTTTATCTGCGATTCATCTAACAGCTCATTTTATGAGCTACTAGAACAATAGCTTTGTGACTGTTTATAGTAATATATAAATTATTTTTGTTTCCCAGCAATATCCAGATTATTATGCAATAATAAAGGAGCCCATAGATCTTAAAACTATTGCCCAAAGGATACAGGTACAGTATGACCATATTAATGTGTCATAGTATAGATTTGTTTAACAGTAAGCACTCTAAAATTGTTAGAAGCCAAAGTTTATGGGGGTAGGAAAGGCAATGTGTTTTTTCCCCTGCTACTTAAAAATCTGAACACTGTGCTGATTTAATGTTCTGTCCTGGGTCAATGCTGCAGAAGTAGCTGTGTTGAAGATCAAGCATTGTAAACTGTAGCGTGCTGGCATCAAGCCTGAGTATTTTGAGTTCCTTGATGTTTAATGGTTTAAAGTAGTTCCTTGGCAAGTACTGCTAATGTAAAACATTGAGGTATTGAAGCTTGGTCGTGCATTATCATCACCTACTTCTGTTCTAGTGCTATAAATAGATGTTTTGTACTGATGCATTTTTCATTGTACTTCTCCAGGAATTTGAAATATTGTTCTGTTATTCTAGCATTTTGTGCAGTAGTGGGGGATAGTAGATAGACTATTTGAACTAGAGAATAAAGGTAAAATAAAATTTTATCAGAACCCTTCAACATTAAGATAATCTAATGTAGTAAGTGTTTTTTCAGTTTAGTTAGAATTCTAAAGCACTGGAAGGATGTAGCACTTATAGTCGTTACTTTGTTTTCGCTATTGACTTAGTTCTTGTGCTGTCTGAGGTTTGCCACTTTAACCAGTTCTGGTTTTTGTTGTGTAGAATGGAACTTATAAAAGCATTCACGCGATGGCCAAGGATATAGATCTTCTGGCAAAGAATGCCAAAACCTACAACGAGCCTGGATCGCAAGTATTCAAGGTTAGTTTCAGTTGTTCATAGTTTGATTTCAGTTCGCATTCTCTTTACTACTTTCTGTGCAGATTGATCCTTAAATGAATCTTTAGCATAAGGCCCTAAAGACTCTGCTTTTTTTAAAAAAGAAAAAGCTGTTAGTGGTTTTTCCTTTTTTATATTGCTTTTGGTGTAATTGGATGTGTGTAATTTTTTTTTTCTTGAGGTATATGATTTTTTTCCAATTAAATTTAGTCTCAGGATCTGAGTTACTGGACTTGTTTGCAGGAATGGAGGATCCCTGTAGTTGTAATTGAAGTTGAAATGGCTGAAACTACTTCAAGTCGTAGTGGTAGTACTCAGCTGTTACATCTTTCCAGATTGCAGGAACTGTTTATGGTTTTCATCAGAAGCTTCAAAACTGCAGTCATGCCACCTTTGCACAGTTTTTTAAGATCCTCTTCCTTTTAGCCACACTTTGTCTGATCAAATTGGACCTCCTATTTTTTTCATACTTAGTTGACGAGCATTTTGTCTACAAATTATCACATTGCCGTTTCCGTGTACTCTGGAAGTAAGATAATTTGCGTGGTAAATTATTCTTTTGTGTGCTCGGTTTTTAAGGGCTTTGTAGTGAGACAACTTGTACACGTATGTTAGTGTGTGCGTGGTTCCTGGACTTTACCAATTGCACTTCTGTTTGGATTGTAGTTTCAGTTTCCTACTACCATTACTCACACTTGTACCCTCACTCAAAACTTATAATCTCTATTTTGTGAGCTGTTACTCTGAGTATCGAGTCCACGGACGTAGGAGGAGAGAGAGCAAGCATTGTAAAGCTTAGTAATGGTAGTAACTTTTTGATTGCAGTCACAGGAACTCAGTTGTCTGTTTGGTTCAAAGTGGTATTCATGTATATTTAAAATTGTAGATTTAAATTTTTTTTTAAAGGATATGACAACAACTAAGCTTGAAGCTACTCAGCTATTCTATTCATATTTTGCAGGCCACTGGGGGTGTATTTCAGGCAAACTTTATTCTGTGCTTCATTTCTGATGCAAAGCTGTTTTATACCTAAATGTAAAAACCCATTCATTTTTGGTTTAGATTTTTAGATAGATGGATATACCTGACTCTATAAACATGCTTCAATTTCAACATTAAACAAATTCTTTTAATTGACAGGATGCAAATGCGATTAAAAAAATATTTAATATGAAAAAAGCTGAAATTGAACACAGTGAGTTGGCCAAGTCAAGTCTCCGAATCAGGTACTGCAAATAGAGTTCTCTTTATAATCTCATATAAAAATCTCTGTAGACATTCCCTTCATTTTGCTGTGGAGAATATAGTGGGAAATAATTGCTTGAAAACTTAGTGTTTTGTTGTTTTAAAAGTTACGAATTGTAAAATAGGTTTTGGAATGATTTTTTTAAATTGAAATACTTCTGCTGTGGATTATTTCTGTTATGTACTTGATCGTGAAAAACAGTGTCAGTGGATCTTTTATAACTTAAGCTATGGCCAACTTCCACCATATGTAGTTATAAGTTAATAACAGAGAAGTGATAGTGAGGAACAAGGTGCTGTGTTGTGCTTTGCTTTAAGAAAATGCTGAATGTTCTTGAACCTTGTTAGGAGCTGAAACATAAGAGCTCACGTTAATTAGGTAGGGGCAGAAACACAGAAACGAGGCATCAGGGAACAGATATTTAGGGGGAAGTCCACATTATATAAACTTTGGTTTGAAAAGCAATTTCTAGCTATGAAAATGGGCACAGGATGCTGAAGATCTGGACTTACTAGTCAGTGAAGCATAGATTTGGTCTTGAACGGGAAGGTATAAAACACTGTTTATAGCTCTATTTGTTTCATGGAATGATTTTATTTAAGAAACAGCGTTTTTTTCCTTGGAAAATCCGTGGTGTACAGAGATGTGGTGCAGTCATTTTAGATTTTCTTATCTGAAATGCAATTTGATTTATTTTCACATAATTTTTTTACTTATAAGTAACACTTAAGAGTAAGTTTAGATATTATTTGCCAGTATGATCTGCATCATTAATCTAAAAAGTAACGCAATGACTTGGAAGTCATCCAAGGATTTAGCAAACTCCTTGCAAGGTAGACTGTCTTTATGTATTTGAGCTCTTTACTGGTATTTAATGCTGGAAATTAACTGCTGTCCTTCCCTGCAAAGGTTTGTGTGGTACAACTGCGAACACTGGCACTACCTTACTTGACTGAAAGGCAGTTTAAATTTTCTTGTTGTCTGAAAAATGTGTAAATGGTGTCAGTATTAAGAGTATTGCCTAGGATTATTGTGTGTGAAAGAAATTAAGTTACCTGGTTGACACTTACTATGTGGTGCTTTGAGGCATTCAACCTATATAGTGTTATTTCTGGTTCATTTGTTCAGCGTTTACATGCTTCCCATGTTTGGGTGAGTCATTGTTGGAGCATATAGAAATATAAAATCAGAAATACCGTTAGGGAGTAATTCCTGACACGTATTTGAATAATTTTCCTTCTTGAAAGCATGTGTAATGCCAGGAGACCTTGATTGTACAGGCAATGAATGTACATTTGTGTTTGTTCTGCAATAACCAGAATTATATAGGCGTAGAGGTTTTCTGTTTAAATTGTGATTTTATTTTATTTTCCTCACCGTGTTGGCCATTGATGGAGCTCAGGATGTGTGTGTCAGGATGTGACACACAAGTGTGTGTCACGTTTAATTTTGAGGCTTAACTATTTTTCTTCAAAATAAAGCTCTTTGCATAAGGAGGGATGACAGATAAATCACACTGATATTTGTTAGTTGAATTCCTCTCTTGCACTGCCAACCCATTTTCACTTCTCAGCCACCTTGCTGTCTTACGTACCATTCTCAATGAACATGCAAATCCTGAAGTAAGCTGAATGTCAGAACAAAACTGGATGAAACAGCTCCCTTCTTTGTTTCTCTAACTTGGCAAAAAAACCCAAACAAACAAAAAAACCCCCACCTGTAGCAGGCTACAGTAATGAATTTGCTGACTGCAAAAGAAAATTGAGGTGAGAGAAAAGTATCATGAAAACCAAAACTTACACCTGCTGTTCTGCATTTCACTGGTTGCTTTTTTTTATCAAATCATTATTCTTTTTTTTTTTTGTTATGTTTCTTTTTGCTATATTTGCATCACAGAATCAAAATTTTTTTTTATTTAAATTGCCAACTGCTTATTTGGCTGAAAGTGGGGGGTCTCCTTTACCTCTTGCTAATTTTGGTAAAATAGTCCCCATACGTTCATTTGAAGTTAACTTACTATATTTTTCTTCTGAATTTACATCTGGTTTTCTTTGTTATTGATGCGTCAGGCTCAAATATATCATAACGCTACTAACCTGAGTTCCACAGACACATTGCCTCTGTGTCAGAAATCATGCTTTTCTATTGCAGAGTTCGTTGTATGCTTCCTTTGTCATATTCAGTTGCTCTTTGTTGGTGCATTTAACTGTCCTCCCTTAAATAAAGTTGCTTGGCAATGTGCACTGTTAAGCAACTTGACAGTGATTTTGTTAAGTATTGATAAAACATGACTGGGTCTGTATGATTAGCTTTAGCTGGATGCTAAGGAACATTTTGTTGGCTGCTTTCACTGCTATTGTAGGCTGAGCTGCGTGTATAGCTATTAATCCTCAATCTAAATGTTACCTTCCTCTGAGTAGAAAAAAAAAATTGTATTAATGCTGGGGCACTAAATTAATCTTAGTATTACTTTACTTTTAGCTTTAAAAAATTTTGTATCTGTCTCTGAACCTTTTGGCTGATCTGTCAAAGTAATTCTGTGAAAAGCTTTATCCTTGCTGTGTCTTTTCTTGGGTCTAAGGTGGGCCTCTTTTTTTCCCCTTTTCTTGCCTTGTTTCTTCTGCCTTAAGGACTCCATCAAATTTGACTGCTTCCAAGCTGACAGGTCCTTCCTCACAGGGTAAAGGCAGTGTTGGTGATGAGAGAAATTCTTCTAACAAATATTATCGGTAAGTAAATTGTGGACTTGGAGGAAAAGTTGGGTCCTCATCATATAGAAATACTAAGTTTTGGTGGGTTTTGGTTGTTTTTTTTTTTTTCAATTGAGAGTACTCTTCAATATTGAATCATAGAATCTATGATAGGTTCTATGATTTAATATTGAAGAGTACTCTCAACTAAAAAAAAAAAAACCAAAACCAAAAAATCCAACCCAAAGCCACCCACACCATTAGCAAATACTTTTGAGATTCAAACATACCAGTCAAATATCTATCCAGTCTGATTGAATAAGTTACTTTGCTATAATTACTCTTCCATGTTTGATTTTATGTTTAACACTTCAAAACACCTGGTGTGAAATACTCCACATGCAACTATTTCCTTAGAAATGTTCTGAAGAACAGTATGTTAAACTTCATTGCAAAATAAAGCAGGTGAAAAATAATGTGGAAATGTGTTGTAAACCTAGGAAAATTATATTTGGAGACTGAAAAGAAATAATAAGTAGGACTAAATAATTAAGAGAGGGATGGTGGAAATCAATGAAGCCTGTAAACAGAAAGTATTGCATCTGGGATATACGTACAGCAAACTTGCAGAGTAGACTGGATTACTGGAGGCTTTCTGGTTTGTTCTTTCAGTCATCAGTTGAGAATTTTGGTACCTAGCAGAGATCTTGTGTCTACAGTCTATGAAGCAGCACTACTCCTGGCTAATTCCCTTTGTGTGTACTCTGAAACCATGGTTTAACACGCAGCTGCAAGGGTCTTTAAGGGATTGAGCATTTGTACAGAGTTGGTGTCATTTCCAGCAACCCATCTGCTTTTTCCTAGTCTTCGCTTTGCTCCCACAGGGCAAGGCTGAACCCGTTGCTGGAGGTGCTTAAAGAGCTGATCTAGTAAAAAAAGTAGAGATTGTCAGGTGTAGCCTGCAGTGTAGGTGTGGAATGCTGTGCCCCAGGTTTGGGACAAAAGGGAGGAAGAGAGGGATGCTGAAAAAGTCTTTGTGAGAACATAGCCAGTGTGGACACTGATTTATTCCACCTGGAAAGCAAAGAAAGCTGCTTCACATACAGGGACTCTGCGTGCTGAAAATGCTGAAGGTGGGGATAGGGGCATGAGAGAAGATAGCAGCTTACAGCTTGCTAAATTCCTGCATGTAGACAAATCCCTATAAAACATGATCAGATAACAGAGTTATTAATTGGAACGGCCTTGTTATAATCCCATTTACCCCCCACTAATTCAAATACTTGAATATTCAAAATAGGACAGAAGATAGATAGCTTGAGCTCTAGATTTCTGATTGTGTGTCCAGTTCTTCAGTTTAAAGGACCACTGCTTAAAATAGAGGCAGACTCATGGGTCATTAACAGTTTCTCTTGTTAAGGGCTCCAGTCTTTCCTTGCATAGTCATGTCTGTATTCCTGATAATGTAGGCAACTGTCATGAGCTTCACTTGTTTACATACATACTCCAGGTGACTGTTAATGGGTAACATGATAACCTTTTTTTTTTTTTTAATACTGCTTTTTTTTCTTTTTCATAGCAACAAAAGATCAGCCCAAGGGGATCGTTTATCAGCAATAACCATGGCGTTGCAGTATGGATCAGAAAGCGATGAGGATGCCGCTTTGGCTGGTAGGAACTGAAATGCAGTTTCTCTATTTATTTTCTTTTATTAAAATGTTTGCAGTAAGCAAAATTTTAGAGTTCCTGATACATTAAAATATGTTTATTTCAAAAATATTTTGCAGTGTTTCCAAACTCAGCGTGTAATTCTGTTAAATCCAATCCCTGTTTCCTCTAAGTACAAATTTATAAAAGTACAGCTGGTAAGATAGGGTAGGCCAAACTTGCTTGCACATTTTGAATTTAGTGTGTGTGTGTTTCCTAATTGTCCTCGTTTTGGCTGGGATAGAGTTAATTTTCTTCCTAGCAGCTGGTATAGTGCTGTGTTTTGGATTTAGGATCAGAATAACGTTGATGATACACTGATATTTTACTTATTGCCAAGCAGTCAAGGACTTTTCAGCTTCTCATAGTGACCTGCCAGCAAGAAGGTGGGGAGCAGCTGGGAGGGGACCCGGCCAGGACAGCTGACCCCAACTGACCAAAGGGATATTCCATACCGTATGGCATCATGCTCAGTATATAATGGGGGGGGGTTGGCCAGAGGACAGCATGGCTCAGGAACTAGCTGAGCATTGGTTCCGGGTTGTGAGCAATTGTGCTGTGCGTCACATGTTTTGTATATTCTTTTATCATCGTTATTATCATTCTTTTCCTTTTCTGTCCTATTAAACTGTCTTTATCTCAACCCTTTTTCTTCTTGATTCTCTCCCCCATCCCACTGAAGGGGGAAGTAGTGAGCAAACAGCTGTGTGGTTGTCTTAGCTGCCTGCCAGGTTAAACCACAATGCAAATATACTTATCCAAGCTTTAGGAAACTGTTGCTTGTTTTTATTCCTTCTAATATGAAACAGAAGAGGAGACACTGGAGAAGACATTGAGTCCTCCTTGCGGTAAAAGAGATTTACAGTGCTGCAGTTGTTTAAGAAATCTCACACTCGCTTATTCTCTCTTGCTCTCTTTTGTCATTGGGTCTTCCCCAAGTACCTGCCAGGTTTTGTTTTTTAAGGTGTAGATAATCTATATGAGGTACAAGGATAGATAAATATTAGAACTTAATTTAGAAGCATCTAGTGTAGCCTAGCATTCATGAAACCTTGCATGAAGGTTTGTGATAAAACTAAAACACCTAAAAAGGCATATCTTCATACAGCATCCTTAGCTTCATAATAATCATGCTTTAGCATTATCCTATAAATGTATATGCTGTAATACGTGGATTGTATCAGATATTTCAGTGTCATCATAAATTATTATAGTTTGTCTTTTAAGTTAGCCTGTCTTGATAGTTACATTCTCAGTAACTTCCTTGCATTCATCTCGGACCAGATTTCCGAAATGTTTTTGTACATATACGTTGTTTTATTTTTTGCTTACATTATCTCTGTATTGATATGAAATGATGCATCTCTTCAATATATATTTTTCAGGCATCATTCATTTCACACCTGGTAACTGAATTATACTCACAACTGTTTTCCCATGGATGGATATACTGTAGAATTTTTGGATCGTTTTAGATCTTGCTTCAAGCAAAAGTGGTTTTATTCCTGGTTAGCCCAGAGTTCAGTTATTGCTTCAGAGCAGCTGCTTTCTGGGAGGTGTGAGAAGTACTTATTAGCTTGGTGCAGTGTGACTGTTAGCTGCTATTTTTGCAAACTGTATTTCTGTAAAAATGCATAGCTTTTTACGTCTTTCTGATTTAAATTATTGAAGTGGTTTAACCACCTTCAGGTGCCACCTTTACTATGGATATTATTGTTATCTTCCTGGGGCCTTTCATACGCATCTGAGATTTTTGCCTTGCTGCTGTTGAAGCTTTCCTATCTTTATTGCATTCACCGAAGAGGCAAGGTCACTTTTTTGGCAGACCTCTGTCACCCTTAAGATTTTCTGTCTCTCCAACATCTTACTTGGATATCCCTCTGCTTTTAGTCTCTCGATGAAAAGGATTTTCATTTAGATGAAGTGGTCTTTTTATTAGTTGCTCTGGTATCTCATCTTTTTTCCTTCCTCTAACCCTCATTAAGATAAATGAGAACTAGGCTGTGTTGAAGAGAACTTCCCCCTTCTTGATACAGAGAACAAAATCTTTGTGAGGTTCTTTGATGGTAACAGTTGACTAAGTAATGAATGATACCTGTTTCCAACTTGAATTTGTCCTCACAGTTTCAGAGGGTGTCATGGTGTGATGGAGCTTGTAGAAGATGTACTTCTCAAATGTACTGGAACATGAGCAGCTTCCTCTTTCACCTTGCTCCTCACTATATATCTGTAAAGGCAGGCATAGATGGTAATTTTATATTACTTGTAAGTATTGCATTTTGTAAACAAAGCTCTTTTATTTATTATTATTGCATTTTAAAATGTTTTAACACTGGATGCTCCTTTTCGTTTTACTAACATCTAACTTCAGTTAAACTTTGAGCATTCATTGTTCTCTAGGTGCTTTGGGATCATGCTTGTTTAAAGCAAATCACTTACTAAGTAAAGACTAATTTTCTTTCATATACATTGAAATACTCTCCTCTGTTCTTTTTCTGCCTCATCATTGAGTAAGGGTACGTGGGTGCGATACATGTATTTGTATCTGATCATAAAGCGCAGTTCCTGTTGTAAATTACGATGGCTTCCTCCTTTTGCAGTGAAGTCGATTTAACATCACTCCATTACAAAGCTGTCCCTTCACTGGGAAACTGTCACTGTGGTATGAAATAAAGAGCAGGAAATACATTTTATTTGGACTGTTGAATGGCATATATTTTGTGGTTATGGTTTACTGCATAAGGTTTTTTTCCCCCTGTATCTGCTAACTGTAGTTGTGGTAACAGCTGCATGAAAGGGAGTAACACTGGCTGTTACTCTCCACTGCCAGTGTGTGGGGTTATGGGACCTGGTGCTACTGCATATTAAAGAATCTATAGTCCTGCATTAGATTGTTCTATAGCAAAATACAGATTTTTCTGTCTTCTGATCTGAATAATACATTCTTCTCCAGTTCTTAAGGTAGTGGGTTTTGTATTAGGCAAACACTTTCATTTTCTGAATATGTAAGAATATATAATGTTTGACACATGGCTTTTAAGGAATATGCACATCATTTTTATTGTAAATTTCTTATTTAGGGTATTGAACTGCGTTGTTGCTGGCTGCCACATGTCAGAGAACAGCAGTATACCTGAATAGTTTCCCTTTTTTTTCTCTTTCAGAAAAGCACATTATTCTGCTTTTTCTGGTCTGTTTCTTACTTTCTGATGGAGCACTCAGAACTGAACTGTTTGAGTAAATAAAACCAAAGAGAGTATTTTGCTGTGTAATCTATTTTGGAAACTTTACCTGATAGCCTTCTCTTAGCTGTTAGCATTTATCTCCATGTTTGGGTTCATCTGTTAGATATGGGAAAACACAGTGCGGCCTGCGATCTTTTGTTTCTACCTGAGTTATTCTGTCCAGCTCCTGCTCTGAAGGCTACCGTGTAGTGGATACTAGGCCGTTAAGTGATGCTGATTGGCACAAAGATATGTAATTAGGATAATTTTGAGTATCTTCCCTGAATCAGTAATGAACATCTTCATAATGTGTTTGCATATCTACTGAGGTCTGCTTGTGTTTTAGCTTGCATCTCACTTGTCTGGTATGTCTCATACGTCATACGCTCATATAGATCTGCAATGTCAGACTGCAGGGGTAAAATGATAATACTGTGTTGTTATGCAGTCAGTGTTCCCTGGCTTTGTCATCACTTCAATATGTCTTTACTGAACTTGAAACATTGCCAGCCTCCACTGAGCAATAATGAAAATGCCAGCTGGAAACTTGGCGTGAGTGTCAGAGAACTGTCTTTTGTGTAACTGAATTACCCAGTGTGTCATCTGCCAAGCTTTCCTACAAACTGTAACTCATGGAGAGGGGGGAAAGGAGGGAAGGGTAAATAATTGAACTCTAGTATGTACAAAACCATGCAGATTTTATGTTATACCTCTTGCAAGGTGCAAATTACACTGATGTGATTAATATGGTCTAAAGGATTATAGAAGTTTTGAAGTCACCTTTTTGTTCAAAAATACTAGTATTAATAGTTTGATGGGTAAATAGGGACGTAGCTGTTTTATAGATAGTAAGTGGTTGGATAGTCCTGTTATGTAGTCTCGTACATGGACACGGCACTTGTAGGTGGCAAAGGTGTATGACCTGTGACAGAACTGGAATCTCATCTGATAAGAGATGGTGATACTATAGATAAAGTGAGGTTTTTTGTCGACTTCAGGCTCATAAGATATATCTGTGACGTCCTTTTCTGAGGTACGAATCTGACTGCCAGCGAGTGGCTGAACACCCTCAGTTGAGGGATTGCCTTTTCTTCTGGTTTAGATCTTTATCGATTTGAAGTCAACCAAAAACCCTGCTCGGAGTTGTCCTGCTGAATTTCCCATTTTTCTGTTCTCTCTGTGCAGCTGCTGCTCGCTATGAAGAAGGAGAATCTGAAGCTGAGAGCATTACTTCCTTCATGGACACTTCTAATCCTTTTTATCAGCTTTATGACACAGTTAGAAGTTGCCGAAATAATCAGGGACAGCTCATATCAGAACCTTTTTTCCACTTGCCGTCCAAGAAAAAGTATCCTGATTATTATCAGCAAATTAAAGCACCTATTTCATTGCAGCAGATCAGGTAAGAAAACAGAATGCAAACTACATCTGGTGGGAAACAACTCAAGGGTTTCCTTTATTTCCAGAATCCTATCTTGTGGTCAAGTTGTTGATACATCTTTCCTCTATATTCAGTTGCTGCTTCTTTGAAGTCTGTCTGCATCAGTCTTTTGATCATCTTTTATAGGTGGCTGCTGTTGGGTTTATTTTCCATTGAGTTTCATTTGTAATATATATCATTTGTATATTGATATATCAATAATTGTGAAGGCCAGGTGGGCAGCAGAGATGAAAGCTTTTGCAGAACTCCCAATTATTCTCTTTCTTTTTAACCTCTCAGGGCGTTTTGCGTGTGCTGGGGAACAAGTATGGAGCTGCCGCCCTGGTTATCTATCCATCAGCGGCTTTAAAGCATTTTTTCTTGTGTCTTAGTACAGCTGTTGGCTTGGCAAAAAACCCTGTCTTGTCTTGAATAAAGCACAAGATGTACTTGATGGGGAGGGGAGGTAAAATTGAGAAAAAAATCGTTGACAGTTGTCAGGGAGCTTTCTGTCTGAATGCACCAAAGAGTATCGGCTCAGATTGCATAGGTACAGATCTATTTGGGAGAGACCTTCAATGAAAATATACGTGATATTGGTTATATATAGGGATTGATTCATGGACTCTGGTGTGGGTGAAATCAAAGAGCCAAGGAACCCTTTATTGCTTACAAGTTTGTGCTTATATAGATTTGTTAGCTGTCCACGTGCTCTAGCTCATTCATGAATTGGTTAACACTTGCTGTCCACGCGCCGCGGCTAGGCTTCTAATTGGTGCTGTTAATCAAAACACACGTCTTCTATCTTTGATCCTACACCTGTGTTCCAAACTATTTTTGTCTCATTAGCTGCTGCTTTTCTGCGTGCTTGCTTTATCACTTCCTTCCTCATTCAAGGTCTCTCGCAACACTCCCTGTAATTCCCACAATTCCCCTTTTTTGTTTTTCTACCAAAATGCAGTGTTTACCATACTCTGCAGAGCCCTTTGCAGACAGGATAGCAAACACGGCATTATGAGAAGGAGGCCACAAATAACACACAATAAAATTAGTCCAACCTTGACCAGTCCTTTAAGCCAACCTCTAATTCCCCAGCCACTAAAAAGACTCTCCGTCCCGTTCGGTTTTTGTTGTGGTGGCACCCATATTGCTTGTATACACCCAATCAAGCTTAAAAAGATCGTTATCATCTCCATCTTACATACCGGTCTATACTACGACAAAGATAGCGAATTGAATAAATCTCACTTATGGTATTGATTCTTTTACAGCGAATACACAGTGGTGCTAAAATACGATTCAGGTGAATGGGTTGATTACCATTAAAATAAATCAAATACCTTTAACAAACTATGCAATGTGCAATGATATATCCACAACAGCGCTTACAGACAAAACACATAGACACCTGCAGCCTAGTGAGGCCCAATACACAACCCATTACAGTCTCAAGCGAATCACTTCCCATCAAACAATGTGTTATTGCTCAAAATGTCTTCTGATGCTTCAACAGATGCTTCAGGGTCTTTTGTGGTTGTCTGTTGCTTGTCTGATGCCGGTGGCTTTGTGAGCGCTGGCCGTACGCACCGAACCGGAATCCAGCGGGTCCCGTGATCTGTCAAGACACAAGCATATCCTCTTCCCCGTGTTATTAATGTAAACGGGCCTTCCCATTTACTGTCTGTTAAGGACTTCACCATGACTGGTACATTTTTATCTCATAATGTTTGCTGTGGCATCTCTCCTAACGATTGGGAAATGGCGGAGCATCGCCAGTGTCTCAGTGTGAGCAGTGAAGGACAGGTGGTTTAACACATGTAGTGCTTTTGCTAAACGTGTCTGTGGGGAGTCTCCAATGGTTCCCCCTTTTTGTTTTAACAACATTGTCTTGAGCACACTGTCCATCAGCTGTCCGTACCTGTATCAGGCTGACGCTTTGTTGTGATGTAGAAAGACCGCCGATACCAACCAGGCCACCATGTATTGCCGTAGTGGGCCAACTGGANGGTGACATAGAAAGACCGCTGGTACCAACAAGGCCACCATGTATTGCTGTAGTGGGCCAACTGGAGGGCCAGAAACGAAGTGATATAACAGTAACATCAGCTCCGGTATCCACAAGGGCAGAAAGTGTAACTTGGGACGGTTTGGCTTGTATTTGTATGAGGGTAACCTCGATGGTTGGGCATTCACTAGTAATC
>VWZZ01007117.1:6279-60057 GCA_013399095.1 Psophia crepitans
CTCCATGACCTTTCCCGGTACCGAGGTCAGGCTGACAGGCCTGTAGCTCCCCGGATCCTCTTTTTGGCCCTTCTTGTAGATGGGCGTCACATCGGCCAACTTCCAGTCACCCGGAATCATGCCTGTTAGCCAGAACCGCTGGTAGATGATGGCTAGTGGCTTGGCAAGCTGCTCCGCCAGCTCCCGCAGCACTCTCGGGTGGATCCCATCCGGCGCCATGGACTTGTGAGAGTCCAGGTGAAGTAGCCGGTCATAAACTGCATCCTCCTGGCTTATAGGGGGTATATCCCGTTCTTCTGTGTCTTCCAGCACCAGGGGGCAAGTGCCTTGGGGGCTGCTGGTGTGGCTAAACAAGTCATAATACTTCAGGTATATTACACAGAACACATTCAAATGAAAGATCGCACTTTTAAAAGCTCACAGTATCCTCATCATTATGCACGTCCAAATTTTGATACCCTTACTTACAACAAATATGAATTGAATATATTATTCGGGAAGCTGTGCCATTAAGAGTAATGGAGTAGTTTACATAGTAATATACTGCTTGCCAGGAATAAGGGTACCTGCACGGTTCCCTGTATGTTGGTGATAAAATAAAATAGGAATACTAATGTAGGCTTATGCTAAAATAAAATGTGCCATCAGACATTATGCTTCGCAGAAGATAAGGCTGCTTTTCAGTTTTCCAGACTGCTGTTAACCTCGTCTTGTGGGACCGGCACATTTGTCCTCACCTTTTCTTGCATTTACCACGGAGGTCACACTCCATTATGTTGTTCAACTGAGCAAGAGTGGTAGAAGTCAGCCTGGTATTTAGGGCTAGGAAGGGATCTAAGCAGAGATAAGTGGACACTTTACGAGCAGAAGCATCCTGCTCTAGGCACACACGTACCAGCCCATCGCTTCTGTGTGTGAATAAAAGAACCATAATTGGCAGCACTTTATATAATGGACTGTGTTCCATTTTCTCTTCAGCTGCAGAGACATTAATTATCTTAAGCTGCAGCCATGTGACAGGCCTTTGCAGTTAGGTGAGGCTGAAGTGCTCTGGAGGCCAGGGTCTCCAGGGAGAATATTGCCTCTTTCTATTTTCCCTTTTCAGGCATGCAGAAGTCATATGCACATCATTGCTGCCCCTTCATTCCCTGCCCACCACCGGCTTCTTCTCATGCCACCTTCAAGTTCAAGCCAGCCCCGTGAAGCTCTCAGCAGGTCTCTGTACAGGCTCCCATGTCATCACCAGGAGACCCAAATGTCCTTCGGCTGGAGAGGATTGTGCTTTAGTAAACCCTCAAAGGATACAGGTTTTTTAAACTGTACCCCAGGAACCTGCAAGGAGATCTGTGGGTGGCTCTCAACCTTCAGACAAATGAGCAGCAGCAGGTTAAAGAGAAACATGGGTCAGGGAGACAATCTCTGTTACAGCAAGAACAGTGAGAAATCTGAGCTAATACCCGATAGATGACTGACTGTTAGTCCTTGTTGCAGCCAACATCAAAACCACAGCCTGATTCACCAAGGGAATTATTAGAAGGGCTTTTCCCCCTGATTCAATATCTCAGTTGAATTCAACAGTAGAGGCTTAAGTCCTAGTTTGTTATCACTCATCCCCAGGTTCCCCTTCTCCCTGCTCAATGCAATTGCCTCTCTCGAGCAGTGCCTCCCTGCCCAGCCGGTGTGGAAGCCCAGCATCCCATGTGTAACGTGGGAGGGGGCCTGCACAAATGCCCTGCTCAGCAGTTGAAATGTCTTTCAAGCTCCTCTAATAATGCACCCGATTTTTTAGTGTAGGTGTGCGCACAGTTGACTCTTTTCCTCTGCGTGGGTTTTTGTCCATGATCAGGAGGTGACTTGACCTTTGATAAAGAGATCTGAGCGCTGCATTTGCCAGCAGGACACAGTGACACATATGCTATTTTTACTCCATGATATGCTCGGTTTCTTTCTGGCCACGGGTATATAAAAGAAGGGGAACTCATGGATTTGACTGATGTGCTTGATAATTCTTTTAATCAGAGTTCACCACTGTAGATATGTATTAAAAAACAAATGAAACATACCTAGTCCCTACTGGTAAACACACCTCCATGGCTGCATTGTCCCTACCGCCAAGCACCAGTGCTGATGGGGTGCTGGCAGTCTGTGCAGGAGAAGGCCTCAGACCTCAGCTTTCTTTCATCGTGGGTTCATGGGTTCCAAATACTCCTGTCAGGTTCTCACAGTTTGCGTCAGCTTTCTTTTAGGCACTGAAAACCACAGCAGCTGCTGCATGCTGAGCATTGCTGGTACATCATCAAACTTGGTAGTGTTTTGATAAGTATTGCTCTTGGTGGAAACAAGCAAACACACAAATGGAAAACAGAAACCTGGGTAGTGGTTTGCAGATAGAGCTGGTCCTTTTCAGCAGAGAGCACAGAAGGCAGCAGACCATGCAGTGGGCTGGGTACTAGAAGGGGTTTTGGGAAGTCCTTGTCTGGGAACAGAGAACAGACTGTATGAGCCCCAGGTTGGGCCACCAAGCAGCCCTTTGGCAGGAGTACCCACATCACTGATGGACACCTTCGTATCTCAGCTCCAAATGTGACATGAACACCAAAGGAGAACTGAGGGACAACAAAGTCCGTGTTTAAAAGAAGGCGGCAGCAAAGGAGGTAGAGGCTTGGACACAAGGGGAAGTGAACAAGTGAGGCCTGAGAAAAGTAGGAAAGTATAGAGAAATGGAGATAGGGATCCAGGCAGCCATACCACCTTCTTCTTCTGCCTCCTTAGTCATATACCCTGCCTCTTCCCAGCCTTTTTTTCCTCATTTTGGCTCTTCTTCTAGTTGAAGAGTTCTAGCTAGGGGATTAGGAAAATCACAGTGAATCCATGAGTCCAGGCCAGGTTTTCCCTCTACCTTTTTCATACCTTTTGATATCAAAAGAAAACCAGAAGACAGGAGTCTTAGGTTAAGATGACATACAAAGGGACTTCTGCTGGAAAATTACAGTTGCTAATGAGTCTGTGAGCTGCTGACAACAGCATTGCTCAGGCAATTCTACAAACCATGTGCTGTCCATGGCAGACATACTATTAGCAGATAAAATCCACAATTGCCTGATAAATTGGATTAGAAATCTAATCCAGAAAGACAGGCTTCTAGGACTTTGCATTAAAAGTGAACTGCAATTGTCCACTCCTCAAGCCCGTGTGGAAAAAGAAAAGCAGGACAAGCCAAGCTTTAGGGATGCCTGACTTGGAGCTGTTCATGGGAGCCCTGCATAGGTAGTGAAGTGCCACAGCCTTTATCAGAAAACTTTATCAGTTTCTACTCTGAGGGACCGACAGGGCTTGTCTCTTGGCCCAAGTGGAGCAGCTCAGCTGCTCTTTCCTGTTTATGATTCCAGCAACAGGGAGGTGTGTGCTTGGAAGATGAGCTGTGAAGGTGGCAGGCTGTTCTTTCTTAGTTCTTTATGCATACGACATGCCCTGAGGCTGGAGCAAAGATATGCAGCCCTTACACAGGCAGGGGAGTATCTAGCATTTAGCTCTTCACCTTGGGAGAGCTTCCTTTCATAACCGTAACCACTGAGTGCCAGTCATCCTTCTGTGTCCTGCTGAGGACTTCTCAGCCTGTGCATACTTGGTGCTCCTCCACGACTATGTTGATACCTTGCTTTTGTAGGAAGTCTTGGGAACGCTTTTGAGCAACATACATCATCAGCTTTGTGCTGTGACGTGAATGAGGATTTGGTTATTCATCATATGAAAATCACATCCACTACAGAGAATCCAAGCTGGCAAGACAGACCTAAAATGAAGCTTATGACGCTGAATAGTTGGTTCTCAAGCCTCAGATCAGACTCGCCATTATGACACTATCAGCCACGTGTTTGCTCAGTACTACTCTTGTAAAGATTGCAGTGGTGGAGATCCACTGCTTCATTCTTCTGCTGCTGCTATTTCCTTAATATCTAACTCAACATCTTTTGCAAACTGTAAATCCATGTGACTTGCTCAGAAGATAGGCTTTCTATCTGTCTTTGAGCACATGTTGGTGGAAAACAGGTACATTTCGTGGAAAAAAAAAAGAAAAAAAAACCAAATTAAAATACAAAGCTTGAAGGACAGAGCACCAGGTATGGTAGAAGTCTCCAGGCAGTGTGTCAGAAGTGATGTATTTTTCTGTTTCCAGGTGGAGGGAGTGAATTTATCACTGTTTCAGGTTCCCCCAAGAAAGAGGAAAGACAAATGGCATTTACAGTAAGAATAGGAGTTTCATACAGGAGTAAACAAATTGCACAGTTTTTCTTGGAAGAGTCATTTCATCCTAGCAGAATTTCTAAACTGTTATTCTGGGAGATCCTTTGCTTGTCTGTCATAACCAGCATTAATGTATACACATCTGTATTGGTTTTGCATGGCAAGGCTTTGACAGTGGGAGACACAGGGGTGGCTTCTGTGAGAAGCTGCTAGAAGCTTCCCCTGCATCTGACAAGGCCAATGCCAGTCAGCTCCAAGATGGACCCACTGCTGGCCAAGGCCGAGCCCATCAGTGACAGTGGTAGTGCCTCTGGGGTAACAGAGTTAAGGAGGGGGGGAAAAAGACACCAGGAGCAATTGCATCCAGAGAAAGAAGCAAGAAAGTGTGAGAGGAACAACTCTGCAGACACCAAGGTCAGTGAAGAAGGAGGTGCAGGAGGTGCTCCAGCCACTGGAGCAGAGATTCCTCCGCAGCCCATGGAGAAGACCATGGTGAGGCAGGCTATCCACCTGCAGCCCATGGAGAAGACCATGGTGAGGCAGGCTATCCACCTGCAGCCCATGGAGGATGATGATGGAGCAGATATCCACCTGCAGCCCATGGAGGATGATGATGGAGCAGATATCCACCTGCAGCCCATGAAAGACCCCATGCCAGAGCAGATGGAGACAGCTGAAGGAGGCTGTGATCATGTGGGAAGCCCACGCTGGAGCAGGTTTGCTGGCAGGACCTGTGGCCCTGTGGGGGACCCACACTGGAGCAGCTGGTGAAGGACTGCAGCCCATGGGAAGGACTCATGTTGGAGGAGCTGCTGGAGGACTGTCTCCTGTGAGAGGGACCCCACACTGGAGCAGGGGCAGAGTGTGAGGAGTCCTCCCCCTGAGAAGCGGCAGAAACAATGTGTGATGAACTGACCACAACCCCCATTCCCCATCCCCCTGTGCTGCTGGGGGGAGGAGAGAGAGAAATGGGGAGTGAAGTTGAGCCTGGGAAGAAGGGAGGGGTGGGAGAGGTATCTTCAGTTTTGGGTTTATTTCTCATGGCTTGACACTGATTTGTCTGGTAATAAATTAAATCAATTTCCCTGAGTTGCATCTGTTTTGCCCATGACAGTAACCAGTGAGTGATCTCTCCTTGTCCTTATCTCAATGCACAAGCCTTGCATCATATTTCCCCCCTCCCCTGCCAAGCTGAGGAGGGCAGTGAGAGAGCGGCTTTGGGGGGCACCTGGCCTCCAGCCTGGGTCAACTTACCACTAGATCTGTGTCTTCTCATCTGCTGCAGTTACTACTGGGGTTATGCACTTGAATGTAGGACAATACCTTGAGCTAACCATGCTATTACGGTTATATTATAGCCATGCTATTATGAAGGCCTCTGGAGAGAACCTTCTCCATTCAGGAATGTCTTTGAAGGATATTTATTTTGCTTTCCACCATGTTCTTTAATAGACCTTTAGCAATTGTAACTGCCAATGCAGATTTACCATTTGACTGGCCACGCTCTGATGATGACTCAGTGATGATGACTAAGTGTCCATTTCCAAGGAAAATGCACAAATTCATTCTAAGCAAACTGAAATCCTCTGAAAATCATCCGCTCTGAAAATGGCACAACTGGAGACACTTTGGCTGTTGAAACGCATTCCCTGCAATGGTCACTTAGATAGTCTCCAGTAATTTCTTATTCCCACGAGAGTGGATATCAGCGTACAAACAGAGTGACAGTTTGTGCAGTTCACTGTGAAAATAAGGTCTCGTTTTCTTTTTCCCCTGGACCTGCTAGCAATGGCACTTCCTTGGCAGGGATATATTTATTATGGAGGCTGATCATGACCTATACAACAAGATTTTTTAATTATTTTTTTTCAGATAGGCTTGTCTTTGGTGTTTTTAACATGTTGAGATCTGCTGACTGTTCACATTTCTAAGGGCAGGTCCTCCGTCCGTATCACAAGGACATCTCAGATGCGCCGTATGTCTTTGGTTAATGTGTCACCACTGTGTGAGATGGCTACATTGAGGAGACAATGGCGTGAGTCCTGCCGCCTCAGCTAGCAGTGGCTTCTTGGGGTCTCCAAGAGTCCTGGAAGTAATTTTGTGAGTACCTGCATTTACTGCATTAGATATGAGGACCCTCTGTCTTGCTTTTACCTGGAAAGTGGGTCAGATCATAGATCCCAGGAGAGAAGATCAGCATTGTTTTGATGGTGAAATCTAGCAATGCTTCGTGGCTCAGGAACTGGGTGCCCACCTCCTGACTTAACATTGAAACAAAGTTCAGCTATGCGCAGGCAACCTCCCTCACTGGGTCTGCTTTGAAAAAAGCCCAACTCATCTGTGTGAGAGGAGGGACATAGAATCATTAAGGTTGGAAGAGACCTCAAGGATCATCTAGTCCAACTGTCCCCCTACCACCTATTGCCCACTAAACCATGTCCTTAAGTACCTCATCCAACTTTTCTTTAAACATAGTACACCCCAGATGATCAGGGTGCCAGCAAAATGCTCTGGAAAGTTTTCATCTCTAGGTTAGTTTTACTGATATGTTGTATATATGTGTGATACTGAAGTCAGCCACAGCATTACCTTCGTTTGTTCCATTTTAACTTTACTTCCCGGGCACATTCTGACAGGCACAGAAGGCCTTGGTGAAGAACTGCTATTGCTTTCTTCAGGGCACTATTCTGGAAATGTCATCTACTCAGGGACCCTACAAGTTTTACTGCTGGGTTTTCTACAGTGTGGCAGTTTGCTTTGTTTTGGATTCCAAACAGTGATTTTTGACTACTTCCATCTCTTTCTTGTTGTCCAGTGTGTGTAGAAGTGGCGACTGCTTTATCTAGAAGAGATTGCCACTAGTTTTCTGTAACATCCTTCACCGAGAATATTATTTCTTTTTCTATTAGCATTGTCCTGAGTCAGTGGAGGACATTTAGCAGTAAGTTCTCTGTAGTGCTTTGCTTAAATTGCTACCTTAATGTTTTCCAGGTCATGGGTTCCTTATCTTCAGTAAAAACAACTGTTTTCTGCATTTGTTGGGTTACTCTGTGAAGCAGGTCACTGGATCATTCACGTTTTTTTCAGATGTAATATGCTTAGACAATGTCTTTCAAACAAGTCTTAGTGATCTCTTAGCCATTTAGTTGTGGAGGAGCCATAATTCTCTATGTGCTTTGATATTTTTGTTTTTCCATCCATAGATTCCTGTCCCAGTTCAGGCATTAGGGTCAGGTGCTCTGTAGCTGAAAGAATCACAGAATCATAGAATCATTAAGGTTAGAAGAAACCTCAAGGATCATCTAGTCCAACCATCCCCCTACCACCTTCTACCCACTAAACCATGTCCCTAAGTACCACATCCAACCTTTCTTTAAACACCCACAGGGACGATGACTCCACCACCTCCCTGGGCAACCCATTCCAATGCCCAACCACCTTTTCTGAGAAGAAATTTCTCCTCATCTCCAACATTTACCTTTTTTCTTCCTACCATGTCCCCCATTCCACTGGGGAGGGAAGTAAGGGAACAGCTGTGATGTTTAGCTGCCTGCAGGGTTAAATCCAGACAGAAACTTCCTTCCCCCACAGGGAGTTCTGTCTCTGGCCAGTTTAACCCCTCCTGCAGCTGGGCCTTCTTACCCTCCATGCCATGTCATTCCATGGTCACAAATCAGCACTGCTGATCCGTCACAATTTGAATTTCCCCTTCAATCCCTAGTTCATATCCTCCACTGCAACCTGACAACCTTGCCATCAGGTTTGTCAGTTATGGCAATATAGTGATAACAATTTCTTGATCAAAATTTTAAAAAATATGTCTTTTCCACATACAGCTTTTTTTTGTGGATTGAAGGTGCTTTTGGAGAACTGTGTGAATACCATCATGGGCTCTTATGACCTTTTCCTAGCACACCAGGGAGCTATCATTTCCCATTATGAAGGTAGCGTGTCTACTCATTTTTTACTGTTCTATCCTGCCCCAATGTGGTTGATTTTTTTAAAGTGATGTAAAGACCATACAGCTGTCTAAGCATGACATGGAAGTTTCTGCCTCTTCCTCTTACTACCTAACTAAACAGAGCCATGAGTCTTATTCCTATGCACTGCCTAGTGGGGTAAATCCCTCCTTACTCCCAGTGTATTGTTTCAAGATGATGCAAAGCATCACCGTTTTCAACACATCTAGAATAAGAAATTGATGTATTGACTTAATTACGTTTCTCCCTGTACTTCCCTACTCCTTTCTGCCTCCTTACCCAATATTTTTGGTTTCTAATTTCACGTACACTTCTGACATCATGTTGAGAGTCTCATCAGTACAGCGTTGCAGCTTGCTTCTTTCACTACATATACCACATTCTTCAGTTAAGTGCTTCCAGAAACTAAAGTTTTTTCCTCTTACTAATTTCCTTACAGAGAGATGGGGATGAGATGGATGTTCAGGGACCACTTAAGAGAGGAAATTAGAACTTTGTGGTAGTGACAGTATAACACTTTGAAGGGTCAGAATGGCAGATAAGTTTTTCAGTTCAGCCACGAGTATATATTGCCATGGTGTGAAACTCTGACTTTTATATTTATCGGTCAATAAGTATCTGTAAACTGCCATTTGTGTCTGAATCCTGAATATATCTACACACCTGTATTGCTCTTCTTTCCCTTCCCCTTTCAGGGAGTGCTGTAGAAGCACAGGCGTATACTTAACAATGTCCGCTTCAATTCAGTGTTTCAACTGTCTAGATCAAACATTTTGAATTTGAGGTCCACATGCTTTAAAAAAAAAGAATAATTGCTGAAGCCCATGTGTTTCTGATCAAAGAAGGAGGGCGAGGTAACTCAAGAGTCTCCTTGTGAACTTTGCATAAAAAAGCTTGAACAAGAAAGATTCTAGTTTTGCTTTGAAAGTAAGCAGAATGCACTGATGCAAATTCTCTAAGCATCCTTATATTTTAGAATATATTGTGCTGCCAAGAATAAAAAAAAAAGCCGAAGTGCATTCCTGCCTCCAGATACTTGCTGCAGATAATGAGTCATCTACTCAAATGTCAAAGCAGATGCTTGAAATCGGGTTGAGCTTGAATGCAGAGGAGTGGCCTTCTTGTAATAGTCACCTATAGTGCACTGACTTGATATGTGGAGTCTAAATTCCCTTTCCTTTTGAACAAATAACCAGACATCCTTGAGTAAAGTTCACATTTTGTGTCTTTTCTGTCTCCTGATCCATCCTCTTATTTCTTTTAATGTGGAGCTCAAGGGGCCTCACAGAGAAACAGCATTATCCTACAGCACAGAGAAATCAGAAGTTTGTTCTCTGGTGTGATGAACCCACAGTTTTAGTAAGAGCTTGAAATGAGATTATGGACAACTGGCTTCCTAAATCATAGTTGGTGGGTTTTTTTAAGAAATCCTCAGGGTTGAAATTAATTTCTTTTCTTCTTCTTACATGGCTGTAGACCATTGGCACTACTATCATATATGTGAGACATAAGACAAAGGTGTGTAATTGCAATTAATTTTGTTTGCTTATAAAAAACCAGTTCTCTATAAATAAGTTACTCTGCTGTGGAATGAAAATTATCAGAAAAGGTGCTTTCATGACCTCATTATGGAGTATAATTGTTTGAACCAATTGTAATCTTTTCCATAAAAATTGTTGATTTTTAAGATGAAAAAAACTTTTATTCACCATAACAAAAGGTTGGAAGGAAGACAGATGGGAAATATCTCTCAATATTTTAGGAAAAGAGCTAATGGAAATGAAGCTTGGTCTCAATGGTAAAAAGTACTAACACACTGGGTGATAGTCAAACCACCAACATTTTCTGATGTCCTAATTTAAGTGGCTTCCTACTCATCTGAAGCTCAAAGTGTTTTTAATTTGAAATCAAATTTATGTGTTGATACCGGGACAGACAGTCTCAAATGCTCTCTTTGCATTGCAGCTGCACAGTCAACTCATTTCATTCAGTGCCTTGCATACCTAAAGTGATGTGCTGAAGAAGGTGATGTGGTAGAAATGCCAATGGGATTTACTATACTGTTATTCAAGTAGTTTTCAGGGAGCAAATGACTCAGCTCTAGGCATTCCTGAAGTCCCTGAAGGGTTGGTGCCATAAATCTTCTGTTAAGGGAATCGGAGATGGGGCACTCTAAAACTCAGGGGATTTCACCTTTCTAGTTCAATACAGCTGACATTGGTTGGGTGTAAGAACCCTGGGGTTCCTCCAGTCCCAGTCCAATAGATGAAGCTGCTGGAATACTGGTACCTACATAGAAGCAAACTTTACCCATATAAACATGAACAACAGAGACAGCCTGATCCTTTTTCTCCCTTTGAGTGCTGAAGGCATGAGTTTGCTAATGGCCTGCTACATATGCATGTACACAAACACATCAGATCCCTCATGCTGCTTACAGGATAGTCCACCTTACTGTTCACTGGTGCCTACATATGCATACACACATGCAAAGATTACAGAGAACTCTCATATAGAAAGTAAAAATCACAAATAGAGTTCGATAAGAAGATGTGTGAGCTTGAGGTGATTAGGTGGAGAGCTTGGCCACACAAGCATAAAGACCAGCAGCTTGTTTATCCATGGCCAACCCTGTTTATGCCCCTTCCTCTCCATTAGTCTGTGCTTGCTCCTTCCGGAGGCAGTTTGAGCCCTCTTTCTCCCCCTCTTTTCCCCTTCCTCTAAATATTCCATAATACATCTTGCAGATTCCCACAGTCCCATTAAAATATCCCATAATTAGTTTTACAGAACACTGTAAGTCCCTCAAATCTAGAACCATAGAACCTGTGGAAGGGACCTCAAAGATCATCTTGCCCAAGATTTTGTGAGAAAGGGAGACTGGATGAGACTATCTAGCATCCTGAAAGTCATGTTTTGAAACTCTCTAGTGATGGGAGTTCTACCACAACCCTGGGGAGGCTGTTCCAGTGAATGATTTTTCTCACCATGAAAAATTTATTTCTTATATCAAGATGAAACCTTTACCAGCGCAGATTGTACCTCTTCATGTCTTCTTCATATTGAGAGTTCCTGTGAAGAGAGCCTCTATCCTCTTTGTAGCTACCCTTTAAATACTGGAATACTGTGATGAGGTCCCCCTGAGCTTTCCCTTCTCCATGGAGAAAAGACCTAACTCCTTCAGCCTTTCCTCCAGGCCAAGCTGGATGGGACCTTGAGCAACCTGGTCTAATAAAGGGTGTACCCACCCATGGCAGAGTAGGAGTGGGGTGGGGAGGGGGCATGTGGAACTAGATGTCTTTCTAACCCAAACGATTCTGTGATTCTATGATTCTATGAATTGGCTCTAGGTGACCTTGCTTGAGAAGGGGGTTTGGATCAGATGACCGCCAGAGATCCCTTCCAATCTCAACCATTCTGTGATTCCCTCACAGAAATTATACTATCTTATGAGCAACAGATTCAGTCTCAGCCTCAATTAGTTTCTCTTTGGGTCCTTAGATATTTTAAAATGCCCTCAAGCTAAGGAAGACCCAGTATCCTGATCACCTCCTTTCCAGGCAAGTACAACAACTTCCAGACTAATATACAAAGACCATTGTATCATTGCATCTTCCCTTGCTTCTTTTGTTAACAGTCATTTTCTGAAAGATCTCATTGTTTCCCTTGTAGCCAGCAATGCCCATAATACAGGTCCAATTCAGGCCCGTATGAAGACACACTCTGTGGTTAATTTTTCCTGCTTGATCATTCTTTGTATCTGTTGCTCAGTGTGAAGATGTTGTGAATCAGTCTGTAGAAGTATGAGGTACTTAGGCACCTTATTTGCTCAATGTAGAGAAGTAGACACTTTAGATTACTGTTGAGAAGAACCAGCATCTCTTCAACGAGTGTTTAGGGCAGCTAACTGCCTCACTTAGGCACTGAATTTTTGACCAGTGCAATAGCTAAGTTAGGTGCCAGAGGTATCTAGGTCCGAAAACATCTCCCACTTCCATCTTACAATTTTCTTGTCAAAAGATGTGTCAAGGGGAAATGAAAAGCATGTGCACGTCCTGCCCGTCCACTCCTAAGGAAATGTTTCCTCTGCCCGTGTTTGTATGAACGCAAGTGTCTGTCAGCGCCCAATAATGACGTATAATCTATTGCTGGATTTCAAATCAGTCTGTCAGAGAGGTACAGAGCTAAACTATAGGGAGTGCTTAAAAGTTTTGTGAAGATACGAGGCTAGGCAAAGAGGAGGCACCCTAAAACCATCTCTACAGATGGAAAACTTGAATACTAGCATTTTTTTCTGTTCTGTAAACATTTTTTTCTGTGAAAAACTCATTATTTTTTGACATCTCAGGTGCCTTTTTCTCACGCCATCCCTCCCACCCGCTAAGGCAGACATGGTAGGGAAATGGGATTATGTGTACCTAAATTTATAATTCGTATGTATTTTCTTTTCGTGTTTCCACATGAAAGTTACGGATAATTACCCTAGCAGATGAAACACCTGTTGCTAAAAGCAGAAAGCAGATGGACAGGATTTATGATATTTTTCCTTTTTAACAGTGATATTAGGTACTCAACAGACTTTTTCAGCCCTTGAAAACTAAAAGATCACACTTCCTTTTATGTAGAGCCTGCACCAAAGAGAAATTTAGTTCTGTTTAGATGTATCTACATAGCATTTGAAAGCCTCACAGCCAATAAATGATTTCATCAGCACAAAAAGCTCTGAAGTACTGTCCTAGTTTTATTGAAAACAAATCAGTCAAATTGATATGAACAGGCAATGAAATCCAGCTTGTGTGAGCCCCAGATCTACCTCTGTTCAACTGACTGTCCTTCCTACACTGCATCTAGGAGGATTACATGGCTGTTCCAGTAAATACAACGAGTGAGAGCCAGTTCTTTAGTCCTGAGTGTATGTGGCTTGGCACAACCTGACCTCAGAAAAGGGTAGCTCCATCCCTGGCCTGTGCTGGCCCTGCACCTGGGCATTGTTTGGTGAAATGCCAGCTGGCATGGGCCAACATCATAGAATCATAGAATCATTAAGGTTGGAAGAGACCTCAAAGATCATCCAGTCCAACCTCCCTGGGCAACCCGTTCCAATGCCCACCCACCCTTTCCGAGAAGAAATTTCTCCTCATCTCCAACCTGACCCTCCCCTGGCGCAACTTGCAGCCGTTCCCCCTTGTCCTGTCACTAGTTATCTGCGAGAAGAGGCCGACCCCCAGCTCACCACAACTCCCTTTCAGGTAGTTGTAGAGGGCAATAAGGTCTCCCCTGAGCCTCCTCTTCATACCAAGGAGCATCCCATTGATTGAGCAATACCATGGATCACGTGCTCTTTCCTGGGACTGTTCAGTGTATGAGTATGGCTACATTTACATGGTGCCATGATGAGGTTCTCTGGAGGGGAACAATTTTCAGAGAAACCAGACAGGCTACCTATTTCCTGCTCTCAGAGACTGATCTTGACTTTTTTTTTGTCTGTGTACTTCATGTCCAGATGTCACGCTGATGAGCAAAAAAACAACGTATCATTAATAATGATGAGCACAGACCAAACAGCAATTCCTGAGGTGATTAAAGTCATACTGGGTAAAAAATAATTTTTCTAGCGTTAGAGCATTCTCTTTTGCCTTGCAATTGTGTACTTTTGATACTGTCACTTGAGATCTCATTATCAACAGTGGTGCTTGTTTCAGGCAGCATTTGCTACACATGAAGCATGAAGCTCCTATTCCATGCAAAAGTATAACCTGTTCTCAGAAACTGAGGTTGCCACTCACAGGGTAAAGGCTGGAACCATGACTTTCACTGGTTTGATGTCACAGTGACAAATTATGAGTATTTCTTAGTCATCACCTCCAGACTGGAATGCTAACAAGCTGGTGCAATTTCTCCTATTCATTTACTGTGGGTGTTAATACGTAAAGGCCTTTTTACACATAGTTTTCTATCAATGCAGAGAAGCTTTTAATCCATAATCAGAAATCTTTGAAGTTCCTTACTATGCTTGAAGCAGTTATTATGCTGGTTTTAGTTTTTAAAAGAAACAATAATTTTGATTGCCTGTGTTTAGGAAGCCTCACTCTCAGTCTGAATATCTCCGTTCTCAGCATGGCCTTTGTAACCACACCATGCCTCAGAGCGATTCAGAAAGCCTAAGGAACAATATGCACACATATTTTTCTAGCCACACAAATTGCTGCTGGAAGTGTACAGCTCACCTGCTCAGGATATCTAGTAGCAAAACAAGCCACTAAGCTTGGGGTGCTCTTTTTTGGCAGTGAAGTTTATATGCGCTTGATTTTAAAGAAACTGTTCCATATCTAGATGTACATGCATATTTATATTTATACTTATATGTGTTGGGCAACCTGGTCTAGTGGAGGGTGTCCCTGCTCATGGCAGGGAGTTGGAACTAGATGGCTTTGAGGTCCCTTCCCACCCAAATCGTTCTATGATTCTATATGTGTGCGTGTGTCAGTATAGGTAACAACTCCAGGCCATATTCAAGATAAGGATCCTTCTTTGCAACCTCCTACATAAAAATATTGTTATATGCCATATTTTCATCCAATCTACTGTGTAGGATAAGGACCCATGGAGTTAGTTGTCTTGCACTGTCCATAGATAAGCAGATCATCATCAGTGACAGTCTTCAGGACTGTAGACTTTGTTGAGCCTTGAGCCCCACGAACAGAAAGCCTTGCTTGTGCTATATCTCTTCCATCCAATCTGTTGTGTGTGAGACCTGTTCCCCACCAAGCAGATGATGAATCTTGTCAGCTGGGCACAGGTTCATCATCAAAGACAGGACTATCTGGGACATGTTAGCAGCTGCGATCATGGGATCATGGGCGAGTTGGTGATCTATCAATTGAATTTTATTTTGTTGAAATTTGAGTGAAAAATAAAGCAGTTGAATATCTAAATATATTGCCAGGACACTCTCATGATACTTCACAGATTTTTTGTTGTCAACCAAAGCTGTTGCAGTCCTGTAACAGGTTCCAGGAAGCTGCATCTGATTCTTTCTTTCCTGAATAATAAGGCTCCAGCAAGTCAGACCTCCTTTGCTGCGTGTCTGGTTCAGACCCACCTTCCTGTGCATCTGCCGCTAGTTCTGCAGTCTGATGTTTCCTTTCTTCTTTTGGAAAAGGATCTTTTCTCTTTGCACAATGCACAAGTTCTCTACTCCCTGCCTCAAGAAAGAGTGGGAACAAGTTCAATCAGCCGTTATTCCTAATTCTCTAGAGAGTCTTAATTGTCTCTTTTCTTCATTTCCTCCCTTCGAGACTTCCCTATATTGTTTTTGAGAAGAATGCAAACAGGACGGATTGGATTCATCAAACATTGACTGTTCTTTTTACGTCTCTTACCTTGTGTGGCTGGATGGGGACCAAAGGTCTTTACCCCACCTCTGAATTGTGCTTTTTCAGAGTCTGTAAACCAGAGCAGAATCCAAAGCATTACATGACTCATGCAGAAAATAGTATTTTAGTGTGATGTGCAGAACAATTACAGTGTTCCCTTCCCTGCACCAACACCGCCCCTCCACACACACTGTGCTAAATATTTCACTTCAGCACAGTGTATCATATGCACTTCAGCATGACTTATAAGGGGGAAAAATGGGCTTTCTGGGAGATTTACAGGATGTTTGTGAAAGGGATCTAAAATATTCCAGAGGTAGCTCGGGAATACTTTCACGGTGTTGTCTCTGACTATCTCGTTCACTGTTGTAGTCATGTGAACCAGAAGGTTCATAAGGTGGTAAGTCTGGTCACATTCGTGATTTGTCGGATTGATTCAGAGGAGATAAACCTGGAGGTGAAACTCTGGAGTTAGAGTAGTATGGGAGACTAGGGGAGCAAGGACAAAATTTCACAAAATTCAATCCTGAATAAATTGGCCCACACTAATGGAACAAAAACAAACAAACAAAAACAGGAAAAAGAACTGAAAAGACAATGATACATGAATTTGTGGGTGCAGTTCATCTGACATAAATGAAAATGTCTAAAACAAGACAGATGTTTTGTGTCTTAAAAGTGCTCATTTCTCTCTTTTGAATTAAGTGGGGAATTAGACAGTGTCTAGTCCAGCTGTCAACATACACCTGCAAGGTATGTAAACGGGAGGTAATTTAGATGAGATGATAGATGAGATAAATTCCACCCCTAAAGAACTGTGATTTTTACAGAAAATTTTGATTACAGACCCAGTTTATGAATCTGAAACAATCTGTTTTTTGAGAACAACTGGCTGGAGACCGAAGGGAAGAACTCAGTTGAGCATGTTCTTCACCAGATGCACACTCTTCAGTCATGCTTATCACCAGTATGTTGTATCAGGCAATTTGGAGATTAGAGACTGAGGCACACAAACGTGAGGCGATTTGTAACCTAGCTACCATTACTTCAGCCTGTTGGTACAGAGAAAATTGCTATTTTATTTAAAAGTGTGTCACTAAAATGGGTTTTTCCGCAGACTGAGCACACCACCTCTGTGCTTCACAGAAGGCACTGTAGACTCCTCTGTCCTGGGACAGAGTTAATTTTTTTTCTAGTTGCTGGTATAGTGCTGTGTTTGGAATGGAGTATGAGAACGTTGATAACATACTGATGTTTTAGTTGTTGCTAGTTAGTTGTAGTGTCTACACTAAGCCAAGGACTTTCCAGCTTCTCACACCCTGCCAGGTACACAAGAAGCTGGGAGAGCACAGCCAGAACAGCTGACCCAGGCTGGCCAAAGGGATATTCCCCACCATAGAATGTCATGCTCCGGGTATAACTGGGAAAGCTAGCCAGGAGACAGATTCACTACTTGGAAACAGACTGGGCATCAGGTTGTAGGGTTTTTTTTTCCCTCAGGTGGTGAGCTATTATAATTATAATTGTTATTGTTATTATTATTATTACCACCACCACCACCACCACTACTCTTTACCTTATTAAACTGTCTTTACCTCAACCCACAAGTTTTTTTCTCCATTCTCCTCCCCATCCTCTTGGTGGGGAGAGATGAGCGAGCAACTGTGTAGTGCTCTACCTGCTGGGGTTAAACCACACCACCATGCCATGCCAGTGTACAGAAAACTGAAGGGGGTGAAACTGTGGAAATAAGTTCTGTAAAAAGGCATATTATCAGCAGTCCTGGGCGGTGGAGAATCCTAATGAAAGGTGAACAGGTAGAAAATCAGCTTCAATGAAAAATTATTTCTTTTTTATACCGAATTTAGTACTGAAAAGTACTAAGCATATAACTTACATCAAAACTCCTCAGTGATCTGATGTTTCAGAAGCTCTTGCAACTCTGACAGCTGCACTTGAACTCATCTGATCAGTGAAAGGTGTAATTTATTCTGGGAGTGTGTCACCCAGGTCAGTTGAACCCAGGAACCGTACAGAACATCTGAAATTCCAATGAACCTTTCCCAAGAACTTGGTGGCAGATGAAGTCAGCAATGAAGATTAATGTAAATGAATGTCAATACAATCAGTTCTACAGCACCTAGCATTCACATCAGACCTGATCAGCAAGACAGTTATTCAAAATCTTGAAACACTTAGTTGAACACTGAGTGTATCAGCTACAAATTCAAAAAATCTGTTTTAAAAAAAGAGCTGTGATTTCAGCTGCAGAAACGTAATTAATCTTGTGCAAGACAAATGTCATCTGACAGAAGGCTACCTGAACTCACTTAGCTGAACCAAAAAGCAGGTACTTCTTGAAGAAAAATTGATACAAATTAGGTTAATACCTAGCAAGCTCACTCACTATAAGGGAGTGCTGGGGTTTGCATTCCATAGTATATTAAATTATAAACCTAAGAACACAGGCTGACACTAACAACCCATATGTCCTGTCTATGATGGTGACTAGTACAAGATGCCTGCAGAGGACTGGAGATACTGGAGAGGACTGTGGAAGCGTCCTAGGAAATACCTGAACCAAAGTTTTGATTTAAACAATTCAATTTCATAGTCATAAAGGGATCATGAAACGTTCTCTTTTTAAACTCAATATGATTCTGTTCCTATTTTAAGGTCCATTTATGTTTTGGACTCCATAACTATTTAAGAAAGAAGTTTCACAAGTCAACTATATGTGAAAAAAATTACTGCATTCAGTTTGTTTCAAAATCATTCCTTAACAATTACATTGGGTCCCTCAAATTCTGTATTAGGAAGAGCAGTGGATGATTGTTCCCTTGGCATGTTCTCTGTACAAATGCTCAATGTTTCAAGCATTTATAGGTTTCTATCATAAAACATTTTGCTATTTTTTTCTAAGATGAAATGTCTTAATATGTTCCTGTATGCTAGAATACCACTGTTGCTGTCAGTTTCTGTCCTTCTTGCAGTTCAGCTATGTCCTATGTGAGGTGGAAGACCAGAAAAATAAATACACAGAACTGAAGATAAAGGCGTTTTATGAATTTAGATAGAAGTACATTTTTACCTGTATTTTCAATTGCTTTATTAGTAATTCTTAATAAGAATTGGTTTTGAACAATTTTTAAGCACTAAATTGATGTTTTCAGAGGAAACCTCATTTTCACAATGAGTGCTCACTCCTGGATTTCTTTTCTGAATAAAATTAGAACCCACTATACACATAGTTAGAGCTATTTTCTGTAATGTGCAGTACCTGGCATTTATCAACACAAAATTTTATCTGACATTTAATCATGCAGTTACCCAGAATTGTGATAACCTTCTGCAACTGTTTGCAGTCAGCTTAATTTTGACTATCCTGAATAATTTTACATTATTTCCACACTTTGGTACATCACTTTGGTGAATAATTTATGAATAAGTCAAACTGCCCAGATTCTAGCATAGATCCTTCTGAAATTATTTCTGTAACCTCTCCATGATATTAAAACTCATGACCTCGTATTGGGTTTCCATGTCAAGGTTTTGGTAGCGGGGGGCTACAGGGGTGGCTTCTGTGAGAAGCTGCTAGAGGCTTCCCCTGTGTCTGACGGAGCCAGTGCCACTCGGCTCCAAGATGGACCCACTACTGGCCAAGGCCAGCCCATCAGCGATGGTGGTAGTGCCTCTGGCGTAACAGAGTTCAGAAGGAAAAAAAAGCCCAAACCCAGCAGCATCTGAGCCAGAGAGAGGAGTGAGAAGATATGAGAGGAACAACTCTGCAGACACCAAGGTCAGTGCAGAAGGAGGGGAGGAGGTGCTCCAGGTGCCAGAGGAGAGATTCTCTTGAAGCCCGTGGAAAAGATCATGGTGAGGCAGGCTGTCCCTCTGCAGCCCATGGAGGGTGATGGTGGAGCACATATCCACCTGCAGCCCATGGAGGACCCCATGCTGAAGCAGGTCAAGACAGCTGAAGGAGGCTGTGACCCCATGGGGGACCCACACTGGAGCAGTCTGTTCCTGAAGGACTGCACCCCATGGAAGATACCCACACTGGAGCAGTTGGTGAAGAACGGAAGCTCGTGGGAAGGACTCACATTGAAGAGGTTGGTTGAGGACTGTCTCCCATGGGAGGGACCCCACGCTGGAGCAGGGGCAGAGTGTGAGGAGTCCTGCCCCTGAGGAGAAAGGAGCAGCAGAGACAATGTGTGATGAACTGACCACAACCCCCATTCCCCGTCCCCCTGTGCTGCTGCGGGGAGGAGAGAGAGAAATGGGGAGTGAAGTTGAGCCTGGGAAGAAGGGAGGGATGGGGAGAGGTCTTGTAAGATTTGGGTTTATTTCTCATTATCCTACTCTGATTTGATTTGTAATAAATTAAATTGATTTCCCCAAGTCAAGTCTGTTTTGCCCTTGATGGTAACTGGTGAGTGATCTCTCCCCGCCCTTATCTCGACCCACAAGTGTTTTGTTACATTTCCTCTCCCCTGCCCAGCTGAGGAGGGCAGTGACAGAGTGGCTTTGGGGGGCACCTGGCCCCCAGCCTGGGTCAACCCACCAAAGACTTCTCAACTTTTATTTCTGATGCTTTTACCAGGTTTTACCCCACAGGGATCTCTGCCTTTTCACATTAACTCAATTTCTTGTGTGTTTTTTTTTCTTGCAGGACCACATTGAAAGCTTTTTAAAGACCTTAAGTACACTCATTGACTTCTCCAAATATCTCAAGTAGATTTTTGAGAGGTTAATTCTGTCAAGCAAATCAGTGCTAACTTTTCTCAAATTCTATTCTCCATCATAGTGTCCAGTTATTTGCTTACTGCAGTTGTCAGTCTTGCTGATCTGTAGTTACCTGGAGCTATCTATAAAATTTAGCATCACAGTTTGTGCCTTCCATTTCCCTGGTATTGTCATTAATTAAAGCAATAAACTTATCAGTGAGAAGTGCAGCATATTTGTAACAGTTAGAACTCTTGGGGAAATTCTAGGAAATTCGGATACCAATTCACAATGTGACAATCCTGGCCCACCAGTAAATGTGTTTACCTTTGCAGGAAGTAAAATTTCACCTATTGATCTGTGGCCATGAGAAATCACTTCAAGAAACCTAAGTTACTTTAAAGCCCCAATTAAAAGAGTAGTTTTACCCCATGATTCAGTTTGCATGCTTTCAATAAAGTGGCACAAAGGAACCTCGGTTTTAATCCATGTTTCTGTAGTACCTTGTTTATATTATGCCAAGAAGCGAAAGCTAAGGCCTTCCAAACTTTCAGTGTTCCAATGTTAGGAAGAATTTTACCCAGGAGGATAACATGAATGACCAGATGCATCAGAGCAGTGACACCAGTAATCATATACCACTGTTGCCTCTGTACAGACAATACAGGGAAATAGCTATAACCCCACCGAGGGTTATCCAATGCACAGACCACATCCAGCTCAGGACCCACCTCCTGAGATGAGCACAGTTGAAGGCTGACACTAATTGGGAAGTGTCACGCATGCTCGTCCTGTTGCTGCCCTTCCCTGGGCACCTGTTTATTGCCACTGAGTTTCTTTTCTCCCCACAGACCACACCTTCCTGCCTCCATGCATTATTGCTCTTTTTCACGTGCTGGACACAGTTTATGTGTTTTTGGAGACACCTATGCTCTGGCCACAGCAGGCAGGGAGCTCTGTGTGTTAGCCTTGTGCAGACTCAGAAGTGGAGCAGGCATCCAAGCACTGGGGCTTCCATAGGTGTTCTAAGTCCTCACACAGCTTCTGAGTCCAGGTGGACCTTTTACCTCAGCTATTATGGACTTCCCTACAGTCTTACACACATCAGCAAAACCTCGGACAATAGAGTCCCAAATGGATTCAAGTATTTTATTTTAAAACAGTAGGTCTTTTTTTTTTCTGAAGATGGAAAGAAAAACTCAAAACCTGATTTTTATTTTGAGGGTAGCATGGTGAACAGTAATAAATTTGTCAGCACTGGAATCTGTCCCCGGCTTAGCCTCAGACTTTTAGCGTAACCCATTTCCTAAATTCCTGGTGTAAACAGACTACTGATTTGGTTCATTGAGAGTTAAGTATTTCCATATTGAGCTAAATTCTAATTATCCCTTGTACTGTAAGTAGTCCATTTATTTGGGGAGACAACAGTATGTAACTTAGCAAAAGGGCAGCGAAATTATTGCAATATTAATAAAAATGCACCACAACAGTTGTAGAATGAACTATTAGGCTTTAAATCAGAGAAGTAATTACAGGCCTATTATCCAATATGGCTACAGCTGCTCTGTGTATTTATACACACAATTGCTTTCACATGTCCACCAGGAGGATTAGAATGAAATAAAACCCATGAAAGAGTATTTATCCAGGGAGTTAGAGTAAAGGCAAAGATTTCCTTTCCATACCAAGAAAAATGGAACTAAGCAGCTGCTCAGTTATTTTGGATTACTGTTCCTGCTTCACAATGATTAAAAATGCTAAGAGCACCAAAATGACATGTAAAGATAATAAATGAAGTTTTCTTTGTGAACAGCATCTGTCATCAAAATTTCTATTTCTCTCAGCAGTATTTGGCTACTTATCAGCAATGCTTCTTTCCAATCAAGCTTGCATTATATTTGCAGTCTCACATTTTTTCCCCACCTGAATATTGATATCTTCTTTATCATAAAACTCTGGAAATCCAAAGAGGCAACTGAGGAAAATGATAAATAATAAGGGATCTCACAAATTGTCCATTATAACTGAATGAAAATCTGAAGCCCAAGTAGCCAAACTGTTCAGGGGTTTTTAGGAAATCACTACTGATACCGCTATGATGTCCATGTTGGTCTGGCAGCCCATTTCCTGCATTTCTGTTGTGGCCATGCACAAACATTTCTACCATGTCTCTCTCCTCAAACGTGATATTCAGTTGCATTCCAGCCTAAATCACAAATTACATTTTCAAATGCTGCCTGTTTCCTGCTCACACTGCACTTTGGTTCAGGGTAGTTTCCGTGGGCACAGGAAGGTGTTCTAACCGCTCTAATCTGCTTTCAGAGAAAGTTAGAAAAACCCTAAACTAACTTCTTTGAGTTTTTACGTTGCAGTCAGGAATTGGGAGAGGGCAACAGATGAAAAGAGACTATGTCTGGCGGCAATTTCATAATCAGCTCCACTGCAGAGCTATCCAGTTTTGCTTGCACTGCATTCGCAGGATGGAGGCATCGCCACCCTCTGCTTTAGGAAGTGATGCAACATAGACACCTGGAAACCACGCTATCTCCTCAGGCAGAATGAGCACAGGGAGGAGGAATGCCTCTGCTTATCACAGCCACCACAGGTACGTTGGGTCCCGATAGCACCATCTTATCGTGTCCAGAATAGCAACTCTCAGGCAATTTGCTCCTCTCTGTCTAGAAGATCAAAGTAGGTTACCTTTGAAAATAGTTTGTAGGACAAAAGCAGGTGTCTTGGGATCCTGCTCTGACAGAAAGCCATGCTATAATTGACACCATGAGCCCAGCCTGCAGACAAGAAGAACCCTCTTGGTGTAACAGAAACGACGTAGCGGTAGGAGGTGGTGCAGAGGTTGTTTGTTGGGGGTAACTGCAGAGATGTAGAGCACGTGGGAGGGGAGGACCAGGCATCAGAATGTGTAGGAAAGGGCATGTGCAGGCAGTTGGCTGGTGAGCCACCTTGCATTTGTGCATTGGGCCCACACCAATGCCAGTACCACCACTCTGGTTTGTACCTAGCATCCCTCCTGCTGTGACTCACCCAGGTCATGGGCAGAATCTCCAACCAGACAAAATACTACAGAGAAAATAGCTCTTTCACATCGGCTGTTGTTTCCTTCTTGAACCTTTTTTTTGTTAGAGCTGCCTTTTCATATACAACCTCAATGAGGTTTCCCTGGGCTATTCTTTCCCTTCATCTCATCCTACATCTTTGTTTATATGTTCTTCTGCTTCTTCATCCAGACAGGAAGACAAAGGTTAGAAAGAGGACAAGAATTCAAGCGGGGACCAATGTAAAGTTCAGCCTTTCAGGGAAAAGGAAACAAGAATATTGAGGCAGCAACAACAAAAAAGACCCAAGTGAGCATGGAGATGTCTTAGAACTCGACAGAACTGACAGCTGCTCCCTGGCTGATGGAGACTTGCTGTTTGCCTGTCAGGTAGCTCAGTGCTCCACGTAGGAGAGCAAGGAAATGGGACAGAAAAAAGCACAGCTCAATGATTTGCACCTTTCCTGGCAACTAAGGAAAGAAGGTATAGGAATAAAGTTTCTCCATCTTTGGATTTTGATATGATTCTATGATGTGGAGGAGAATTCAGAAGGGCTCTAAATCAACAGGGAAAAGGATGTTTTTCATTTCCACTGAGACAGCTAACCAACCGAAGAGCATTTCATAGGAAACATTTTTTGGACTGGATAAGTTTGAGATGAGTAAGTTAATGTATATTATTGCAGTGTTGCCTGTCCCATACTTGGTACTTGACTACATTTTCATAAGAGTTTTAAGTTGTTGTGCGTTACTTCACAACTGGAAAGGGATGTTGCCTACATGTTGGAAAACACTTAAAAGGTCAGCTGAGATATGGTAACTTGTTAAGGCATTCTGACTTGGTTACAGTCAATTTCATATATACATATATATATATATATAGTCATAATGTAAAATACACAGCTTGGATTTTGTCAAGTTTCTCAGGACCATCATAGAACCAGGATGGGTAACTCTGCATTGTTTATCTGCAAGCCTTCAAGTGCTTATCAACACGTATGTGTTAAATGGGTAGCTGATCTTTCAAATCCTGAAAACCCATACTGACATTGAGTTTTTCAAGAGGTCATAACCCTGATATTCAGTGAAATGTATGTACCTAACTCGATTCAGCCCTATGCAGAACTCAGTAACTGATCTCTGCGGTTGAGGCCCATGAGACTGTGGCTGTGTCTTTGTGAGCGCTTACACAGCCTTTGGCTGCAGCAGGACACAACAGATTTCCCTGTAATAAATCTCAAGATGTCATTGTTGTATCACTGCGATACATATTTGAGAACCTGGATGAAAGGCCCTACACTCTTGTTTTCTGAGCTACCAAGAGTGTAGCCATTATCCTTCCTCATCTATCTGTGTATGGGAACATGCCAGAGCTCTTTGTATTATCTAAAACATTTGGATTCAGAACTCCTATTGAGTGCTTTTGACAATTTGAAGTTTTTCTCTCTTCTTTAGTTCCTGTAAGCAATGAGTAATTCTCGTTCACATGATAAACTCCATTGCCCCCTAAAATTAGTCTCTGAAGAAACCACGTCAAAGCAGTGATCTAATGTCAAAAACATCTCTGGCTCAAGAAACCAGAGCAAACAAGAGAGAGGAAAAAAAGGAGAAAAAGAAAAAAACACCTTCCCTGGCAATTTGGAGGAGAATTTATTTCTTCCTACAGAGTGCATGATGAGTAATTCCTTTGCAAATGCTAAATTCCCTCAGAAAGTACTTTGGAGTAATATTGTTGAAGTCTTATGATTTCAGTACTGCAGTCAATATAATGAAATGTCCCTGGATTAAAAATAAGATTTAAGAAAGAAAAAAAAGCGGGTGGAGAAAATGGAAGAAGTATTACAAGTGACGAATTAGTGCTCATAAATCAACCCCGCCTCCCTCGATGGTTACTAGCAAAGTTCAGCACTGGTGCAGCTCTGGCACCCAGCTGCACACCTTGGCCGCGCCGGGCAGGAGTCCTGCCGCCGTGTTCACAAGGCAGACGCAGTCCAGGAGTATTCTCCAGACAGGGTCTACTCAGCACCAAAAGGAATTTTGTATCTCACAGACTCTTCATTTCTTCTCTATGTGGTGGGGTTTTTTATTTGTTTGTTTTTTAAAATAATAGAAGGGATACATTTTGACCCCATTGACCGGCTTTCTGTCTGCCTCAAACCAAACAACGTTCCTGGGTGATCTGTCAGTCCTGTAACTGCTACCTGAATTACAGCTCGTCTTCTAGAGAGACAGATGGAGACTGATTTAAGAACAGACAGATTTAGATGATGCCTCAAATGTTTCCTGAGACACAATAGTAACTCACAGTTCCTTTAAATTGCAGAAGAGATCTATGTTCACTTGTCTGAGATAAATTACTTTGCTTGTATCAAAAAAGTGCATGCTTCTCAAATGTCCTTGTTTGCTGTATGCTCCATTCTGTTCTATGCAACCAACCAGCCTCCATAATTATTTATCATTCACGCAATAGTTCTGTGTCATTGCATCATTTATGAATTATACAAGCAAAGACTTTTATCCTTTTCTAGATATTTTTTTGGGGAGTAAGATTGAGCCAAGAAGAAAGCTCTTCTAGGCTGTTCTGGAAACTTATTTACTGGACTGATTATGCACAATTGTTTCATTTAATACAAGTCTGACGTTTAAGCTATTTAAGATGAACTTCTTTAACTTTCTTTTTCCTAATAATGCTAATATTTTTTCACCCAGTTATGTCAAGCTCTGCAGCCTCACTGAATTATAAATGCTGTGCATATCTGTTTTCCCATGGTTCTTAGCTGAGACCTTCATTCAGCTCCAGCTTTGCCCACATTAGTTGCCATATACCCATCGACCTTTACAGTAGACTAACACGCAGTGGTCATATCTTCAAAACTTACTGTGCTAAGGAGGAACACAGCAATTCTGCACACACAGGCAGGAAATGTCAAACTCGGTATGCTGCAGGGTTTGGAGCTCAGTCTCACAACTGCATGGACACAGCCATGGTCAATGCTCTCTGGTTGGATGAAAACTGCTGCCTGAGTTCGTGTGGAATTATGGAAATTGCAGGGAAGAAGGAAACAGATGATTGTGGTGTTCTTAGTTACCATGCACCTGCAACTGCAGCCCAGCAGCACTGCTGCTTAAACAGTGACTACCATTCAACTTCCCTTCAAGCAGGAAAGGAATAGGAGAAATGTGGGAATAAGCTTTTTCAAGGAGTTGGGGCTGAATCAGTTGCCTAAATACAGACAACTGAACATGCAGTCTTCTAAGTCAAAGATACAGGTATGAGGCTGCCAAATTTGGCACAGGATCTATAGTCCTGTGCCTGGTCTGTCCTTCCAAACCAGAGACTAGGTGAGATAACTGTCATCTGAAATGACACTAGAGTGCTATATGTAACTGAATCCCACCATAATCTCATTTAAATATAGGTGTCTGTGCGACAGCCAGGTGTCTACACTCCGATTATAGTTAGTGGTGGTCTAGTCCATAGTCAGTTACTCCAGACAGAGATCAAACCACCCAACCCTTAAGGATAAAATAGTCAAATTTCTTTTTGTCAAAACATACAGTATAACGATAACGGGACTCAGTGACATTGCACATGGTAATATGTGCATGGGCTGTAGTCTGTAAAGGACTGCATCTTCTGCAGCCTATAAAGGACTATGTATTCTGAGGTTTCATTCTAATATCGCCTCAACAGTAAGAATCATAGAATCATAGAATCACTAAGGTTGGAAAGGCCCTCTGAGATCATCAAGTCCAACCGTCAACCTAACACCACCATGCCTACTAGACCATGTCCTGGAGTGCCACGTCTACACATTTTTGAATGTCTCCAGGGACGGTGATTCAACCATCTCTCTGGGCAGTCTGTTCCAACACCTCACTACTCTTTCCATGAAGAAGTTTTTCCTAATATCCAACCTAAACCTCCCCTGACACAACTTGAGGCCATTCCCTCTTGTCCTGTCGCTTGCTACTTGGGAGAAGAGACCGACACCCTCCTCACTACAACCTCCTTTCACATAGCTGTAGAGAGAGCCCTCTTCTTCAGACGAAGGCTAATAATAGTTTGATATAACATCTTTTGGGTTGGAATAAAGCTAGGTGGGTTGTAGATTTCAAAAAAGAGACACTAACAGTGGTAGCAGACAGGACAACAAAAAGCCAATTTCCTTTAAGAATTTACCAGGCAGGAAAGAGACAGTGTATCTTGGGGTTATCAAAGCCCAGCACAACCTAAAGGGTCCAACCACAGAAGCTCAGGCAGAGTTTTGCCAAGCTCAGTCTGAAGAAGCTGATGGTACCAGCTGTGCTTGGTTACTTACCAGAGCAGTGAGGTCTCAGAAACTTTGGTCAAAGGCAGCACAGCGCTCTTTAGGGTAGTAAAAGATGTTGCAAGATGTGGCAAGTGACTAAGTGCTAGCCTGGCCTGTCTCTTAACCAGACATTTAAGACAATATATGGCAATTGTTGCAGAAAATAACGAGAAGCCTCTTACTCCTTGAATCAACAATCAAAAGTTTGTGTTAACTAGCAATGAATTAAGTAAAATTCCCTAAGTAGAGACTGCTTTGAACAGGACAGCCTCTTTAATACCACCTGCTGAAGCAATGCAGATATCTCTATTCTCCAGCCTATTTTTGGGTGAGTGCTGCCCCCGCACTGGCTATGTGCAGCTCAAGGGAATAAGCTGATCGGGGAACAAATTCACAGATGCATAGGGGTTGGAAGGGACCTCTGGAGACCATCTAGTCCACCTACCCCCCTCGTTAAAGCAGGATTACCTAGAGCACATTGCACAGGATTGCATCCAGACGGGTCTTGAATACCTCCAGACAAGGAGGCTCCGCAACCGCTCTGGGCAGCCTGTTTGGGACACCTCACAGTAAAGACGTTTTTTCTCACATTGAGATAGAACTTCCTGTGTTCCAGTTTGTGCCCATTGCCCCTTGTCCTGTCACTGGGCACCACTGAGAAGAGTCTGGTCCCTTCCTCTAGACACCACCCTTCAGGTATTTATAAGCATTGATGAGATCCCCTCTCAGTCTTCTCTTCTCCAGGCTAAACAGACCTGGCTCTCTCAGCCTTTCCTCATACGAGAGATGCTCCAGCCCCCTCATCATCCTGCTAGTCCTGCACTGGAATCTCTCCAGTTATTCCCTGCCTCTCTTGGAGTGGGGAGCCCAGAACGGGACACAATATTCCAGCTGTGGCCTCACCAGAGCAGAGTAGAAGGGGAGGATAAACTCCCTCGACCTGCTGGCCATGCTCTTCTTGATACACCCCAGGACACCATTGGCCTTCTTGGCCACGAGGGCACACTGCTGGCTCATGGAGAACTTGTCATCCACCATGACTCCCAGGTCCTTCTCCGCAGCGCTGCTTTTCAGCAGGTCAGCCCCTAACCTGTACTGGTGTCTGGGGTTGTTCTCCCCTGGGTGCAGGACCCTACTCTTGTCCTTGTTAAATTCCATAAGGTTTCGCTTTGCCCAACTCTCCAGCCTTTCCAAGTCTTGCTGAATGGCAGCACAGCTTTCCAGTGTCTCAGCCACCCCTCCCAGCTTGGTACTGCTGAGGGTACACTCTGTACCCTCATCCAGGTCGTTGACGAATACATTAAATAAGACCAGACCAAGCACTGACCCCTGTGGCACACCACTAGATGCAGATCTCCAGCTAGACTCTGCACCACTTACCACAGCCCTCTGGGCTGTGCTATTCAGCCACTTCTCTACCCACCTCACTGCCCACTCATCCAACCCACGCTTCCTGAGCTTGCTAATGAGGATGCTATGGGAGACAGTGTCAAAAGCCGACTCAGATGCTGCAGTGCAGTTGTGAACCCTTCTTTGAAGAGTTTGCAAACTGCAAACTGCAGTATACAACACTCCAGTTAAACAGGCCTCCAGGTACTTTTAAAGGTGAATGATTATGTTCTCCTCAACTTATTTTGGTTTGCTATTACAAGTCACTTTTTCATTAAATGGCTCCAATGTATCACTGAATAATAATAATAATCAAAAGAACTAAACTGGCCTTACCTCTGCCCTAGGAAAGAATCATGTCATTTTCCAAATTAAGAAGGCTGTGTAACACACACAAAGCCTGGCACTTAGCAATATTACAGTGTTGTATTTTCCTGCCATCTTGCAGCACTGTCATCCTCCTGGAGCCTCTGGCTCTTCTGTGCTCTGAAGAAATCCTGCATCTCTAGGAGGGCAGGGTAGGCTCATATTCTCTTTTTATACCAGAAGTTGCACATTTTAGCTAACAGGGGTTGATTATGGAAATGATGAGTATGGCCAGTAGCTTTTCTGGGGAAAAAACCCTATGCTTTCTTGGCTGCCTCCAGACTTTCTGTTCTTTGACCTTGACTGTTCACAGCTTAAGACCTAGTATGCTGACTTAGGACCTCTAGATCCAGGATACCCACTGCTTCTCATTTGAATGGTTGCATCAGCTCTGTGAGTACATAAGCACCACATTTCTTGCAGTTACACTACTCCAGGTTTGTGTAGAACCTTTACTCACAGGTGGAGGAAAACCAGCTCTTTTCCTGCTGTGGAAACATGAGATTTATTATTGAATGTCAGTCCAGGAATGCATAATACTTGGTTCACAACTATAGGCCACTGAAGAAAGCAACATTCCTAAACACTTCGAGGTTTTTAAGAGAGGGAGGGATGAAAAATTTGGTTTCTGGTCAACCTGACTAGCGCTGAGTGCTGAGCAGGTCTCCTGCCTCCCCAGGCGCACTGATGTACAGCTTGAGTATCGCTGGTCACGTCAGGCTATGCACGGATGCATTCAACAGCAGATGATAAAACAGCATCGGTTAGCAAAACTTGAAATGGAAAACAGACCTTAATCAGAGCACTGTCTTCTTGCTTTAGGATATTTTTTACAGTAACATGGTTTTGAAGTTTGCATTGATTAGTACTATTAAAACTGAACAATAAGCAGAGATAATACAAGGTAATTTTTCCTGAAGACCTACTAAATAAGATTTATGTTTACTGTGATTAATGAAAGGCAAATAATATTCATACATGGCAATGAAGGAATTTCAGTAGAAAACATTTTATTTCTTGGGACATAAAGCACAGAACCAGACAGAATCACAGAACAAAGTAAATTGCATCCCTTAAATTCTCCCCACGTATCACACATTCCAGCCCCTGCCCCCTGAATGGCTCCCTTCTGACCGCTCTCCAGTTTGATAATCTTTCTCCTGTATAAGTAAATATACTTAAAACAACTACACGAAACAACAATTCCTGATAGCAAATCATGCACTGGAGGTGGAATCCATAGGATCCAAATAGAAGTTCATGGCTGAGATTATCATCTGGAATCCTTAATGGTCACTGAAGACAAATAAGCTCTTCTCAGCTGCTGTCCTTCTAAAGCAGACATTAACAGGTTAGATGACTTTGCATCCTAGATACCCAATGCCAAGGATGACTGGCTCAGATGGAGGCACTGCCACCATAGATACCTGAGGGTAGGTGACAGGAATCCTCCCTCCACGACTGCATTTTGGCCTTTGCTGGGAAGAAAACACAAGGCACACGGTTTTACCCTGGAAGCAGCCCCAGTACTCCGGGTATTAATCTTTGATAAAAAAGATGCACAGAATCAGTTAAACCTGCTTTGCTCTGAGATGTGAATAGCAGAAACTTGGTCTCGTAACTTGCTTGTCAATTCACATGTAACGTGAAATAGTGTATTTAAATTCCTCTAGCAAATAATTTTCAGGAGAAAACCTTCCTGCTTCTATTTAGGCAGTGGTAATGCCGCAGCCGCTGGGTTACAAACATTCCCTTCTCAGGGAGACCCCATGAAGTTACTGAAGGCAACAGGAGTGACCTAATGGACTTAAAATCAGCATGTAATTTTTTATGTGTATTAAGGCTGACTTACTTGTGCTACTTGAATCCTCACACATTGTTTTTTAAAATATATGATCACCTTATAGCATTGTGTAACAGTTAGTGCATTTACTTAATAATTTCATAGTGTATTTAATTTTTGGCGTTATTTTAAATAAATCCCTTAAAGTGACTTGAAAAAAAAAAGTTTATTTTAGAGTTTGTCTTTATTATTCTTTATATCAATGGCCTTGCAAACACTCCCACGTAACTGCTCAGTAGATTGTGGCAGGCAGCTGCTTCTTCTGCTTGGCCAGTTTATGGCAGCATTTTTCCCTTGAAAGCAATTCATGGCATGTCTGAGCAAGCCAAGAACTAGCCAGGTGGGACAGCGGGAATTAGCTTCTGCGCAGCTGGTTCTCTGTACCTCCTTTCTTCGCTAGGCAATCGCTTCAGAGTAGCTGTGTCCACAGAGCTCAGTGGGTTTACCCCCAGCTTCTACAGGAGTACATCTCCCGTGGGAGGTGCCGGTGGCTCTAGTGGAAGCTCAGGTTAGGTGTGTTGTAGAAAGTTATTCCAAAGATTCTGGAAGCTAAAAGTCACATTGAACTGGCAGTAGACTTACAATTCACACACCTGTGAATGAAGACTCCCTTAACTGGCTTGTATTTCATCGTCCCTGGCCATACCTCACCTATAAGCAATATAGCAGCGGCCTTAGGGACACTGCAGGGATTTCCCTGCCGGGGCTGGTCGCCACATCTCATTGGGTCCTGGAAGGAGCCCTGTGCTAGACGACCTCTCCTCCACTCCAGAACCAGGGGCATGAAGGTTTCACGTGCAGGAGGGAAGAAATCTAAGTACTCTCTGGAAGCCTGGAAAAGCAACTGTAACTGGGGATATGAGCTAACTGCGTGTTAGAAAGTCCCTTGGTACTGCTGGGGAGGACATACATCTGAAATAGTTAAACTAAGAGAGGAAGATGTCTACGTTCACCTTCTGTTACTTTTTCCTCACCTCCTCTTCTATAAAACCATGCATGTTTCTCTCAGCAGCCCGGAGCCCTTCCTCCAGCAGGTTGATGTACCTTTTGGAAAAGGCTTTCTTCCTTAAGGCACATGAAGCTGGTAGCGGGTTTCTAAATTGCTTTCTTTGAACGTGAGAGAAAGTCACAGTCATTGCCCTGAACTTCCTCCCCACTGCATGATAAGATTTGGGGGCAGGTGGGACAAAAAGTGGAAGCAGGAAGGGTGTTGCCAGCAGAGAAAGGTTTGATCTGAAATTGGAGATGCTCAGTATGTTCACAGACAGGAAGGGCTCTGTCCTTCTCTTCACATCCAGCTGACTGATCCTGCAATACTGTGGCACCTCCTGAGAGTTTCTGAGGGGCTGAAATGCCACAGACCTACCTCTCGTTTCCACGTTGTTTTGCTTTACAGGTGTTTCTGTGGAAATAAAGAAAAAGCTTCTGTGTGAAAAGAGCCCAGGTCCAGTGACATCACTTGAGCTGTGGTTTTACCATCTGCTCCTTTTCATTTTTTCCTCACTAGATGTAACATCCTTAGTTTTAGACCACAATGGCTTCTGCTGCTGTGTGACTTTTTGCTCACTGTCTGTCCTGCAGTGTTAATAGAGGGGAGGTGGTTTCCACCGTGTTGGACGGGATACGCTACAAGTTTACACAACTTGTTGCTGTAATACGTGCAAAGAATAAATACCTTATTTTTTGCTCAAGTTAAGGGCACAATCTGTGTCACTTGTGTGTGTTTTGACCTGTTTGCCATCTCGATTCTCATCTTTCCATCCTAAAAAAATACTGATGTCATTCCCTCTCTCTCTCAGAGACGAGAACTTTAAGTCAGTTAGTCTTGAATGTTCTCCAAACTAGTCTTACTTCCTTGCACACTGCCCTGCTCCATCTGACTATATCAGTGAGCTTTGCTGAACTGCTGTGCTACTTCTGCTGCCATTAATATTTTCCTGAGACTGTGTCAAACACGATTGGGAAAGGTGGAGAAGAACTCCTCTACATGAAGGGAAATATAGAAATATATTAGAAAAAAAATAGAGGAAACTGGCTTAAGTATGAGACTCATCCATTCTAGGAAAACAACCAGGAATTCTTGGGAGAAGAGAGGCTTCTAATGTTGACTTGATGTCTTGCCTTTTTCCATAGCTTAAACTTCTGTTTTGAGAAGGTTAAGAAGGGGTATTTGTGCCCAGGCCGGTGGCTTGGTTCAAACACTGCTCTGAGTCTTAGGTGTTTCAATGGGCTACCATGCTGCAGGCAGCACCCCTCCTCCCTGCAGCGCAAGGCGTGCTCCTGGCTGCGTCCATGGCAGGGCATTCAAAGACCTCTTGAAGGAACTTGTCCCCTTCTTTCTACATTGCAGCTGGGCTAGCTGTGCCTCAGCCCAGCCCAGCTGGGACAGCTTGGGATGTGGAGCTGAACAGATGTGATGAAGGAGAAGTGCAGTATGCTGGATGCAACCCCCTGAGCAGACTGAGAATCGTGCCCAGCACAATGATGGCTCTTCCATGGGGCAGTGCTGACACAGCCGAGACTTCCCACCCGAATTTGTCCCAGCTCGTTCCAGCTGTCAGTGCCACGATGCTGGAGTATAGATGCCCCTGGCAGGAGGCAAACCTCTCCTGCTGCTCTGCGGAGCGGGCTGCTGCTTTACACACCCGTCCCTCGTATCCCCGCAGAGCAGCTAACACAGGGCGGCTGGATTGTCCCCAGAAACTGTCTCAGTCAATGCAGCTCACTGTCTAGACAGCTACATGATGCGATGACACCTTTTGCATCATTTGAGGATGCGGATTTAATTAGGCAACTGCCTTAGCATACACGCACCAGCTAAGCGACTCCTGGCAAGAGAGCTGTGCAGTGTGAGTAGGGGCCCCTATGGAGGAATTGCCATGTAATAATGAAATCCATTTGAAGAGTCCAAAAAAGCAGCATTTTCTGCAAACCTGTACAGAGAGAGGCAATGAAACACTACGTTCCTTGCAGAACTGACGTGTCTTATCTTGTTCCCTCCTTTGGAAGTAGGAGAAAGATCAAGAAATAGTCAACACAGCTGGGCTTTTCTTTTTGTTTACTTGGAAAACTTGTTTTAACCATCAACTTTAGCAAATTTTGGCAGTTACAAACCTGTACACTTTTTTTTGTTTTGTTTTTATAGCAAAAGAACACAAGACAATACTGCCAACAGCAATTATGAAGGAACAATTAGTTTTCGGATGAAGGACTATACCCACTCAAAGTGATAAACTTTCCCTTTTGCATAAGGTTGAATTTGTTGTCATTGGAGAAATGACATCTCTTAATACCTACTTGAAACAGCATAAAAATCATACCTCTAGTTTTTTGTGCAAAACACATTCATTTAAAAAAAGGCAATAAAAAACGTCTTCTTAAAAACAGAAAAAAAGTTAAACAAAAAGAACTGAACCCAAAGGAAAGTTACAGTACATTTTGAAATGATTAAAAATTTTTCAAATCTAAACCTTTTTTGTTTTTTGCTGTTACCTTAAAAGTTTAAACCAACGTTGATGACTCTTTAGAATTATATCAAACGAACAAAAAAAATTAAAGCGACCTGATTGGCATCAAATATCTACAAAAGCCTGGTAATTTGAAACCATTATATACATTATTTTATAAACTTATTTTTAAACACCAAAACATACATCTTTTACAAACCAGCCTGCTTGCGACAGGTAAAATTTACAAGACAATCTTTTCCGATACAGTGCTTTAAAGAGAACTGCTTTCACTCCTAAACATCTTTGTCACCTCCTGAAAAGCGGCAGTTTGGGCTCGTTGCATTGTTAAATAATAGCGATTCAGGTATTCCTATGACAGAAGAATGCTACAGTTCTGAGGGCTCCAATCTCTTTCCATAACACAGTTCAAGTGCACTCTTAACACTGGTAAAGATTACTTATGGCCTTTGTGTAATACGACATATTTGCAATTATTGCTTTTCATTATTACATAAAGAAATGAATTTAATTTCATTTCCTCCCCATCCACCCATCCCTTGGATGATGCAGCTAAATTACTAACTGAATGGCCCTTCTGATAATGGAGGTGTTAAATGTCAAGTTTATGAAACGCAGGCTAAAAGCCGTGGATAATGAGCAATAGCCTAAAATTCTGAGGCTCAAATCACAGTTTGGTGTATTGAGAGGAACAGAGATGCAAACAGGCAAAAAGCAGAGTTTTACTGCATGGTAAATGATGGCAAACCATCAGGGAACGAACCTGAAGATGTAGCGCTCTCGGAAACTTATGAAATGTCCATCGTTAGTGAATAGCTCCAAAAAATACCAACAAAGCACAGATGCACTTTCACTATTGGTTTTAAATAACAGCTTTTCTCTATTATTAAGCATGCTACCTTTTCAAATGAAGCTTAGCACAACCGGTCCCGGGCACCTTCAACTCCCTCTCCCATGACTACAAGAATGATTAGCTATAAGGATAAGCTATACCATCCATTTAGGTTTTTCAAGCAGGAGCTCAGCGAGGAGTAAAGCTGTGTTCTTAACCATGTTTCCTTTCCAGCCCTCTTTACAATGGAATTTATACTGAGCCAAGAGCAACAATCTTTATGTCATATTCTCAAAGTTCACCACTTGTCTGGCTCGCAGAGACAACAGGCTGCTGCCTCCCCGGTAATCAGCGTTTCAGTGGCATGCTGCACCCAGTCTGTTTCTGACTGGAGAGGGTAGCAATGCAGCGAGGCCAGCGCTGTTTCAGACTACACTGGAGAATTTAGAAAAGGGGAGAGAAAAATTCTGAGGATCAAAATGTACCTTGTCTGTGGGACATGCAGCGGGGCAGAGCCCACTTGAGAGATGGAGCACACAACTTTCTGACTTGAGGGAAACAGTAGCAGCGAGAAGCCTTTGACTCCTTCCAGCTTGTAACTGCAACTATAGGCTAAGGAAATCTGCGGGATAATTCAGGATGAAAGATGTCACTGAGCTTTAGGAAAATAGCCTGATTGCCTGGAAATCACAGTACTGTAACGAATCTCTGCAGTGCAACATCCTCCTGGTTGCCTTCACATGCTGCGTCCTCTAGGAAGGTCCTGTAGGAAGACAGCTTTGTAGTGGTCTTATAGTGGGACTGTCTGTTTGGTCCCATGGGAGGGAAGCGATGCTGTGGCTCCTTGGTGTCACCTTTGGCCCTTTGCCCTGCTATACCATACTGGCTCAGGACAGCAACCACATCCAGTAGCTGGTTTTAAGGGGGGTTGGTGCCTTTTTGTTCTTTTTGGGTTGGTGTGTTTCTTTTTTTTTTTTTTTTTATAGGATGTTTATAATGCAAAGGCGAAACAATTAAAATATTTCAGAAAGGTACATAAGCCTAATTTTTCCTTTTACACAAGGCCACTTAACGTGGCATTGGCAGCATAAATCATGTTGTCAGTCACTTTAAGGCTCTTTCCATGGCCAGAGTTATCAAAAAGGCTGTTGATGTGTATGACACTCTCAACCTGATCGAAACATAGAGAACAAGCACCCTTTAACTCAGATTCGTTAACCCTGGAAAAGTCAGTGATTTCTGACACAAGCATGTATTTGCATTTTAACAAGCTGCTTATTTCTTTTGCTGTTTCTTTACAAAAAGCAAAGACTGTCTCGATCCTAAGAGTTATAATCAAGTGATACTCAAAAGTACTTTATTAAATCTATGAAACCTCTCCTACAGATGGTTCTGAAAGAAAATACCGTGTAGTGGAGCCATCTACAGGAATGTGAACTGAAATACAGACACACAGGATGAGCAGAGATGTGAGGAGAAGCTCTAACAGAACCAGGGACCTGGCAGTGACAGCAGCAGCAACATAAAAATCATCATATGGTAGAAAAATAATTGTATATTGGATGGAACAACATGAACACTAATTCTTTTATTAGGTTATGAATGTGGTGCTGTCTTCCAGGTTAGAAGACTACAGCTTGTCCATGGAAAGCAATAATTAAATAGAAAATAAAATGGTTTGGATTAACAAGAGAGATGTTAATATGAAAATCTTACTCCCTAAGAGGTATTTCACCTTAAGATCTGCATTCAGGTCTTACCGTTATCAAAAAGAGCCAGAACAAAACCAGAAAGGCCACAGAAGTACCAATATTCACAGCGAGACGTCTGACTGAAGGTGGATTAGGCCTATTCGATTTGGAGGGGAGGAGATACTGAGGTATAGAAATCATGAGTGGGACAGAGAAGGCTGAATGGGTGATCCTTGGCACCTTCCCAACAGTGCTTTAATAAGTAGGTGTTCAGTGAAACGAAATGGCAACGACATCAAAACAGAAAAAGTACTATACATCGTGTTTATGCATATTTTACTAGTAAAACTCACTACCAACAAGATACTTCTCAGGCAACAAGCTTGGTGAGAAACACTGATTTCTTTTTGTATGGCAATTGCTAGGCTCCCGTCACGTTCTCCCTTGTGACACTTTTGATATGTCCCAGTAAAGTTTTGATATCAGCGTCTCAGGTTTACTCAAGAATTTTCACTGCAGAAAACAGATGCCAAGTACACTTCATAACTAGCTGGGGGCTAAACCAGAACTAATTGCATAATGGATAAAAATGTCTCACCCCAAAACTGAGTAGGAGCAAACCCCACGTAAACTGCTGCCTGATGCTAGGGGAGTATTTCACTCTCAGAAAGGCATACCAGCTTTAAAAGTGCAGCTAAATTCGCAGCTTTGTTTTTTCAAACGGAGATGTTCCTGCTCTTGAAGAGACATCAATCTAATTGCATCTGCTTTCCTGCAACACAGACTTCATAAACGATGCAAGTCATCCTCTACCCGTGCCTCTAGGCTTGCCAGACCATTTCATGGCTTACTGGCAAATTCCTCAGTTCCTTGCAATCGCGATACAAATTTCCTTTTCTTTATTTCTTTTTGAAAACACGAGGGTAACAGCAGGGAAAAGGGGCTGAAACGTACCATGAGCACATTCAGAATATATCACTGTTACAGAAGCATCTTTACTTTGAGAAGACCAAGTGACATTCATAAATTCAATGGACAGGAAGTATTTGCAGACAAGTACTTGATAATACTTGTATGTGCAGTACATGGTCTTTCTGAAAGTTCACTCAATTTATTAATGTACCTGTATAATGAACTGTTTTCTAGTCAAGAATTGCTGCATGATCCCCCCCCAAAAATCAACACCAATCTTTCACAGCTATATGAACTATTGAAGGGAAGCAGCAACATATTGTACCTACTCCAAGAATTTTAGAAATCCTGTTTTATTAAAAGTGTTACAAGCTGCAATTACTTAAATTACATTCTATTAATAATTCCTTTGTGTTGGGGGCAATTTCTGGATAAACATTTCCTGTATGTCCAGAAATGACAATTTAATTTTGGGTGAAACTCAAGTCAGTCAAGAACATATTGCCCTGCTGAAACTACCCAGTTGAGATTTTTGACCAAAAGACAGGACAAGGAAAGCAGTGGAGGAAACCTGTTAATGAATCTGTTCATCTATAACAATGAATTATGTATTCAGAATGACTGAATTATGCCGTGGAAGGAACAGATTAAACCCCAGCAGTAACGCAGACCGCAGACTCACATTCACAGTATAAGGTATGCAGATGCTGTAAAATGCAGTGGTAAAACATTTTCAACACACTGAGCAGCACATATGTATATTCCACTTTAAAACATGGAGGGCAAATCCCATATTTCCATATTGCACTGAGCTGCACAGGCCAAATCAGTGTGAAAGGCCATTTATTCCCATCAGGCGGAGGGAGGCATAAAAGCATACTGATGCCGTGGTTTTCCTCATCCCACAACAACATCCTGGAGTCTGCAAACAACCTTTGGGAGTCCTCAAATCCTATGAAATCACACATCCAGCGGAAAATCTAGGGCCAGGTCTTTGGGCGCAGCCCATCCGTGCAGTTCCACTGACAGTCAGTTTACAGCAGCTGAGAACTCATCCCGTAAACTCTAAGGATGGACATCTGCCAAATGAAGTTAAGCTAATGATTTGAGGTTACAGCAGCGTTATATGCAACTTAATTGCAACTAATTTTACTGCAGTAATTGTAGCATGGTGACTGCTGTTAGAGAGGTGATTGACCAAGCAATGAATTTCAAAAAAAATCAGCAGTGCTTTGTAGCTAGGGAGGTTTCCCGATGTTTTCAGGTACGTGTTCACATTGCACACAGAAGCCAAGGGAGCCTGTGCACACGCAGCTGAGGCAAAACTGGGCCACTACTGAGCCAAACCCTGGCATTTCTAGAAGTCCTCACGGTTGAAGTTATGCACACACACCTGACCAATCTAGAGTAAATATATGCTGTATATATGTTGCTCTGCATGCACCGAAGTAGAATGAAATGCTATGTAACAAACAAAAGTATAGATAAATATTTATGGACAAATGACTGGTTGCTTGTCTTTGCTAGGTCGATTTGTAAATGCTGTTTTTTCAGCCATCTGACGTGTTGTACACAGCAGCCTCAGCGATCAACTGCTTTCCCTCTTTTGCTGATATGAAATTTCGTGCAACAGTGCATCTTGGAATGATCCATACCAGTTCCTTAATACTGCGGGAAGATCATAACACTGTAACACTTTTAATAACACACACACACACACAAAATCAAATTTGGGGGGACAGAAAGAAATTATTTAGTAATTATTGTTTCCCCCCACCTCAGAAACTGAGTTTTACTCTTGGTAATAAATAGAAGGTACATACTCTCCAGATTGTCTGTAACAATTTTGTGACATGTAATACTGAACACAATTGGTCTCTTCGTGTCTGCACATACAGTATCATTTGAACAAGTTAATAATGGGTTATACTGTATTTTTGCCTTGCCCAACATATATAGATACACCTTCAGCAAAATTTCTTCTCAATATTTATACTATTAATTGAACCAAATGACAAAAAAAAAAAGAAAGAGGAGGAGGAGGAAGAAGAAGAGGGAGCTTCCTTTACACTTGCGTCTGATGCTGGGTCTCCACAAATGGAATGTGAACATTTTCTAGGTTGAGTTCCTCCACGCTTTCATAGTCACTCATGGCTACTTCGGAGTCATCAAAGCCACAGCTGGCTGAGACGTCAGAGGAGGAGGCATCTAAAGAGTTGTGCAAGGATAAGGGCATCTTACCTGCACTAACATTTTCTGTGTTCTGGCTTGGGCCAACAGCAAAAGTACTAAATTCGTTCCCAGTCTGAGACCCTGCGGGGTCCGTCTCATTGGGGAACTGATGAGGGGGGAGGTATTGGCTAGGGTGGAAGTGCGGTCGTCGCCTGCAGTCGGGGCTGAGAGTACTTGCCATTGAGACCGGCTGCGAGGGTGGGAGGGTTTCATATTGGTCCGGATAATCCTCTGGAAGAGGAGGTGGTAACTGGTCCTGGCTTAAAAACTCCTCTTCGTGAGGAGGAGGGTAGTCGCTGTCAATGTCGTAGCCACCAAGGTAGTAATCTGTTTCCAGCTCTCTGGTGCTGCCGTGATGAGCTGAGCCTCCATCTGTCGTCTCAAAGTTGGGCACTTCCTCAATGTCGGACAAGCGAGCACTTGGCATCCAGTCAGAGGTATCCCAATGATACGCTGCAGCAGGAAAGAGAACCACAGTGCTCCGTTAGGACGGGGACACTAATGAGAACAGTGTCCTGCATGCACTCGCCTCCTAGTCCTCACAGCACATTCGAACCCCAGCATGCGCCACAGGCCATCAACACAGGTCAGCCATGCTCTGACCAGAGGGGTAAGGGAGAAGAATAAATTGTATTATGATGCTAATGCAAAGAAGCAAAGAAACAAAACACTCAGGCGTTTCACTTTTTAGGATGCTAATGGGTTATATTAGGAACTATGACTCCAAGAAATGAAAATGACAAAAGTCTCTGAATTAATGCTTTTCACAGTTATTTAAAAAAAATCTATAAATGAAGTCGGCATGCTTATGGTTTCACTTCTAGTCTCCCCTTCCACCTTCAATGACTTCTTTTCAAGAAAGAAGGTGTGCAAGCAAATATTCTGATAACTGAAAACTGGATCCTGAAATAAAAAGAGTGGCTGGCCATTCTCATGCAGCATTTGAACACAACAGATTCAAACAAAAGAGAACACATGAAGCAGTTCAAGAAAAAAAAACACCAAACAGATCAAGTTGGTGTCCTGCCCACCCCAGACCAGTCCAACAGGCAGAAAGTGTCTCAGAAAAATCACCTCTGTTGTAGTTCTGTCCTTGATCCATAACAGACACTGTCAGATACAAAGTGAAAAGTAAAAACTGGTAACTCAGAGCTTGTTACCAGGACAGCATTACACGTGAAAACACAAAACTCTGCATGCACATTGCTAAAGTACAGCTGCCTCGGTGTTCTCTTAATAGGATTTTTAATTTTTTTTTTTTATTTTAGTGTACAAGATAAGCTTGCCCAATCAAATGCAGACGTACATAAAGAAATGATTATGTCATGTGTATTATATTCCTTTACTATCACATCTTAATTATTTACCCTCACTGAACAGATACGGAATTACATTAGAGCTGGAATTCTTAATACAAAAAAGGGCTATCCACCATCTCTACGGTTTAAATTGCAAAGTACATTTCTCTCTCACTTGTTCACTTTGAAACAGAAAAATAAGAATCTACCATTCTCAGGGCCGGTTCAAACAAATCTGGGCCCACCTGGGCTCAGATACCATGGTGATGGGCACGGTATAAGAACCTGAATAGAATAGAATACAAAGCCATTTAATGGGGCCATCAGCTACAATGCCCCCAACCCCATACCCACCTCCCACCTGCACTGCCATGCTAGCTGGTGGGGAGGGAGGCATTCCAGTATGGAGAGGGTGCAGGGGTGGGGGGGAGAGCAAGGAAAGAGGTTTTATGTGAGACAAGAGCGGGGAATAAGCTGCAGCGTTTTCTAGATGAGATGCTCTTGTTCAGCCACATGTTATTGGGCTTCATGCAAGAAGTCACCGGGCAAGGTCTCTGGACTGCATTGCTGGAGGAGGTCTGGCCAGATAAATAGACCTTCATGGCATTACAGTGCCTAACCTCTGAGCTCAGCCACAGACAAGCACAGAGAAGACTATTCTCCAGGCCTCGATCTAGTACCACCACTCTTGCCCTTGCTTACCACCACATGGTGTATATGGTGATGGTGATTTCTTCGTTAACTCATTAACCAGAAAGTAGTATTCTACCTGCTCTGCATTAGCATTGGGTGAGGAGGGTTGGGGCTACTGCAGGTTTAGCAGCAGTGTCTGAACCGGCCCTAACCACCCTTCTTCACTTCTCTCTTTTTTTATAAAGCGGATTTTGCTGTCTTTTGGTCAGTGTAATGACATTGCACCCGAGATGCATCAGATCCCTCCGAGCTGTGCGGTTTTGGGATCCAGGAGAACCTCACTAATTTCCTGACTCACACAACCCCCAGCAGCTCCCTGGGGAAAGAGCACTGTCCTCCCACGGCTCGGTGGCAGTGATTCTGCCCACCACGCACTGGGAGCTCCGGTGTGGTTAATAATTAACGCTTTCAGAGTATTTCCACTGCAGAGTATGCAAGATTTCTAAGTCTCATATAACTGGGAACTGGGCAAAGCATTTTCAGTGAGAGCCTCTTGAAATTGCTGCCAGACTGGCTTTGTCTGACCTATAAAGCATGATGGGGAGCTAATGTGTTTGCTTAAGCTTTTCTTTGGGAAGGGAAGGCCTTTTACAGTGTCTGTGGTTTCTTTTCAGTGCCATTTTCTTATTTTTTGGAGTAGGAATTTCTTTCTGAGTTAACCTTGGCCAATTCATTTCATTTCATAGCCAGAAGAATGGCTCTCTTACACTTCAGGAAATAACTAAACATACTATAGACAAATAGTCAAGTACTATCACGAACTAGGAGTGAAAGTGCCTCTCAAAACAACCATGACACTGGCTCAAGAAAAAAAGCAATCATTTCACAGAAATAATTTACTTTGTAGTCTTTAAGTATTACTCAGATCAGTTTACCTGAAGTTTGCAAAAAGTGGCTTAAATTTGCTAAAGACAGATGAAATTTTGGACTTGTGGATAACCTGAGTTGATGTCAAGTTGACATTTTCCCAAGGATCAGATAAATGTTGAATAAATAAATCAAGGTAATGTTTGTCTTTGATATATCACATTTCCTCAATGCTTTACAGAAGAGGAAAATCATGATAATCCTGTTTTATAGGTAGGGAAACCCGCTCATGTGTAACATGATGTGCTTCAGGTTAGTCAGGAGGTCAGTGGCAGAGCTGAGTGTTAGGTCCTTGGACCCACCTGCCATGCTTTGGGTCAATGGGTCAATGGGTGCATCATAGAACCATAGAATGGTTTGGGTTGGAAGGGACCTCAAAGACCATCTAGTTACAACCCCCCTGCCATGGGTAGGGACACCCCCCACTAGACCAGGTTGCCCAAAGCCCCATCCAACCTCGCCTTGGACACTGCCAGGGATGGGGCATCCACAGCTTCTCTGGGCATCCTGTTCCAGTGCCTCAACACACTCACAGGGAAGAATTTGTTCCTAATGTCTAATCTAAATCTCCCCTCTTTCAGTTCAAAGCCACTACCCCTTGTCCTATCACTGCACTCTCAGATAAACAGTCCCTCTCTGTCTTTCCTGTAGGCCCCCTTTAGGTACTGGAGGGCCACAGTTAGGTCTCCCTAATCAACCCCAGGGGAAAGGCACTGGCAGGCAGGCTGCCTTGCTATGTGGCATCCATGGGTTTGTGTCTACACGTCTTCTATTTGGCAGTGTTACATGGGAGAAACCAGCCACCCGCCTGCCACCACCTTGCTCCTCTCCACTTGGATCTGCTGGAGTGCACGGCCCAGCTTTACTGCGGCCTGGGATATTTCACAGACTTCCTGTGTCTTCTTCCCTTTCGCAGCCTCTGCAGCCAGGATAATCTCAATTACTTGGCTCCATTATCAAGTTAATGCTATTCTCTCTGAAAGCAATGGGAATAAGTGAGCAAAAACACTGACTTGAACAGACGAGGATGAAGGCCTTGGCACCTGTACTACCACCTCCAGTCACCCACAGACATTTCGTGGGACATCACCCTGGTGTTTTCATGTTTGTTGGTGAACATGCTGATCTGCAAATCCCCAACCCCTCAATGGGTTTGCTGGTCAGTGTAGATTAGTGAGGTTCTGCTGGAATGTTTCACAATGAAAACAGGAAGCATTGTTGCATAAGAAGAAAGAAAAAAAATTAAATACCTTCATTTTCTATAGTGTCAACTACATTGTTGACAAGCTGTATGACAGTCACTATGGAAGCTTGCAGGGGAGGGAAAGCAGAAAATAAGGGGAGGGGAAGGACAGCTTCAGGTTAGTATTTAAAATACACATCATATGCTACCACAATAAATTCTCTCAAACAGACAGAACTGACATTGGAAAAAAAAAAGGCTGCCGACCAATGCATGATTTATACAGTGGATTGCAGGACATTTCATTTCAGATAATCCCATTCATTTTCTGAGTGGTGATAAATTCCAGACCAGCATTTCCAGAAAGGCATATGGGATGATGAGTATCACCTCATAAATTCAAGCAGACTGGCCAGCTGATTCAATTAACCAAAGCAGTATCTTGTCTACCTGACACTAATTTCTAATTCATTCTTGCTTAAAGGTCTCCAGAGACAGTGCCATGTGCTCCAAGGGATCATTATCTGTTAGACCATCACACCATCTGAAACGGTGCTAAGCTCAATCTATTTCCTAAGAGGAATGTTTTACTTATTTACTATTTGTGCTGTGCTGTGTAATACCTCCGGGACGTAAAGCAGTACTGCTGTTATTAGGACAACACATCCAAGTAGGTTTGGTTCAAATTTTGATCTATGTTTGACAGAATATTTTCACAAATGATTTGTGTGTTTTCTGCAGGTGTTTTAACAGAACATACTTTGAAATAATTAACATAGACTGTGCAATTGTTTGACATGGAGTCCAACAGGCCTACAGTGTGTGGTCCTCTAGACGAACTGCATTTTGGACCATCTAACACCCCTCCCTTCAAGGACCTAAAATAAACCCCACCAAAACCAGAAGGAAAGCTCTGGTTCAGTGGGTACTGGATATGTATCTTTTCTTTTGTCATTAATTTCGAGAAAACTGATTGCTTTGGAGCAGGCTAAGAAGAGGACCAGAAATGTTGAGCAATACACACTTTTTTGTTTCACACAGCCAATAGACTTAGAGCTCACAAGAAACATATTAACAGTAATAGTGTCATTCAGATATATGTTGAATATTTTGACATCTTTATTAAATTTTGGTATGGGATCCAGGATCTCACTCAATTTCCTCAGTCCTTGTGAAGGCTTGGCAAAAAAGAGCTTTGATAAACCAGAGAAACCGTGTTCTATGTCTATGCTGAGCTGTTTATGCCATCAACAGCAGTGGTAATTGTACAAGGGAGACTTGTACTGGCTAATGCATCATGAACATTATGGAAAAATAAGTCACTCCATATAATTAGCTGCTGTGTGGCTGTGAAAAGAGGTGGAGCTGTAAACTGTGAGGAGAACAACTGAGAGTGAAAAACAGAAAGTCAAAATGAGAATCAGCACAGTCTTCATTGCAACTAAGGGTAGGCTCTGCTGGGAGCTGAGCAGAGCATGTTCACGGAAGGGAGGGAAACTTCTGCCCCAGGCAGCTGAGCACAAGCGAATACCCAAATTCAGCTTTGCTCATGGGGTAAATACTGGTGTCATCAACAGCAGTCCCTCAGACTTCCCTCCCAGCCCAACCAGCCATTGCCCTGCAGTGAAACGGCACCCTAAAACTCCATTTTTGCCACATCTCCCCATTTGAAATAGCTTACCATGGAAACCTGTAACTTGTCCTTCAAATGAGGTCTCAAAACATTATTGCTAAAAGTGGGAAACGTTTTTAAAAATCTGTGGCTAACTATTTTTTATTTTGATCACAAAAATGCAGCTAACTACTCTCAGCAAGACTAGGGCAGCTGAGAGATTCAAATGCAGTACAAATACGGTGGAAAAAATAAAAGTAGGCTCAAAATCACACCCAAAAAGAGTTTGCATGGTGATACAACCTCTACTGAACCCAGCAAGAGGCTCCAGGCACTGTGGGGAGGGTGAGCACAGCCTGCCCACACCCGACACAAACTGAACAGCATAGGGCTGTTCACACCTTCAGCGGGATGTGATCCACAGCTTCTCTGGTGCAAAACAGGTTTCCCCAGTCAGAAGTGATTAACCAGACCGTGTCACAGCACAGTTATTTGTACAACAGCGTGACACAAGCCTGTCCCTGCTGCTAGCCATGTCAGCACCCGGGAGCCTTGCTCTTGGCTTTGGAGGAAGGAGTTTGGAGAAGCAGCAGCCTGTCCTGTCTCCCCAGAGAGTGTGGATGCTGAACTGCATTCGTTGTAGCTTCACCGACAACCTTTTAACCTTTGCAAGGATGCGAAGCACAAAGAATTAAAATGACAGGAAGGGGAAGGATTTATGGCTTCGAGAGGGATACCCATTAGACCCATGTACATGTATATGAACATGTATATGCTTACTTATGCCTGTATTTATATTTTAAGCTCTTTCACTGCAAACTCCCTCCGCTGCTTGAAGAAAACCAGAGGGTGCAATCTTGCACTGACCTCTGCAAAATGGCTCAGATGATTTAAGCTTCTCCCCTAATTCTCCCTGATGATATGAATTTGTTTAGACCCCGAATTAGAATTGTTATCTCTAAGGCTGTATTTTAAATACAGCTTCCACAAAAAATGAGCAGGCACAGAAGGTCCAATCCAGCTGCAGTGGGTAACGTGTCACTGATTTAATTGGGGGCAGGATCAGATGCTTGAAAAACCTAATTAGAAATTGGGAGATACAGAAAGTAATCACGTACAATAAATAACTACCTGAAGCATTATTCTAAAGCTAATTGCAATAGAAATATATATTATCAACATAATAATAATTCCAATAATTATTCTAAAAAACACTGAAGGGTTTTTTTGGGGTACAGGGGCAGAAAGCACTGAGAAGCTTAACAAAAATACTTATGATGCTTCAGCTGCAGCTGAACCAAAAGGAACTGCAACTGCACGTCTCTTTAAGTGCTTTTTCCAACATTTAGGAGTACCTAGGGAAGAGCTGCATGACATGACTGAGGAACTGAGTCTCCAGACAGTTCATTAACTGACAGCTGAGAAAAACTAAGTGCTATTTTTTTGTCCTAATCTTTTTCTGTGTATCTGAATGAGACTTCCCTGACATCCATCATCCCTCCCTGGCAGAAACATCTTGCCTTTTCTCAGACCCACCGCTCAACATACATGGCCCGTAGGAACAAAGGTTTGCTCTGACTTTGTAGGCCTCTTTCAGGCTGTGTATGGCTCTGCCCACGTCACCCACTGAGATAATGATGTAGGACATGAGAGCGGGCCACAAACATGTACCGAGCAAGGATTTAATGGTGCCGTATTGTTCACTGAGCTGTGATTGTCAGGGAGAGGCCAAGCCACCAGGGACTGGTTCATCCACTCATTGCTGCTGCTGAGCACCAGCAGAGTTTTGTTGGGACCATGAATGAGACCTGGCAAACGGCACACAAATTCCCTTCAATTTGACTGATGAAACATGAATGTCATCCTCTTCCAAGAGGGAAAAGATAGAGATTCTACAGCTTCACTTGCAAGCTATTAGTCAACTTATATCTTGGCACTGTGACTCTGCTGTATCACACCTCTAATTCACTGTAAAGCTCGGTGCTGATACAACAGCTACAAGCATCAAGATTTTAATTACGTTTCTATAGCTTAAAAAATGGACACAAAGTGAAGGTTTGAACCCAGGACTTTCTGACTTCTAGCATCATTAAAGATTTTCTAGATGTCACCTAAATGTTTTTAATAATATTAGAGAGAGTTGAATAGCTTTGTCCCCAGCATAATAAAGATAAAACCATTTCTTACCATTATCGTCACCGGAATCAGACTGGAAGGAGCTGAGGGACTGTACTTCGGAGTTGCTCCCTTTATTACTTCCTGCAAAACAGGTCACTTCTTCAGCGTCATCAACCCCTTTACCTTCATTGACAGCAAAAACAAAGCAAAATGGTACTCTCTAGGTATGTACATTTGTCTATTCACACCACAGAGCCATTTTAATCCTGCCCACAAGTAGTCTTCTATTATTTTTGTCAGAATAAAGTTATTTCCTTCAGACAGAGGAAATTACTTATTACTCAAGAAGGCAGCTGGTGAAGATACCTAGCATTTTGACCAAAGAGTCTTTCAAGCGGCTGACACCACTGTAATCAAGGAAGAAACATCTGTACCCAGATGCCTTTTTAGATGCCATGTAGTCTCAGCAGCAAAGAAAATAACTTTAAAAATGTGGTATAAACATCTTATACAAGAGACTACAGTTACATTTCTCTTTACTCTTCATTTCTTAATTTGGGAGCCTCATTAAAGGCTCATTCAATCCTCAAAAAAGTTATTGTGCATCTCTTTATTCATTTAAGTAGCCCTTGGATCAGAGTTTAATGGCACTACCACTGACGTATAAGAGATTTAGCTTCAACATACATTGCTTTTCATCAGGGACATTCAGTCTTGACAGCTCTTCTACAGTTTAGAAATGTAACTGCAGCCTATGGTATAAATTCTCATGTAATTAAACACACATGAATAAACACATTCAACTACACATTATAGGAGTGATAATGAGGAACACAAAAAGTTATGCTTCATAGTAAGCCCTGAGATAGATACCTGAGCTAATTACGAATGAACAAGCTCAGGTGCTGCAAACACCTCAGCAACAGCTCTCCACCATCTACCTGCTAGCTGTAGATATTTCTACCCAGCATGGGGCGTGCTCCTGCTGTGAAGCAGGGTATGTAGTAGATGGAGCGAATGCTGCAGTAATGAACCTGCACTGCTTCCCACTCCTTGACAGCTGAGGTCTGTCTCCATGGCGTGGCCTCATGCTGTGCAGAAATTCATACAGATATCAGCAGCGTCTGCAGCAGAAACACCCAGGAGAATACAGAACAGAGCACGTATGGGGGCTGGCATGCTGATGCTTTCAATCAGCAAAACTGTATTTAATGGTTAAAAAGGTCAGTCACAACACAACTGTGAAATACTGCCTGAAGAAATGAAAATTAATTCCTGTATTTTACTAGAAGATTTTAGCCAACGGGCTGTCATTGAAACTAAAATAGGGGAGATTTAGATTATATATGAGGAAGAAATTCTTTATTGTGAGGGTGGTGAGGCCCTCGCACAGGTTGCCCAAAGAAGCTGTGGCTGCCCTTGGATCCCTGGCAGTGTCCAAGGCCAGGTTGGATGGGGCTTTGGGCAACCTGGTCTAGTGGGGGGTGTCTCTGCCCATGGCAGGGGAGTTGGAGCTAGATGAATCTTGTGGTCCCTTCCAACCCAAATCATTCTAGGATTCTGTGATTCTATGCCTTAGATATAGGTCAGGGTAGAGGCAGTGCCAGATTCCTCTCTATTCCTCTGTTCCTGTTGCCTAATACTATGGCACTATGAAAGTTTCTTGATCATGTCATTTTATTTGACAGTTTTGGTTACAGCTGGGTTGCAATGGGGTTGAAGATGGATTAGGAAAAAACACTAAAAAGATAAAACATCATAAACCACCCCTCCCCAAATGCTAAACCAAACAACTCCCAGTCCATGAGACATGCTCTGACTTGCAAGGATAGACAGCATAGGGCCGTAACTCTGTCCCAGCAAACTGGTATTTCCTGCTATGACAGAATATGTGAAGTCTGCGGTATCTCCAGCAACGTCTTCAGGAATGGAGGGGGCACTGTGTTATCAGAGCACAAATAGGGTAATTGTGGGTAATTGTGGACGCCAGAAATTTTGTGATCACTCTGATAGTGAATGCAGATGGGAAGGCAATGGACTGAAAAGGTGATCCTATAAGTAGTGCATGATCTGCTTCATTTCATAGACACTGGGAGTAGAGAATATTAGTTCATTTGTCCCTGTTGCAAAACAGGATTGCTTCTTGCAGAAGGTTTAAATGTTTTTAATTCCCTTGGAACAGAAACAGCCCAAACCTAGCAGAGTTTGTATTTGAAAATTCTGCCCCAAATTCATTTTTTTTTCCCAGTAGAAAGATGATTGCATTGATCACATGAAGAACCAACGCTCAGAGCACTTACTCATAAGTGCTTTCTGAACAAGTGAAACAAATGTGTTTAGTCATACTTAATGCATAGAAGTAGAGGTCTTGTATGCCTACTGTTAATTATATCCTTTCAAAATTAAACCAAATCACTTCTTGGAGGAATGTAACTATTGTAAATGTATGAGGTTGGTGCCACTGTACCTGCTGCACCCTGAAGGCAACCCTTACCTAGGCAGAGCAGAGCTACAGCAGCAAGCAGCCGTACTTACTCTCTGTCCCAGCATCCCATGTACTCTTCCTGATGGAGTCGCAGTCGGAGCGACAAGGAGACACAGCAGGTAAGTTTGGAGCTACACTGCACACCACCACCCCCCGCCTGGCTGTCAGTATTCGAGGGGACTCGGGATGAAACGTCGTCATTTCTTGATGCTCCACACCAAGCCCATCCACTATCTTGTCCAGGTTATTCCTTGAGTCACTCTGGAAGCAAGGGGTATAGGCCATCGGCCTCACTGGGACCTGCGGAGGCCCAACTTCTTGGTAGATATTTCTGCTGTCTCCACTGTTCCTGATGTTCTTGAACTGGATGCCATTGCTCTTGTTGAGCAGGGCAGCAGTAGCCGGATCCTGCACGAGCGTGATGTTGTTGCGGGAATAGTTCTTCCTGAATACTTTCTTACGAAAGATGATAAAGAGCACGATCAACACAAATATGACAAATAGAACCACGGCTATTCCTATCAGCTCCTCCTTGCCAACGTATGAATGCCCAGCTTGTATATTGGGAACCACCACAGGGCGAAGACCACAGTATTGCCCCACATAGCCAGGGGTGCAGTTACACAGAAATGAACCAAATATGTTGACGCAGGAGCCACCATTTTCACATTCTTCTCTTTCGCACTCATTGATGTCTTCTTCACACCTTAGAAGAAGAAAAGGAGAGTCTGGAGCTTGGAGAACACCTAGTAAACAGCCCAGCTTGTACATGACTTATCTTGTCAAAGTGGTACCATTACAGTTAACAACTTGCTGGTGCTTGGCAAAGGATCTTATTATTATCATATTATTTAATGGTATTTAATTTTTTCTACAGCTATTCCATGTTTTTTTAAGACATTAAAATAGAAACATCAAGAAATAAGAGTTTAAAGCATTTGATAGGAAAAGGCTGCTTGACCATAATGAGACTCACTGAATGTAATAGAGAATCTCAGCCTTTTTGTATTGTTTTTGGACCATGTCATGGAATTCAATACAAAATATTAGGAGGATTCAAGGAGAAAACAGTTGAGAAAAAATATAGCAAAAAAAATCAGAGTACTTATTTAAGAGAAGTGGAGGATATACTGAATGTGTAAAATCATTTAGGGCTGGAGATAAAATGAGCAAATATTAGAGAAGCAGGGGGAAGAAAAAAGAACAGGAACCTTAGAAAGGGGAGAATTGGAAAGAAGAAGAGGTGATCACAAAAAAAGCAGAACAAAAAGTAGAAACAGTACACAGCTAGATGAAAAAAACATCATGTTGGCAGAAAGGCCAGGGGATTTTCTGTTTCTACACCAAGTATATGATCAAGGCTAGGATGTTAAAAGATGAATGCAGTAAATTAGGCTTTTCTGTCAGGGCTAAGGTGACAAAATAATCGATCCATTAAAAAAAAAATTACATTGCAGCCTCCCCGGGCTTTGTAGGTTGCTCAAAAACCCTCTAACGCTTAGGAGTGCATATCTCAGTGGAAATTGTCTGGAGATAACATCCCGAAACAATCATTTAGGAGGCCAAGTTCAGAAAAGCATTTCTGAACATGTAAGGCTCACGGGTTTCTCAGCTGTCATTAGCTTAGACTTGAAATAAGCACTAAGTTTTGGGTTATTTTTTGCTAGGTGAATCAATAGTTTTGGGTACAGAATGCCTGATCAAACCTCCTGTCATCGCTGAATTAAAAGGTCCCGTTGCCCGCCTGGAGGGGTCACTTACGTTACTCCCGTCAGGCCATTTTTGCAGTTGCAGATGAAAGCATTGCCGATGGGATCGCACGAGCCTCCGTTCCGGCAGGGATTTGGGAAGCAGGCGGTGATCTCCGACTCACAATTCCTTCCCGTAAACTGGGAGAGGCAATTGCACTGGTAACCTGGGAAGTAAGGGACACAGAGAAATAAATCAGAAACCTACCACTGTATCTGTCTAGAAGCAGGGGGATCCTTTTGGCTGCTTTACTCCAAAAAACATGTTGTACTGTGGGGGAAAGGAGATGTTTATACTCATTCTGGTAAGTCTGTGTGATCCACACTAATGCCAGTTGAGAGTTTGTTTATCTGGGATGTCTGGATAGTTGGAGCTCATGACTACAGCCAGGGACCAGAGGAACAGCAGCAGCCCAGACCACCCTGATTGTCATGATTCAGACAAGAATAAATGTTGTCCATGAACAACTTTGGTCACAAGACATAGTCTAGATCAAGGATGCATCTCCCAATATTTTTGACAATACAGACCGTATTTGCTGATAGTGGCAGCTCACACTCCTTTGGGGGCTTCATTGAAGAACACGTACACGAGCTGAGAGCTTTTCCACGTCTGCCTTTCACAAGGATGACAGTGTAGGGATGTAACAGGAGTAACATCCCTTCCATCGGGGGCCCAACTGAAATGTCTCTATGCGAATGCACGTACCATGGGGAATAAACAAGAGGAGCTGGAGACGTGCACATACCTGCAGGGCTACGACCTTACTGGCATTACAGAAATGTGGTGGGATGACTCCTGTGACTGGAGCGTTAGGGTGGATGGATACAGGCTTTTTAGGAAGGACAGGCAGGGCAGGCGAGGAGGGGGTGTTGCCCTCTATGTTAATGACCAGCTGGAGTGCATGGAGCTCCACCTGGGGACACAAGAGGAGACAACTGAAAGCGTGTGGGTCAGGATTTAAGGGAGTGCAGGGACAGGGGACTTCATTGTGGGGGTCTGTTACAGGCCACCTGACCAGGGGGACCGAGTGGATGAGGTCCTCCATAGGCAGATAGGAGCAGCCATGCGCTGGTTCTCATGGGGGACTTCAACCACCCTGACATTCGTTGGAGGAGCAACACAGGTAAGCACAAGCAGTCCAGGAGGTTCCTGGAATGTGTCTATGATAACTTCCTCCTCCAGGTGGTAGAGGAGCCAATGAGCACGGGTACTATGCTGGACCTTGTTCTCATCCACAAGGAGGGGTTGGTAGGTGATGTGACGCTCAGGGGCGGCCTTGGTTGCAGTGACCATGACATGGGGGAGTTTATGATCCTCAGGGCTGCTAAGAGAGTGCGCAGCAAGCTC
>VWZZ01007118.1:6203-18975 GCA_013399095.1 Psophia crepitans
GCTTTTGGCCTGCCACCCCCCCCCCCCCCCTTCCCCCGAAGTTAGCAGGATTTGCAGCAAACTGGATTTGTGAAGACTGTTATAAGACATCAGCAACAGAGAAACTGAGGCTGGCAGAAGAAATTTACACTTTTCCTCCTGTCTCCAGACCACCAGGATTTTGAGATAATTTTAAGCATTGCAAACGTTCCCAGCTGTTTTCGGATCCTTCTAGGTGAGCAGAAAGCAGCACAGCTAAAGACCAGGTGTACTGCCCTATTCAGAACTTTTCTTCTTTGTGGGAGCCAACTGAAGTCACAGGAGGCAATACAAAGCTCCTCAGTTACATTGGCAGGTAGGGCTATGGGAAGGCTGTTCTAGAAACAGTTCTGGTTGGAAAAAGGAGTATAGATGAACTCGAAATATTTTGTGAAATTATGTCAGTGGCACAGAGGTTCAGATATAGAAGAAAAATCATACACATCCTGTGTTGATGTATTCTATTCATGCTTTTTGAGGATAAAATGTTTGTCTTTTGAGAAAAAGACTTTGAAAGGACTTCTTTCTGTAATCTGCAAGTGTCAGTCCACAAAGTCATGAAAGGATAACACATTTTCCTCTTGTCTTCTAAACTGAAACAGATTCTGTTATTTAGTATCTCAAAAACTTTTCCTTGACAGAATTCCTAGCCTTTTTCATGTCTAATCTCAAACCCCGAGGCTCTCACCTTGGGTGTGAACTCCAGGTTCTACAGCCCAAATATAGATGACAGTGGTGGAGTTTCATCAGCAAGAACACTTAAGAAATTACATAAGCCCTGTCACTAACAAAATTTAGTTACATTTAGGATTTTACGTCTTAGTGCGGAAGACTGTGAGACGGTAAAACCTCTGTGAATGTTTCTTCTGGGCTGACAGGGACTGACCAGCCTGTCTTCCATGTCTACGTTCCAGTATTTATTAAGGAACGGGCTAGTGAAGCTGCATTTTTTCATGGGTGACAATATTAATAAGATCTCTATCTTTTACCTGGCCATTTATTTTTTTGGAATATTGTGGGACGTTAGTTCACGTTGAGACTCATACTCCTCTGTCAGTTTTCACAGATTCTGAGCAAAGGCTTTAGAAGTCACTAGGCAAGGGATGCATGCAGATAGGGAGAGTAACTCCGTAACCCTTGTTTCTGTGAGGACTTCAGGTTGACAGGAAAACCACAACAAATAAAATACACTCATGATCTATCCATGGCCATGAAGATGTGGTGCAGCAGTTTGCCCTTTGGTGTGACTCTAACCCACACCCTGGACACACGGCAGCAGAAAAGGGAGAGGCATTTCGCAGTTTTAGGGCAGGCCACGTGGATTTCTGAAACCTCCAAGAACAAAATCCACTTCAGGCTGACGCTCTGGCAGTGCTGGGATGTTTTCAGTTTAAAAGGAAGCAACTTTGGAATCAGTCCCGGTTAGACTGTTGTCCTAAGCCGGCTAAATCACATCAGCGGGACTTAAACCGGGAAAGGTTTTAGTCCTATGTAAAAGCCACAGCATTTTTTTTTTTTTTTTTTATGCCATCCATTATTTAGATTGGGCTTTGCATAAATGAATGCCATGCTGAACAGCTTTTATAGCTATTTTGTATCAAGGCTGAAGGGGTAAAATATATCTATTCAAAAAGAAAAGGAAATAAAAAGAAAAAAATATTCTGAGTGCTTTTGTTATTAGCCAGTCTCCAGGCAACTCTGTGCTGAGGGCACAGCTAAATTAAATTTTCTAGTAGCAGGCATATATATACACACACCTTAGGAGCTATTTTTAACACATATACATCTACCATACCTCACATTTGACAGCTTTATTTGAATCCAGGCTATTCATTGGGAATAACCAGCTAATTAATTTATCTCATGAATATCAAATATGCAATTAGTCACAGAGCACTCAGTATTCCAGCCGTTACCCACCGATGTAGTCTCCACACTGCCAACAATGACTCCAGGAAATGAGTCCCATTCAGTACCTGACCTGCCATAGAAAGACAGACACAAATGGATTTACCATATGCTGTTTAATGTTGTACTTATAATTCTCTCTTTCTTCCTGTGTGCATGTGTGTGTGCAGTCGGCTAATGGGTTCTCTTCAATCATAACAATGTGAAGGGAGTAAAGGAGTGTTTTGAAGATTAAATAATACTGTAGTCTCAAAGTCCTGAGATTAATATTTCTGTTCAAAGACACCTCTAAAGGAAACACACGTATGTGTATTTCTTCGTATGGACTGTTGATAATAGACTAAAATTGCAGACAGGAAGATGAAAGTTAAATGTTGGATGGAAAGCTTTGAAACAGTAACGATGGTTCTGCATTGTTAAGCAGATGTGCAAGGGGAGACTGTCATCTCTGTCGCTGGCTGAGGAGTGATGTGTCAGGCACCTGGGGAAGGGCTCAGGTACAGCTGATCGGCTCCTGGAGGGGAATGGCACTGGTTGTGAGTTCTCAGGCTCCTGCCTACCATTACAGCTGCATGTCTCCCTCTTCAAAAACCTCATCGTCTTTGGCAGCTATATTGCCTTTCTCAACAGCAGGTTCAAGGATCAAACAAGCTTGTAAACTGAACTATCAGATGAAGTTGAAGCACATTTATTTACTGTAAAGCAAACGTCATTACTGTTGCCTTGAGATATTTTGTGATTAACTACAATTTCCCACGCTGGCAGTTCTAGTGCCAGTTACAGGAATGCTAACTTCCATCATTCCATGGCTAGCTCCTAAGGCTTAATCTTGGGGAAGACTCTGGGTGTTGAACAGTTTTAAAGATCATTGTTACCATAATTGTAGGAAAGCCTTGCAAGGTGGGGTCCAGCTCACTTCATTGTAGTGCTTTGGCAGTACATATAGCATAGCAATTGGAAATTGTTTCTGCGAGAGTGGAGCATTAGAAGATATCACACTATTATACAGCACTGGAGCATTTGGTCATAAATCTTGCAATTTGTGGTATAATCTAAGCTAATAAAGCATTAAAAAGAGTGCAAAGAAATTTCAGTACTTTCTCAGACTCTTTGTCTGAGGACATGGGTTTTACAGGGGTGATGTGAGGCTTAATGATGAGTGGGAATCTATCAGTGCTTTTGTTTATATTAAGGTGTACTTAATTTCTTAATGTTGTTTAACCTCTGTGGCTTTTGATGGGTATTTTCACAAGCTACTAAACCAATAGCTCATAAATAAAGCACAGCAACCATTCTTGGAGTTGCAAAATGTAGGCCATTGTGTTCTCGGCATCAAGCTGCTACTTTAAATGTTAGTATGGAAATCAGTTCCTCAGATTAATCACCAAGTACAGCAGAGGATGAAATACTGGGTTTAGGTGGCTGAACTAAAGTGTTTGCAGGGTGGGAAGAGTTCATTAATAGTCCACATGAAAATCCTGAGCACTCCAGTGTTGTTTTTTTTTTTTTTTAAAAAAGCGCCACTCTGCACACGTGGACACATTGTAGTGTTCTGGAACTCCAACGTGATTTAACACACTTCAGATTGTTGGTAGTATTGTTAATATTAGCCTTGTTCTTTCTGTGATTTGGGGTAACCTTGCGAAATGTGTTGTAATACCCCTCCACTTCCACCAGCTGTGGAGGGCAAGTATGGAAAATGTTTTCTCTGTGCCAGGCTCTGGTATGGGTACTATGGAACAAGGGTTAAAGGGGCAGCTCTTGCTCATGTGAAGGATCACCATCCACACCACAAGTACATTTCTCTGCGTATCCCCTTTATCCTCCAAGCCCTGCATTTTGTGGTGAAGGCTTTGCTTGTACTGGTTTTCCAGCCATCAATAACTACCAGAATAGGCGCCGTGGTTCCCACTTGCTAGTCTGGACAGGCAGGCTGTAACCCACGCTTGCACAACTGTGCCATCTCCCACGTCTGAGCGGCGTCGGGCTGCCAAGGTGAGGGTTACGTGCTCGCTCTGCACGAATGCAGAAGCGGGGAAACTCCAGTGTGAGCCCCAGCCTGTGTTCTGAAGCGGCTGTGGGACCAGCCGCTTATAGTGTGTTTTGCCTTCGCAGGTTGTGGACCTATCAGTCACTCTCAATGGTATCATTTAGGGAGTTTAACAGCAACTTTTCTGTAGCTGTAATAACTGCTCTGAAAGTCAACTCTAATCTCTTAAGGTGTTAAATGTAAACAAATGTCACTCTGCATAGAAATGCCTTTCCTGTAACTTTTTTTTTTGCTAAATATAAAGATCGAAGGAAATGCTTTATAAAAACAGTTCTCTTTAAACCCTTCAGGGACACTAATTACTTTTAATTTTAGTGTGTGATGGTCCTTATCCAGAGGAAGTATGCTGCATGGGCTATAAACCATTTTTATATCATATAGCATTTAACAGAGCATGCCAGGAGTTAGTTGAGCTGTCTCCCTGGTTCTCTGATCTCTATTATCCTTCACCGTGATTAAACACGCAATGTTTCACTGCCTAATCGTGAAGGGCATTCGGGAAAGTTAACCGAGCTCTTCTCTCCTACCTGCTTGAGCAGTTGTGTTTCTCTCTGTTTGTTGTACCACCTTTGTAACCGAGCATCGCCCTCTCTGGGGGAGGTCAGAGAGTAGGCACGGCTGTGCAGACACAGTTCATGTCCTGTTGCTGTTCTCGCAGCAGGAAGATCAGCTCTGTCCTCAGCAGCCAGGAGCTGTGGCTTTGGAGCTCGCTTTCCAAGTCACTTATAAAACCCATGTATACGTTGCTGTCCCCTCCTCAGAAGCAAACTTGCAAGAAGCAAACAAGCAACTGCAGAGCAAAGCTTGGGAATTTGCTGGCTCTGCTCAGATCTGGTTATTTAATTCAAGGTCAACACAATCGTTTCAGTTCTTTCTAGGAGGCCAGCCCATTTGTTATGTTTTTGTGTGTTCACATTCCTGCTCCCCTTGTGCCTGATCTTGCTGCCACCTCGTTGAAATCCCGAAGATGCACTTTTGCCAGGTCATGTCTGTAGGAAATGAGCAGATAGATGCTCAAGGTTATGTGAATATCTGAGAATAGGTTTATTCAAGCTTTAAATAAAATCAATGCTATATAACCATTTTCTGTGTTGGCGTTAGAGTAGCCACTCACCATCTCTGCATTACTAGAAAGCTGCTGCTGGCAGCTCTTAAACACTTAAGCATCACGTCCTTTAAATCTTCAATCTGTTTGTTCTTTAGGCCACAGTCTGTTCCTCCTTTTTTGTTTGGAAATCTCTTAAGATATTACCAGAAATAAATAACCACTTTCTTAAGCTGTTTACTACACACCTTAGCGAGTGTTGAAGTGCATGCTCCTGTAGATGTTTTCACTCTACTTACAGGAAGCTCTGGAAATCAGTGCAGGGTTTAGTTGTGAAACTCAAGCATGGCGTGTGGAAAGCCACAGGTGGTGGCCTGTCATTCCTATCCACAAAAGTGTCCTGGGCATCTTCCTGTTCTCAGGCATTCCTGCTTTTGGTGAAGCACCTCCCTGAAGCATCTGATTCTCTCTGTGGAAGGGATGGACCTGAAGCCTGATCCAGACGGATCATTCATAAAACCAGGTGGATCATTTGAAAGCTTCTAATGCGAGTTCTGATCCTGACCAGAAATCAACAGACAGAAATACGTATCCAAATATTGCAATTTCATGTTTACTGATGTCTTTTTACAGACACATGAAGACTGTACAGTGATGGTACACTTATATTAAACTGCCTGAGGTTCTTAATACCATCGAACCATGACTCCATCCTGAGAACATAATTTCTTTTTTCTTCCAGTCTGATTTACGTGGCTTACATGTCTCTTACCTTCTCTTGTTACAGAACCAAATTGACACATGTGATTCCTTTAACGAAAATACATCAGCAGCACTGATAACGCCAGCAAAAAGTGCATATATGTCTCAGAAAGGGTAACCAGTTATAGTTATGGCTAAGGATACGTGCTGTTTTGCTTGATTAAATGATTACTATTTAAAAGCAAAGATAGATTTATACTTCATCAGTAGAACGACTTTGAAAAACTCCCCAAAATATGTAGTAAAATTGAGCTTTCGTTATTCTTCTCACCTTGCTTATAACCTCAGAACAGACTATTACATTAAAATTTGCAGAGACCCAAGCTATCTTTTTCACAGTAATAGCTTTCAGTTGCTCTTCAGCCTAAGTAAGATCTGAAGCAGCGACCAGGAGATGAAAGTCTCTCTGTGCCATTTTCAATCCCCTGAGCCATGTAGCCACTTTCTGCATTTATTTTTCAGAAATTAATTTTTAAAAAAAGCAATTGTTTTTGCAAACAGCCCTTTGAATTCCATCCTGGTGGCATTTTAGAGCATTACTGCAAATTATTCAATTTATATGCATAGTCAAGCCTACATCATTATTCCTATATTCTACTAAGGCAGGAAAAGACAAAAAAAACCCAGAAAACAAACAACAAAAAAGACAAGAAAAACAAAGGCAAAAAGCAGACCACTATTCTAGAAAAATATTTTTCATCAGACTGAAAATAAACCTAAACCCTCTTCATCACAATGATCTTTTTTAGAAAGTCATTGTAAGGAAAGATTCAAATGACTGCAGTAAAACTCAAAAGATATACTGTGTTATGAACACTAATTAATGCGAGTATTAATGTTTTTTGGCTTCAGATGAGATGATCCAGCATTCTTAAAAATTAATAAAAACCGATTACAGAGACTTACGCACATACCTGAACATGTTCCAACTTAGCAGCTCATCGTTATTCACAGAATAATTGGGTACTCATTTACATCCTGTGAATTTCAAGGCCTTTTAACTACATATGTATTACTTTCTCATATACGTTGCTTTGCAGTTCATGCTTCTGATGGGAAAGATGGAGTAACCCAGGCATGGTTAGCCCCAGAAAACCCTTAAGGCATGGCAGTATTCCTCCAGCATATACCCACTGCTTGATGCATTCAGCGTTCTTCCCAAATTCCTGCCCGGTCCTCTGAAAATGTCCAGGTGCGAAATCATGATTCCCCTTCCTCTTTGTTTTGGTTTGCATGTACCATGGACCTGAGCCCAGCCAATGGACTGCCCCATCACTGTCAGAAGTGTGGTAATTCAAATTCAGAATACTGCTGAAAAAAGAAGTGAGAAAGTATGCGGTGGTGGAGCTGCCTTCCCAACCTGTGAGATGTTATAATAAATGTTCAAAACTAGGGCACATTCGTCAGTGTCAACAAATGTGCAAGTATTAATGGTGTCTTTTTTCAAATGCAATCAATTAGAGAAATGAATGAGTTTTCTGCCGTGCTGTGCCGAATTATGTCTGTATGGACAAACCCCCTTCATTTCAGCTAAGAAGAAAGGAAAGTTTGATGCTTTTGGCTTTAAGTATTTGAGCTTGCTGAGGCCTGTGAAGAGACATAGAGTAAAACCACAACCGGAGTTTGAAGGGGAGTAAGATCTTCAGCTGTGCCCACAGAGGAGCAATTTCAGCAAGGTGCTCCACATCAGTTTTCCTGTTTGCTGTAGGTTGAGAAACACAGGAATGGTTCTGTTCCTCTAGCTGCAAAGGCAAGGCAGAATCGGTGGTTTCTGAGGTATCTGTGTTTCTGCTTGTGCCATCTCTGCTCATGGCTAGTGAATAAGGAAGGCCGCGCAATATGGACTTCTGGAGATGGAATTGCTGCTAACCATTTGCATCCCCTTAGAAAGGCTTGAGCCACTTCTGTTTGCTCCTGCAGGTTTTGTGAATACCCTGTGGTCTGGTAAAAGCCTAGTGGAAGGAACATAGCTCGGTGCCTGATGCTTACCCGCAATCAGATGGAGTCAGTTATGAATTGCTTTCTCCACACCATGCCCTGGCTTAGAGCTTAAGAAGGCTCTTTGCTGGGAGGCAGTATTGAATTACTTTTTGCTGGCTTAGAGAAGCTGTTCATTACAAGTTGGTAAGGTCTCAAATGAGGTCTGGACCAGCTGCTCCAAAGACACAGATAAGCTGTCGGGTGATAACGGCTCTTGGCTGCTTCTGACCTGGGCTGAATTTGGGCAGTTGCTTTGTTCTGTAATGAGAAATCCCACAAGCGATCCAGTCTCGAAAACCAGGCTTTTTAAAAATTAAAGTGAACTTCTAAGACTTAGCTCACACTGTTTATGGAGTTGATTGCCCTCAAGTTCACCTTGGGCCTAATTGGCTTACTGGCTTAATTAACAAAGTGCTTATTAATGTCTAGTGGCAATTAATTTTCAAGGGATTATTTTCTATTATGATCATGAGTACAGTATTAACATTGTGCAACTGTGATTCAGTAGAACCAACCAGTACAGGGTGTGGGGTTTTTTCTTTGATGTATCCAGCAAAATTTATTTCTTTGGTCACGTTGTGCTGATTTGCCCTGCAGTTCTAACAATTAGCATCTGTATAAAACCAAGAACTGCATACTGAGATTAGGGCCATTTTGGAAACAATGGCATGATAGTTTTTACTGGGTTTGCATAAATCATGATGAGCTGCTAAGCAAATAAATGACTTTTGTCAGGTAACACAGTATCATACTAAAAATAGGTATGTTTCTGAATGGTGGTAAGCCTGCATTTTACAAATTCAAGTGCATTGTTTTGGTATTTTAATATTTATATGTGCATGAGTCCTGCTTTTTGGCTGGGGTAGAGTTAATTTTCACAAGAGGCTGGGAGAGAACACAGCCAGGACCAGCTGACCCAAAGTAGACAAAGGTATATTCCACAGCATATGACGTCGTTGTGCTTAGTTTATAAGGGAGGGGAGCTGGCTGGGGAGGAGGGGTTGGTACTTGGCGACGGGCTGAGCATCATGTTCCAAGTGGTGAGCAAATTGCATTGTGTATCACCTGCTTTGTATATCCTAAGTATTGTTGTTGTTTTTCTTTTCCTCTCCCTTTGCTGTCACAGTAAACTGTCCTTAGCCCAACCCAACAAGTTTTACCATTTCCTTTTGATCCTCCTCCCCATCCCACTGGGGCGGGCAGCAAGCAGTGGCGTGGTGCTTAATGGCCAGCTGGGGCTAACCACAACAGCATTAAAGTTTGAGTAAGGAAAATAGAGCCTGTGACATAGCTATAATCCACAAGGTCATTTCATAATGTTACAGCTCTGTGATATTTCATTCATGTGCGTTTTAATGGGACAATCTTACATTTGTGTCAATCTTGGGGTGCTGGGAAAGGCCAAGGATCCCTCCAGCTCAGTGTCAGTAGCAGTTGCTTAGAGAAACAATGTAAACCCAGGGTATATAAAGACACCTCTCTGGACACAAATTCCTTGCTTTCAGCCAGCTCTGGCTTTTGAGACTTTCTGCAGTCTCAAAAGTAGTTTGACTTTTGATAACCAATAGTAGTTGACTTTCACAAGTTTGTCTTTTTTGAACATGTTTATACTTTGTATATCTGTATAACCTGTGGCAGTGAGTTCCCCAATGTCTGCATGGCTTGAAAAAATTTTGCCTTTTGTCGTGGTTCGGCCCCAGCNCGGCTTGAAAAAAATTTTGCCTTTCCTTACTTCTAAAACATGCATGTGCAATTTCTTTTTAACGTTCCCTACTTCTTGCCTACTAAGGAAAAGTGACTAATCATCCCTTGTTCACTTTCATCCTGCTTGAGACTGTATAGACATCTCTGCCAGCAGCCCACAGGCCAATTTTTTCCCAGTTACTTAATCCTCATGCTCTTCATACTTTCCCTCATCCTTAGTGCTTTCAGTTTGAAAAAAAAAAAGTAACTAGGATATACGATAAAGGTGCATACAAGTGGGGAGATGCAGATGCAAGCTTTGTTTTAGAGTCCCTAACCAGCAGATTGCCAGGTAAGAAGCAATACACTGGTCCTTCTCTTAACCTGTTTTTCACATTACCAGATGGTCATCGTTACCAGAGACAGTACCCTCAGCTGATTGGAAGTTTGCTTCTAGGGTGCCAGTTTCACATTTTTCTCTAGTTCTTGGTCTTCTGCTGGTTCTTTAGAGTGCTTTACACATTCCTTGTTCCTGGTATGTTTGGAAATGTTTATATCAGGTTTTATGCTTTTATTAAGTTGTTCTTTAAGACTCTCTTTTTTCCCTAACCTTATTATCCTTGTACATGCCTTTCTTCAGTTTTCATGTTTGTACAAGATTTCTGTGTTTTCAAGTATCATGTTTTACTTCTGATACCGTCTCTGCTCTGCAGTTTACTGTGACAACTTTTCTCTGGGGGAGGTGGGAGGGAGTTGTTTAATGTTGGGGTTTGTTTTTTTTTCCCCAAATGATGGGGTGTGTTAATATGTAGCTTGCCAAAAGGCTTTGAAATATCTGTTTGACCCTTAGGAAAGAACAGATTCTTCACCCCTGTTTTGCAAGAGCGAACCCCCCCAATTTTTGTTTTCTCATTTGCTGTTTGTATGGCATTTTGGCAGATGAGTCAGCTGTATCTGGAATTGTATCTCGAAGCTTGTGAAATTTGGGAATAAAAATAAGAAGGTGGGAGTTCAACCCCCCTGAGAGCCACCACCACAACTGTGTTGTGTAAGACCCACTCATGTTTTCCCATAAAGCTGGTGAGAGGTTGAGATGCTGCTCGGGCTCTGTGTTGGCCTTCTGTCAATGGGGAGAGTTTCACCTGCGGTATCTCCTTTAACAAATTCTGTGGGCACGGCAGAGGGGATACTTGTGACTGGCTGCCTCACCATAGCATATGTACCTCCAGAAAATGAAACTGTGGAACCATATTTTGTTCTATGTTTTGGCAGTAATACATACCCCAAAATAATGGCAACAACAATAACTATATTATTATCAGCGGTTACGTGCCAGTGACAAAAAGGGCCACCTGTGAGTTAACATGACAAATGTTAATCACCTTTCTACAGCTGGCAAAAATACACATTTAATTTTGTTTTACAGTTTTGTAATGAAAGCTTAATTTTACTCCCTCCCCCTATATAAAATAACCAAAAGCAATCATCCAAGTGTGAATGCAATAGAAATCTCCATTCAGATTTATTATGCAAACATGAAAGGGAAAGTTTAATGTACAGTATACGGCAAAACCAGGCAAATATATTCAGCTAGCACATAATTGTGTTTAAATTTTATAACTTGACTGGTATTGTGAGGTACATCCTGACAACGAGGCACTGAATTTTACATATCGTCCCGTTGCTGTTAACCTCTATGTCTTACATCCCAATTGGTCTCAGGCATTCACATGTTGCATACGTGGGGAACAGTTCATCTCTGCAAGGGCACGACACAGCAGTTGTTTCTCGTTGCACGGTAACTCTTCAGGATGGGCAGAGAGCAATGCTTTAGTGGTTTAAACTGCAGGAGTACATGAGGCTATGCATTAGCACTTGGCCCAATATCTTGGCAAAGTGCTGCTTCAAACAATGTCCTCATTAATTACCAAGCGGTATTTGCATGTAACACAGGTGGAAGTTGTTGTGATAACACAGCAGCAGCAGCAAGTCTGTTGTGGATGCCCAAGGGGATGACGCTCTAAGATGTATGTTGCCTTTGGAGAAGCCTGCCTCATCCCTATCTCCTGGTTCAGGAATGGCACAGGTCTGTTTGTCTGAGCCGTGTGTGCAGGCAGCTGATGCCATCGTAGATAACCATCAGCTTTCCCTCTTCCTGACAGGACTGGGTCTAGCAGGTCAGGACCAGCCCTGATGACCTAGAGGTGAGCTCCGTTCCTTGGCTCTGGTCACAGACTCGCTTCTCTCATGTGGTTCCTGCTCGTTGTTAAATGAAGTCAGGCTTGGGCATCTAGTCAGGGTTTGGAGAGAGAGTGTGGGTTTGTCATTCCCCTCATGTGGATTACGATCCAAAGCACGGCATGTTAATTTTATGCTAATTTGCCCTTACTGCCTCTGCACATAGTTGAAAACCATAGCTCCCATGAGTGTCTGTGAGAAATAGACATGCATACGGACAGAATAGAAACCTAACATTCCAGCAGTCCTGTGGGAAAAATGTCTTGCTGCTGGGTGAATCCTTTTAAATGTTTTTCCTGAGCAGTATAAACATGAAAATGGACAGTCTGTTCTTCTAACATGCTTTCATTTTAAGGTTGCATAAACACTCACTGCTTAGTTTCTAGGAAATGAAATGTGTGAGGTATAATGTAAGGTACTTTGGCTTTCTTTTATTCAAGTGCCTGCATCCAGAAATGATGGAAAAGAGCAAGGACAAAATGTCATCTTTATCGCTGAATTAAGCTCTCCAGGACACAGACTGCCCCTTATTTTTACCATGGCAGGACTTGGCATGAAGAAACACTAGCTTCTGTTTTAACAGAAATAAATCAGGCTAACCATATGCTGAGTGCCAGCAGTACTGCAACACGCATTTTGTATCTGTACGTCTGATAAGTGCTAAGGCTGGTTTTCCCTCGGCCTGTAAATAGAGCAGCACATGCGTGCAAGTCCCCAGGAGATAGCTGCAGTTGTTGGCTGGGACTGTGTAACGTGTTACAGCTGAAAAAGGCTTTTGTCTGCCTGTCGTGCGGCCACAAGAAGGTTTGGCAGCGTGCTGAAGCTTGCATAGGAAGAAGCTAATTACTCCACCTCATCCTCTTTTGTTGGGTGTTTTCCCTCTCTCTCTCAGATTCGTCTTTTTCCTTATGTGGCTCCCCTCCACGGAGGCCAGGGACTGTGTGCGCTCTGCAAGGCGGCAGTCGTTGCTGGCACGCCACGGCCTCGCCAGCCAGGCGAGGGGTTAGTCACCTCGTGTAGGTGCTCTCCCCAGCCCCTGCACAGCCAGATCCTGGATACAGATGGACATTTCCAGTGATTCCCCCCCC
>VWZZ01007118.1:19018-129455 GCA_013399095.1 Psophia crepitans
GTGACGTAAGTAATTAAAAAATATTCAGTTGCCTTAGGTATAAATGCAGTTGTGTGGCCGAGTCACCAATGTTGAAGGGCTTTGTGAAATCCTCTGAATGTCCCTATTTTTTTGTGTGATGTACATTAGGGGCAAGCCAGGCACAGGGATGCAGTGCTCCCAGCTGACACTGTTGTTGCCCACTATGAAATGCAGGCATCTCCTTGGTTGGAGACCATAAGGTGATCATGGTTCTTCCCTGGTGGAGTTATTCTGAAACAGAATAACCAAGCTCTGCTTTTGTGTGTATCATTGCCATAGTAGTCAGTACAGAAAAAGATGGTGCTTAACATGGCGGTCCTTGCATGCACTGCACTGAGTCCAAATCTGGGGCAAGAAGTCAAGCAGTCCTAGATAGTTCTCCAGTGTGACCATGTCTACCAAAAGCTGCAGAAGGTGTTGTTACATAAATAGCTGTGTCCTTTGGACCTGGTCCCAGCTACTAGAGAAACCAGGTGTACTGTGCAGAACAGACACAACTGTGCTCTAACCGTGCCTGCAATTCATGCTCTCACCCTTGGCCTAAAAAGCAAGTGGTACATGAGGCAGTACGTTCCAGAAACAAAACCATGAAACATTTAGTTTTCCTTTACTTTGCAGAACAAAGTTGTGCTGAGTCAATGTTGGGGAGAACCTCGTTGTAACTGGTTCCCTGGGCATGTTGGGTTTTCTGCATGGAAGAGAGGTCCTTAGGGCTGGACACAAGGTGGGCAGTGAGGGAAGCATGAACCCAAAGCCTGTGTTTGGTATGCCAGGCTCTACGTACCTCGTGGGATTTACAGAAACGAATTCTGTAGCTAAAACCATCTCTGGATTCAGTTCCAGCTTCCATGTGGTGGTGAATGTGATTATAAGAACTTGGATGGCCACCTTGATGAAAGCTTTTTTGAATGTCATCTTGGTATGGAGAATATATGAAAATAGGCTGTTTTGTGGTTTGACCCCTACTCCCTTTGTCTTGTCCAGTCAATAACACTAGAAGCTTAGTCGTTTTGCTTAGTATTTCTGTAAACCTACTCGCTGTCACCTGGGAACACAGGAGAATGATACAGTGTGAAGAAGATTTTTTTGTTGTTGTTTGCTACTTTTTTTTTTTTTTACAAAAACTGTTTTGATCTTTTTCACAAAGTTATATTTGTTTTCCCATTTGAAATAAGTCCCTATTTTGGTTTTTCGTTTTAATTCCTGTGATTGCTTTCACTTACCCCAGAGAAATTTAACTACTCTGGCAGAAAGAGCAAACTATTTTGACTGGTTGAATAACATAGTACCCAAAGCAGTACTTCTTGCTGCATGAGGACCACAGAGTACTCGACAAATGTTAAAACACTGTACTTCACTGTATCCAGGAGGGAAAACAATTGTTCGCCACATTTAACAGCGAGCAGGAGCTGAAATTAATGGTTATATGCATATGTCCCCTTAAGACTAATGTATTTTCATCTGAGCATCACTGAGTTTCAGCAAGTAGCTGCCGTGTGAAGGTCTTCAGACTTCACTTTTAGGTTTAGTCTTTACTGGAGCTCAGCATGCGATTTTTAAGTATAACAGAGCTTTAATCTTGTAGGTATGTGTTCTTCTGGCTTTACTTGCACGGAACGTTACAAATATGTATCTGAAGCTGTGCAGCTGGTGAGCAGATCTTGATACACCACCCCAGGTCTTTTGTCTGAACTTTCGTTTGTACACAATTCGTTTTGTCCTTGCTATGAGCTTACTAGAGTATTGATTTAGACAAGCCTTGGGCCCCCTAAATATCGCACTGTTCTGTCAGGTCAGACTGGAAGAGGTGGTTTTTACAAGACTGATGGATATTTTTGATCTGTTTCCACTGTCTTGTTTGTTTGAATGGGGCATGCCCCTCAAAGTAATGTCCCTCCCTTCCCAAACATTAAAGGGTGAGAAATATACGTGAGAAAATGTGAATATGCTCTGAAATATTCTCTTCTCTTCACCACCACACCCTACTGCATCCCATTTCCTCCTTCTGGGCAAATCTACCTGGCAGGTTTTCAGCTGTTACTGCCACAAAGTGCCAAGAATATAATTCTAGAAACATCTTTGTTGGCCAGGGCTGGCACTGCTGCCAGTGCTGGAGTTCTTATCTCCTTCTGATATAAGCTACTGGCTTATGAAATGTTGACTTAGGACCTGTCACAATATCAGCAGCTCTATGGGTGTAGTGGGATGGGCTGGCTGCAGCCAACGGGATAGGAGAGGATGGATCAGATAGTGGCTTGTACAGCATGTGAAGTAAGCCCTAGGCGATGGATAGCAATAGATCAAAAGGAAGAGAAGTACAAGGGTGAAGAGAGGTAGCAGTGAAATACCCTGCAGCACCCTGGATCATTTTGCATGCCTCCAGAGGATCCTATACTCTAAAACAAATAAAACTGGATGTGGTGTCAAACTGAGCTGCCTGCATTTCCAGCATCTTAGGAAAAGTGCTTCCTCAGTACGCACTAGGGGCTGTGCTCAGACTTGCAGCGTTCTGTGCTCAGCCTCAAAATGTTGAATATTTTATTTGAGATTTGATTTACTTCTTGAGGAAGTAGACTAGAAAAGCTCCTGGTGTTGCCTCTAGTTACTAATTTAAATTGAGATTAGAGCAGGAGCATATCCACCACCATTAGTTTGCCTTAAAACTTTCTGCATCTGGCAGTGTCTCCTGGCTGGTGCTAGCACTCTTTAAATTGCGAAGAAAGCCTGAGAGACTTTCTACATCTGGCACAGCTACGATAGCGGTAACATCTCTAAGGTTAGGGGAAGACGTTTGCCTTCCAGTTTTTATTATGACACAATTTCTTGAGGTCCTTCCTCTCCATAGCACTTATATACCCATGAGCACAGGAGGGACTCTGAGGGACTCCAGGAAGGTGTATCTGTGACTGGGAGATGCAGCCTGGACTCATTTCTGTTGCTCACTTCCTTGGGGCACAGTGGGCTAGACTGGGTGTTTTCATTTAAATCCAGGACACCTTGGAAGAAGTCAGAAAGGAAGTCAAACAGCCTTGAGAGCAATGGTGGGCCGCTGATGCTGCCATGAGGATCTACCCAGCAGTTAGGATTCTCAGGACTTGTCTTGTGGAAAAGGCCACTAGGAGCAGAGCACAGGCTGGGCAACTAAGGGTTGTCCCTTTATGGCCCAAGGCCCACAGGATGAGGGCTGCTTCTGAGCACCATTTGAGCACGGGGTATCTGTGTGCACCAAAAGGTGATTTTTCAGTCAAGTCACCCTGAGCAGAAAAGTTAAAATCCATATGGGGTAAGGCTTACAGAGAAGCAAGTAAAAGCATCATACTGCAGTCTGAAAGACAAACTGTAGTATAATGTCACACTTCTTAATTGCACAAAGAGCTGCATCATTAAAAAATTATATTCCTTTATTTTTTTAGAGAAAAAACACTGACCAGAGCATGGCTATGAGGTAGTGATGCGAAGAGGAGCTAAAAAATACTTTTTATCGTAAGAAAGAATCAGAAAGGGAAAAAAGTTGATTCTTGCAAATTACAAATTGCCACTGTGCAGAAGGCCAGGGGCTTTTAAAAGTCCAGGGAAACAGCAAGAATACCTGGCCCAAAAGTACAGGCATCTGGCACGTGAGTCAAAGAAAACCATCGTGGCTCAGGAATCTCAGCCAAGCTGCTCTGATTCTATCTAGAGGAATGCGCTGGTTCATTAACTCACAAGCCAGTCCATTAAAGTATATTTTATAGTTTTAAAGTGTTTATCAGCTAAATAAACCCTGTGGGTTAGCTTGTCAATAGATGAGGGATTTTAGCTTCAGTATTTCTGCTTTGCTACTTGGATGACCTTGAATTTGTCTTGTGTTAAGGTTCCTTGTTCCCATATCGGCATTTGTGGCTTTCTGCTGCAGATACAAACATCAGCTCCGGCTCATCAGCAGTTTCTTCATTTATAGGATCAGTGTAATTTCCTTTCCCAGAACAAATTTTTCTGCCACTGGATTCACATCCTCTATGACACAAACCCTGTTTGGTAGCTGATTTTCACTCCCATTATTAGAGCTGCAAAATTCTAAAAGTTGTCCTTTTCTGCGCACCTGACTTTTACTCCATCTTGCTCTTTTTGTCTTCCCTTGTGCCTGTTGAGAGGCCAGGGCTATATCCAAGAACTTGCAGAGGAGTAAAAGATTCTGGTAAAGGCTTCTAAGAATTCTTTTCCCACTTACTGCATTTACCTCATAGAGTGGTTGGCATCTTTTTTTTTTTTAATTATACATGTCACTGGGTTTTACTTTCCCAATAGCATCTTAATTTTCACAGTCCCTCTCTACTATACAAGTACTACGTAATTCGATGAAAGGACAATATTATACATTTTCTGCTACTTATAAGTAGTGGAGTTTTTCTCTGAACATTTTGATGCCAGTGCATCAACTGCTTTTCCCTGCTGTTTCTGTTTCCCAGCTTAATTTTTGTTTTCCTCAGTACATGCAACAGGATTCATTTAATCTTTTCTGCTCACAGTTTACAAGTGGCTGGTAAATGTGTGATTCTAAATAAATTCTGCAGTCATTTTAACACATGTTTTCAAGCTTCATGTTGTGCTCTTGGTGGGAAATCAAACCGTAAAACAAAGGAACTGAAAATATATAGTGGTTCCAGAGTGGTTGGTGGTAAAATATTTCTCACCTAATCTAGACCAACTGCATTTTAGTTATTCATCCTCTTTTCCTTTATACTTGATGAGACAACTTTGTAGTTGATTCATCTGAACTTTTAATATTTTTTTTTTTAAATAAAGAGAAGAATTAGGATTTGGATCAGGCAAAATTCTTTGTGATTGCCTGTGAAGTGGAATATTTTAGGATAGCTGGCCAAGTTAGGTGGGATGAACGCTGTGTGCTATGACTGTAACATAATTACATACATCATTTGTCTTCTAGATATATGAGGTTTAGTGGCAGGAGCTGGATGCTTCTGCAGGAATTTTCCTAGTGGGAGATAGATGTGTGTTGAATTTGCTTAACCATTCGATGTTGATCTTCATCCATGCTTACTCCTTTCTCAATAACAAAAAAAAGGTGATGCAGCTTTCTCTATATGTATTCAACACTCTCTTTGTATCAGAATAGGGACCCCGCCATGCATTCTTCAAATTTGTACCTTTTTTTTTTTTTTTCTAGATTTTTGAAAGCATTAGCAGGTGAAAAAATCTGTGTGTCACTGCATTACCTTCCTGATCAGCAGGGCTGAATCTTTGGATCCACAATACAGACACTGCTGCTTGAGCAAGAAACAGCGGTAGCAGACTGTAATGTAATATCTAAGGAAGTGCTGGAGGAGGCATGGGGTGGCACAGAGTTTCACAGAGAGATGCCAATAGCTCATACATTTGGAAGCTCTGGGGACCTGGCTTCTACTCCAGAGGAAGGACCCTTCAGGAGAGGCTGTGTCTCCTCAACCTCAGCAGTGTCTGCTTGTACCACTGCAGTTCCTTGTCCCAGTTCCAGTTTTTACCCATCTGAATCTTCACATCTTTGACCACTTATTCCCAGCCTCTCTTAGGATCTTGGGAGCTCTGGCATTTGGTAAGTGGGAATATGTGGAGGTGATGCACCTTTTCAGACTAAAAACCATGAGGAAGGGGACAAGGCCATAAGAGCCAGTCCTGTGTTTCCATCTTGATTCCTACCCTTTTACTACACATCAGCCACTGTTTGTATTGTCTACCCTTCTACTGTTTGATCCCGTTTCCAACCTCCATGCCCAAAGATCTCTTATTTTCCAAAGAAGTCATAGCCAATCAGCTCTGTCCTAAATTGTTTCCTCTAATGCTACACCTTCCATCCAAGATTCTGTCCTTTGTCCATCCTGGGAAGCCCACTTCCAGCCTTCATGCCGCACCAGTAGCACAACTGAACAAGAGGGATGATCTTGCAGCAGTTCCACTGCCCCAGGAGGCAGCGGGTACAGGAGGGTGAACTCTGTGCAGCTGCTGCGTCTGGGAGTGGGGGACCCTCAGGGTAGAGGGATCCCAGGGCAAACCTAGCTGCTGGCCTAAAAGTGCTGAGCCTCTGTTGAGTGAGGCTCAAATTCGGTCAGAACGGGGTAGGATTTTTTACAGCGGTAGCAAAGAAAACGTCTTGCACACTTGAACCCAGACTATTAAATTTCTTTTTCTTACTGTGGAGCATAAAGGCACTCAAATTTTGTGAAGAACAGTTATGAGAGCTCTTTTAAAACAGACAGTGTATGTCTTCATAAACCTGTATTAAAACACTTATTACTGCTCATGCTTTCAAAAACAGCATCCTGAAGCACTTACGGTGCTTCAGCACTTTCAGGTGACCAGCAAGGGCACTGAAACAAGGCACTGGAAACACACAGCCTTATCCAGGTGCTTTTTACCAGCTCAGTCAGCTCTGAGCTCGCATTGTCCTGAAGTCCTGTGATTCTGGCTGGGCACGTTCAGCTTTCATTGCCTCCTGCATTGTGTAACGCCCTGCCGAGGGGACTGGTGAAAACATCGGCGCTTGTGAGAGAGGCAATTGGAGGTGACCTTTGGGAAGCAGAGCTCTTGGCCCAGAGTCGCTTTGGACATCAGGGGCCTTCAGGCGGCAGGACTTAGACACAACTTTTAGTACTTCAGAAATGATTCCTCAATGCTTGCAGAAGAAAAGCTATTAATTGAAGCGAAAGGTGTTGATAAATTGGTGGGTGTTCAGCGGACAGCCACAGAGATGGCTGGGACCTGGAGCCACCCGCTTGTGGTCAGTACGCCCTAACTCCTCACCACTGGTGGGCTATCTTATGGGGCAGGCAGCCATTAGCTGTCAGCAAGCTGGTTGCGTTTAAACAGGTCACTGCTGCCCAAGCCGACCATGGCTGGCTCCACCAGCGGCTGTTTCCTCCGTTGATTGTGTCAGCTCTGTATGTGTTTAATGTCACTGTGCTAAAATGACCCTGGTCCAGGTTACAATATAGGTTTGATCGTAACACCACCGCTGTTGGGTCGTCGCTTTAGCGAGGATCCCTGAAGAATCTGCCTGTTCCTGTAGCATTGCGCGACCCTGCTAAGGAGAGGCTGAGGGAGCTGGGAGGCTCCACCTGGTGAGGAGATGGCATTGGGGGTCCTGGTGGCTGCCTGCCCAGCCCTGCAGGGGGGAACCAGGTGCTTTATAGAAGTGTCTAGCCGGAGGACAGGGCACAATGGTCATAAACTGGTAGAGAGAAGGTTCTGACTTGAGACAAGGAGGAAAAAAGGACTGTGAAGACAAGAACAGGTTTTCCAGAGAGGCTGTGGATGTCTGTCATTGGAGATGTCCCAGACTTGACTGGAAGACTCAGCAACTTAGTCTTAATTCGCTGTTGACCCTTGGGCAGGAGGGTGTCTCCTGAGGTGTCCTCCAGTCTGACTGATTCTATGTTTCCATGAAAATGTAAAAATATCTAGAATTCAAGGCCAGCAAAGCTGGAGGTGGGTGTCCTACTCCAAGAGTAAAAAAAAAAAATAATTCTCCTGACATACCAGGTTTAGATTTTACCACTGATTTTTACAGAAAGCATCTGGATTTTTCTTATTTTTCAGTCATAACTCAGACTGAGTTTTGGTCACCCTGAGCCTTTGCTGAGGGGTTGGCCATATCCAAAACAGTTCTGTTGATTACTGAGTGCTGGGCTGTTGGAATGCTGACACTGTTACCAGACGGTGCGCCCTCGCAGAAGACACTGTGTTTTAATATAGTATTAAGAGCTCCTCATAACAAACATGAGAAGGTTAAAATGTAGAGTCGCCATCAGCACTTTAAATGACAACTTTTCAAATTGACAGCTGGTTTCTTAGATGCTGTGGAAAGAGATCCTTACTACAGTGGTAGAAGGCTGCACTTGAATTATACCTTAAAAATAAAAGATGACAGTCTTATCAGCTTGTTTGATACAGCATTTGAACTGAAGCTACAGCTTCCATTTCAAATGTTGTTAGCAAACTGTTGGAGGAGGAGAAATTTCTGCATGAATAGGAGAAACTCATGTCAGTTATGCCAGAGAGTTAGGAAACATTATGAGATCTGGATGAAATCTGCCAAAAACTGTACACTATCATTTTCTAAATACTTGGCTAGTCTTTAGTGGTGTGCTCCGGACACTTTTAAATGCTGACTTCATTAGAAAACAAAAACATGTAACATATAAATAGATGGTTTCGGTGTGGTCATATTTTTAGTAGAAAGGGTTATTTTAGTTGTCGTGAAAAATTAATTCCCCTTTTGTGCATTTTTACATTAAAACACTACTGAATTTGTATGCCAAAACAGACCCTCCTTAATTATGCATGATATATATTCATTAGGCCCCGGAGGGAAGGGGGAAGGTCATGTGACCAGCATGTGTCTCATTACCATGTGTGAAATGATAATGAAATTAGCAATGGCTGGACAACAATTTGGAAGCAAGTTTATTGTAACTCGAGGGGAAGAGTTGCTGGAATTTTTTTGTGCCTAATGTTTTTTGCTGAACTTCATGGGCAGAATGACTGCAGTGAGTGCGACAGCCTCCACGCCACCCCCAAACAGGGTTGCTATAATAGGAACGTATCACATCTGTGTGTGTATCGCTCTGAAGCTGAGGAAATGGCTTTGGAGCAGGTGGATTGTTTTAATTATGCAGTGGCTGGGAACAACCCACAGGGGCTGCGGGAGCTGCTTTTGGTCAGTGGGGACTGCCCTGGAACAAATTTCAGAACATCCAGATCGTTTCAAAAATATCCATGACACCAGAACTCTGGTCGTCTTGCAGCAAAGTGCTAGGGTGCTGCAAGAACCAGAAGCTATAGGATGCTTCTGAAATCAACAGAGGCATTTTTGCAGATGTGTGTTGCTGGCGCTTATTTAATCCTTCAGCAGCTGGGAAGGCACTGAAAGTTTTAGGCAGAATATACAGCACAAGATTCTGCGGCTTGGAGCTACATTAGGTTTTAGATTATCTTGTGTATTTTTCAAGTTATTATCTGATGATAACGTGGCCAAGCTCTTATTACATTCTCATTGCACTAACATCTTCATCCCAAAACATGGCATCAAATCTTGACTTGCAAGCATGCATTGGGGCCAGCTAAGTATAAATGCTGAGTAAGTGTGGAAGGCTTTCTCCTGTGCTCTTATAGGGAAAAAAAAAAACAAAAAAAACCAAACCAAACCAAAACCAAGCAAATTCTACAAAATTCAGACTGAGATACTTCATGTTTTAGTCCTGTTGCCACTGCACAAAAGCACAGGAAGCATTTGTATTGGTTAGATGAGATTTAGACTGTCTTTAAGGGGAATCCAAAACAAAGGTGACATACCTAGTTTGGCAGCACTGAAATTAAGACTTACTGCTTTTCTGTCCATCATCTTAGCAGCTGTCAATCTAGGGTGTGGTGAAAGCTTGTTGGGAATTTTCAATTGGGATAGTCAGTTAAGATCATGACAAGGTCTTGCGATTGTCAATCTCCTTTGGAACAAAACGCTGTCTGCGAGTGCTGTCCTGCTTTTCTTGCAGGGTTTTGCGTTCAGGGGAATATGGACGTAACAGTTCTGGGGTGTATATGTGTTCTGTGAGAGCAGCATCTTCTGCTTCCCTGCCTGGGGTTGGCTAACCTCGCTTAACACGCTGTCTTTGGGGGGAGTGTGGTTTAAATTATGATTGTGAACAAGCTTTCTTAATGCACAGAAGGCAAATTGTGTGTGTTTTTATTACAGATAATTTTTCAGTTATGATAAAAGCAATATTAATCACAGTTACAAAGGTAATATCATATTACATCTGTGTAATCCTCCCTTTATAATAGCTGAGAAAACGTCTCTCATGAAAATACAGTTAACGTTTTCCCAGTATTTAAAATATTTGATATATTCACTTTATTGCAAGTGTTCTTCTCTGACTTTAAAATTACATAGAGACATATTAGTCTGAGTTCTTCTCCCAAAATGTTCCATTGTCCTACATATCTTGGATGCTTTTTCTCAAGGGGAGTGATTTTTCACATCACTCGTGAAGCTAGGAAATAGAATAACGAAATGGTTTTCATCTCTTTTTTCTGCCTGGTGTTATCACATGTGGGAAAATATATTTCATACTAATGCCTTTTCTCTTTTGTTCTATACACATACCAATTTTTTGGACTAGTTATTGTTCTTTCTGATAAAATTTATTTTTCTAGTTCTCCCTGATGAGATGTAGCTATCTGTCGCTTACAGGCCATGCTGAAAAGTGCTGGCTAATGGCTGTAGAGCTCAGGTCATGAACAAGATTCTTTGATCTTTCTTCTAGGTAGGAGTAAGGCAGGCACTCTTTTGGAAAGCAGGACGTGAGTCTGCAGTCATATAAAAGGGTTATGATAAGCTGGATAGTATTGATGGAGTAATATCAGCAGTAATGTCATTAAGAGAGAGGGATGTTTATCTTTTAATGAAACCAATTATCTCATCATCAGCTTTTTATGCATTTATTACCCATTCTTTAGGTTTTCTATCTTTTTCATGTTAGGAGCTCCTGCATTTTCCTTTGAACCTTCTAAATGCATATCCTTGACGTGTGGCATCCCATGTGTGACCAGGACTCGCCTTTGGGAGCTGGGTGTGTGAAGGGCCAGAAAGATTGCTGAAAACACTGATAACACCAGCATGATGGCCTACGATGATTTCAACAAGGCAAAGTGCAAGGTCCTACACATGGGTTGGTGCAATCCCAAGCACAGCTGGGCAGAGAATGGATCGAGAGCAGCCCTGAGGAGAAGGACTTCGGGGTGCTGGTTGATGAAAAACTCAACACGAGCCAGCAGTGTGCACTGGAGCCCAAAAAGCCAACCATGTCCTGGGCTGCATCAAAAACAGTGTGGCCAGCAGGTTGAGGGAGCTGATTCTGCCCCTCTACTCCGCCCTTGTGAGACCCCACTTGGAGTACTGCGTCCAGCTCTGGGGTCCTCAGTACAGGAAAGACATGGAGCTGTTGAAGCAAGTCCAGAGGAGGGCCATAAAGTTGGTCAGAGGCCTGGAGCACCTCTCCCATGAGGACAGGCTGAGGGAGTTGGGGTTGTTCAGGCTGGAGTAAAGAAGGCTCTAGGGAGACCTAATCGTGTTCTTCTAATACCTAAAGGGTCCTAACAGGAAAGCTGTCGAGGGGCTGTTTCTTAGGGAGTGCAGTGACAGGACAAGGGGGAAAGGGTTTAAACTAAAAGAGGGGAGATTTAGATTGGACGTTAGGAAGAAATTCTTCCCTGTGAGGGTGGTGAGGCCCTGGAACAGGTTGCCCAGAGAAGCTGTGGGTGCCCCCTCCCTGGCAGTGTTCAAGGCCAGATTGGATGGGGCTTTGGGCAGCCTGGTCTAGTGGAGGGTGTCCCTGCCCCTGGCAGGGGGGTTGGAATTAGATGATCCTTCTGGCCCCTGCCAACCCAAACCATTCTGTAATTCTATGGTTTCTTTCTCTGAGAGCCTGAACTGTCTTAAAATTATAACTTTGTACATTCTGCTTTGCATTGAAAAGCATTAAGATGCAAAGTTTAATAAAGGCTGGCTTGTTTTTTGTTTTTTTTTTAAAAATGTGCTCCAGAGGTACTGGGTCAGCCTGTAACGGGTACAAGGTTTCGCTGATTGTTCCAGCACGGTTCAGCAAGACCAAGATGTTCAGGTGCTTTAGAGATCCTGAGAGCATTTATCACACTCAATACCTGCCTCTAGAAGACGTGATTTATTACCTCGCAACATACAGTAAGCTACTGCTTCCTAGAAACCCCATGTAAACCAGAAGTTTTTACTTCTAACAGCTCTCCAGCCTAGTTCATTTCCTGAGGTCAAACTGTCTTTTGACTGACTGATACCCATCCAAGGTAAGTCCCTTCCTCAGACCAAGTTTCCCACTGCTCTGTTAAGCTTACAGAAATGTCTTTTCCCACATGTGGAAGTTTCTCTGATGTGTTGCTTTTGCAGTCCTTGTAAAAAACCTGCTACATGGAGCTGTGTTTATAGTCTCTATAAACTCTCCATTTCTCTGCATTTGGATGAATGGTTTTGGAGGAGAATGTGGAGCTGGTTTTTAGTGTCTGTAGGCGTGTATGTATGTGTGAAGCTGCCTGTGATCTTTTCTCAGGGTCTTGTAGCAAAACACCATAGACATGTTGGCCCCATGTTATTTCACATTACTTGGGATGTTACCCCGTTATTTTGATGGTGTTTGCTGCAAAATTCAGTGGGATCCTCTTACAGACAGTGAGGGCCCTTTGGTTATTATGTAAACAGCTTTAAATTCGCTGTAGAGGACTTAGAAATCCCTTCCTGGCCTCTACATGTTGGCATCCAGTACTAGGAAATTGGGACTAATTAAGCCTTTGTCAATATTTTAATTTAGTATGGGCAATTTACTAGAGACCAGACCAGCCTATCAGTCAGTAACTCTCTGTGAAGAGGAATCTAACAGCTCCACATAAAATCTACATCCTGTCGGAACTTGAAATCCAGTAGTCATGCAGAAGTGTGTCATCTTCCTGATTTGGGCTTGCTATTTACAGAAAACACTATTAGGTGGTACAGCACTAGCTATATGGGCTCTGTCTACAGCCTAGATAGCTAAAGATAGGCCAAACTAGCGACCAAATTGCAGACGTGAATCAAAAGTACTTGGGAGACAATTCATTGCAAGCTGAAGTGGCAGCCCTGACATCGTGAAGCAGATTTTTGCGGTGAGGCCTGCGATTGGGATTGTGTTTGGATATTAACAAAATTAAACCCTGCTCCTTCATACGGAGTTCCAGATACACTTCCAGTGGCGCTTTTGAGCCACCAGTTTAAAAGATGTTCTCTTGTCTGATTTCAGCTACTTTTCTTTTCCAGTAAGTCTCTTCTGTATTTCCAAGGATGATAACTGAAATTCATCTTGTCTGCCTTGTGTCATTCCCCCACTCAGATGGCACTTTGGAAGAAGTAAATCTTTTCCTTCGAGGGAGTAGTAAATTCTAGGGGGAAAAAGCCAATCAAGCAAACAAACCAATCCAAACAAAACCAAGTGATAAACTCAGTTAAAAATACACCATCCTGATCTACTACTTTCCTTTGGTGCTATTGTACCTGCAACATCTCCAGCTTTTTGGCAGCATGGCCTTCATCAGCCCTGCCTGCAGGGCTGTCCCTGCCCTTTCCACTGCAGCGTTTGTGGAGAGGGCACACCATGTCCTCACCGAGCCAGCACTGGAAATCACCCTCCCCTGGCTCTGCCTCCAGGCAGGCTGGCAATCAGTTACTTGTGCTGGTGGTTCCCATATTGCCTGTTCAAACTTTGCTCCTACCAATAATCGGTTTGACTACCTGCAACAGATTAGTTAAAACCAGACAGATGGTCTTATACTGAGAAGTATAAACATTGAGCTTCCCAATAATTCTTGGTCCAGCTGCTTAAATCCTCATTTTGCCAGACAACCTGTAAAGCTGAAGGTGAAACTTTTTTGAAGCTGTTATAAATAAACATCTGAGTTATGTTTTGCCAGCTATGTTGTTGTCTATTTTTGAGACATCTCTGTAGGCAAGGATTTCATCGCACTGAGCTTAAATTAAGTTTGGTGAAAAATTCAAGAGTACAGCTATAAGTCACAACTTGTTTTCAGGATAGGGACTGCTGTCTCTGCACAAGCATGCAGGTGCTTCAGCAAAGGATATAATTTTACCCTCAGTATTTGTGGAGCTGCTGCCGCCTCAGAGGGAAAGTCTGGGAACGAAGGTATGAGACCAGGAGCTCCTGTCAACATCCTCATCCTTGGGGGCTGCAAATTGCGTTGCTTCCTATCTTTCCATAAATCCTCGAGCCAGTTTTGCTCTCCTGTCTGTCCTTAGAGTATGAGGTGAGAGTGGTGGCTCCCCTTCCCTAATCTTTCTCCTTTTCCTTTCTCGCAGGGAGCTCCTGTGAGAAATGGCCGTATCGGCCCTACGCGCCTGTACAGGGCAGGTGCTGAATGGAGGTGGGAGAAGGGGGAATGGGCTGCCGCGGCAGGGAATGGGCTCTCTGCAGAGACCCAGCTGGTGATGAGCTCCAGTAGGGGGAAAGGGAGGTGCATTAAGAGGTCATTAAGCGAGAGAAGAAGAAATCGAAATGCAAAGCGTACACTTCTGGCGTATCACCACCTGCCTAGAGATTTCTGTAAGAGCAAGCCAATTGCAATTACAATGCAAAAGGAATAATACAGATAAAACATTCAGAAATAATTGCAGAGCATTTCATTAGCTGTTATTTAAATTATGTTATCTTAGCCTTTGCGCTCAATTATCTGATGGCTGCCAAACAATACCCAGAGAGCTAGGGAAAAAATGCAGGCCCAGCTATGGGAGTAATTTAACATCTTACATTTAATGGGGGTGCATCGTGAGCTTGTCTTTGGGATAATGGAAGGATTGCCCCTTCCCCTAAGATCAGCAGGAACTGCAGATGACCTGCATCAGTGCCAGACCTGTATGGCTTCCTGAGCCATCAGTGCTGTTGCACAGACTTGCTTTGGGATTGAGCTGTGGGACTTCTGCTCAAAAGGTGATTTGAGGTGCAGAATGGAAGGAGAAACAGTGGCAAGTCCTGGTGCGCTCCCTCCTGACTTCAAGGGGAGATCTCCCATGGTTGAAAGGCCACCTCTGGCCTCCTCTCTTCCCTGAGTAAGCTCCCCAGAGCCTAGGAGCTCTGCACGGTGGCAAGTCTCAACTTGCCATGGCTCTCCTGAAGGCACAGCTCATGCATAACTCCACCTCTGGCACTGCAGTACCTGATCTGGCTTTCAAACAGAGTAGGGACAGAAACAGCACCTCAATCTAAGTGCTGGGTGTCCCATTTCGGTCAGTGCTGTCAGGTGTCAGGTCTACAAACTGCGTTACAATCAGCGCATTGTAGGCTGTACCAGAGCTCTATCGCTAGGGATTTGTTTCCATGGCTCTAAGTCTACCAGAGCCTTCCCAGCAGCAGAACTGCTGTCAGTGAGTTTGTCTCTCTTTCTTGCCATTAATATAATTGCTTTGAGAGTCTTGTTTTGTTATTTATTGACCTGGATTGAAGGTTAGCACCATGTCAATATGTATGAAAAAAAAAAAAAATTTAGACTTTAATTAAAAAAAACCTTTGTGGTGAAATCCTGACCCTGCAGTGAACAACAGGCAGTTGAACCACTGACTTAAAAGTAGCTGGGATTATACCTGTTGTCTAAAATGTCAGCTCACCTCTGTTCTTCCTTTGTGCAGACATCTTCAGTCTAAATTCACTCCTCAGCTGACCATGGTGACTATACTAACTTAAACCTCGACTAACTGATTTTTCAGCATACAAACTGTGGACAGTTTATGGCCAAACCGTGACTCAGCCTACATTTCTGTGCAAGCGAGCAAGGCTACCGAACATGCCTCATGCAGTAATCTGGCTCTCGGTGCTCAGTCATGTGGAAATACAGGTATTACCTTCCCCTGCATCATGGGAGTCCCAGGAAGGCAGAGGCTGGAGACTTTCACTCCCCTGCCCCTGCAAAGCAGCTCACTCCTTGGAGTGTGGGCAGTAATTTCCCAGTGGCAACAGCACAGACTGAAACAAAACTCCTACCCCCAGCCCTTTGCTCTAGAGAAAAGGAGGCGGCAAGGGAGGCATGGTGAGTCAGTTACGCGACTGAGTCACAGCGCATCCCAGCCTCCTGCTACCTGAAGACTACCCTCTGCTTAGCGTTGTGCCTTCAAGCGCTTTCTAGCCCCGAGTACACACCTTGCGTTTTAATGAGTGATCTGCTTAGTTTCCCCCTTATTTGGTGTTGTGGGTTTCTTCAGTAAAAAAGATGATAATGTTTTGGAAGATTGGAAAAAATTCAAAGTACAGAACAAAGAAAGCCAAATGCAATGTAACTACAAGAGTTGTGTGGGAGAGAGTCGTATGGAACTCCGCGATTGCAGTGCAAACAGCTTCTGTCTTCTGTTAGTACTCGAACTCCTATGCTCTTCAGTATTTTTTTTCTTCTTCTACCTAAATTTTTTCTTCAGTGTTTGCTTTTAGTTCCCTATCTTTTAACACTCTATTTTGCATTTGTTTCTAATATTTTGATGGAAGACCACATGCTTTCCATTTGAGAATCAGATGTCAGGGAAACAAAGCGCCTCTGGTGTTGCAACTGCAATGTGTCTTAACAGAACCCTCCCCTTTCACTCTTGCGCTGACAGCAGCTACATCACCTCAGACCCTCCTCTGACTTGTGCACTGGATCCTTCTGTCATGCGTCAATGTCAGTTCCTTTTCTAGCATGTTACCATGGCATCCTACCTCAGGTAATTTAATAAGGCAGAAGGAGAGGCTATAAGAGAGACATGCTCATAGCCTAATAACCCCTTCAAAGAATAAGAGAAACTACTATGGAGGATGTCACTGTGTTGTATTCTTGGTTGCTCCATTGCTACATATTGGAGATGGCACATGAAGCAACCCATGTCCCTTCCTGGCCCTCCTCCCCCTTGAAAGATGAAAAGTCAAGCCCTGAGAAGAGATCAGGAAATGCAGAGCAACTGGGCTATACATCATACTAAGGCCTTCATCCTGTAGATCGCCTGGGATATTTTATTTTAGAAGTTCTTTCTTTGCATTATACTCCCCAGAATGATACCCCTGGTCTTCCTGGAGAATCTGCTTTTGCCTGTGGTTGCTAAAGGCAGTCTAATTTCTAGTACAACCTGGATTACACAGGTTTTCAGTTTGAACCACTTGCTGGTCTTATGTAAGGGAGGCAACAATTGGATCTTCATAGTTGAGGCTGCACTAGGAGAGTACCTAAAATAGCATCAAAATCTCTCAGTGTGCCCTTTAATTATTAAATTTTGTCCCGCTGCAGAGCAGAGTTATTTCTTTTTGGGATAATTGCCTTTTTGAAGCAATTTCTGCATTAAAGATTCACTGGCTTTGCAGAAGAAACTAGGTGCTTCTAAATGCTCCTTATTAAAAATTTAGCCTGAGTCTTGTCTTGTCTTTCCTCTTTTTGCTTTTTCCTTTCTCTTACCCACAAACAGTAGCCTTCGTTCACTTCTAACCTCATCTCTTCTCTTGCACTTATTTGCTTGGAGAGTTGCACTTTAAAGCAGAAAAATAACGCATATCTGTTCTTTAACATTCAGTTCTTGTAAATCAAGGATGGCTGAGGGATAGCTTAGTTTGTGTGTCCTGTTGCCTCACAGTCCAAACTCCCTCACTGAAAGGCTTCCCTTCTTAAATAAGCTGCTGTACCCCTTTTGATTTGTGATGTTTCATAGAAAAAAAGAAAAAAAAAGGTTATGGAAGGATACCGATTAAATTTCCCAGTTTATGATTGAAAATGCAGCAGCAACTCAAGCTTTTTTGAATCTAGCAAGATGGATGTGCTATTTCTTGAAGTAAGTTCATGGTCCGTCTCGGCCACCATTCATCACATTGCTGCTGATCTCACCAATGAATTTTTGCGTGTCCCAAAGGAATGAGGAGTTATATGAAAGAAGTTACAGAGATCACCAGTGCACTGAAAACAAAGCTGCTTTTCATATTCAGTGGGAAACTTCTTTAAAATAATCTTGGTGATTCCAGTGGGAGGAAGGTAGGTACTTGCTAAGCAAGGGCTTCCTGATGGCTGGTGTCCTACCCAGATGTTTCAGCAGGGAGAGTTCAATCAGAAGAGTGTTTTAGACTAGCTCATATCTGCTAAAAGACATCAGAATCAGTATTTCTGTGTGCATCACCAATGCTACATTAGGACAGCTCAAGGTTTCTTCCTATCCCTATATCTAAGTAATTCAGAAATTAATGGAATTTTAATAGCCAGAGTTTGTCTTAAAAGAAGAAGTAGAGATGACATTGCATTAAGGGCACTGGAATTCAACTGCCATCTGATAACTCTTTTTTTGCTGCTTGTCCTGCTACTCTTCTGTTGATTTAAATGGAGTTACTAGAGATCTTCAGTAGTATAAAGCAGATTGAAATCAACTCATTGACAAACCTCACATGACTTTTGTTTTACCCCCATTTCCCCCCCAGTTACGTGCACGGGTGGCTGTAGCCTTCTGAAAAAAGCTCTTGGATAGGGAGTTTAGACTGGGAGATAATGTTAAAAATTCAGCTGCAATGTGCAGCAAGGATTAAGATGTGGATTCAGTTTTGATATTGCTGAACCTTTATATGTTTGTACTCATGCGGTCGGCTAAAAAAGAAAAAAAAAAAACTGAGACAAACTGATCTCGTGACATTTTACCTGCCCTTTCCACACTGAAATAAGATTACAAAAAAAGAGTCTCCATCTAACTGAGCCTGATCTGGAGCCCAGGTGCAGACCTGAGTTTTCACTGAAGATCTCCCACCCTGAAGAAGGGAAATAAGAAGAAAGTAGGGTCTTTGAAGCTCTCGTTCAGGTGTCTTTCTCCCTGCAGTGGGCTGCGTTACGTGTGCTGTACAGCCTGTCTTGCCCAGAACAGCTGTGGCTGTCATCCACTAGTGTAGTGTTAAAATTAAGACTGATTGCGTTTCTATCCGTGCAGTTAGCTGCTGACAGTCTCAAATGTGGCAAGCAATTGGTGCAGAGTTTTGTCCTGAAATCAGCTTGTTTAACCTTGAATAAAGTGAGTAAATATATAGAACAGCCACTGGAGTTTAGTAACAACTAAATAATGTTATCTGCAAAACTCTGTTTCGGCTTCCAGCTGGCACCTCTCGAGGGGCAGCAGCACAACTGAGATTGGCAGTAAGTTGATTTCACGGGCTGAATTCTGGCAAAGTACCCAACTACCTGCTTGGTGTGTGAGTTAATGACTGTTGCCTTTCTCAGAAGTGGGAGAAAGTGCTTTTGCTTCCTGGTCTCTTTTCAGACTTATCTCTGGTACTTGTCAGCTTTTGAACTAATTACAGCCTCTTTCTAGAAGGGTATGGCCTCTTGTAGTCACAACACATGTCCTCTATCAACAAGGCAGGAACCCTCTCCCAAGACTGGCTTGGATTGCTCTGACATCTTCCCCTTCTTTGCATCCTGCTGGGTTTTGCCCTGAGCCTTCATGATCAGCTTTCCAGTGTGTTTTGTTTGCAGCTCTCGCAAAAGAATGGGAAGATGCAGAAGGAAGCTGCTGTTGTGACATTTAAATAGATACAGGAGCGAGCGAACACTAGGTTCAGGGGCGCTCAGACTCAGGAGGCATCTGGCTTTCACCTTTTGGCTTTCAGCTCTGTGGTTTGTGATCACCTCTGCAAACAGCTTGGCGTCAGAAAGCCTCTTGTTTTAGTGCTTCTCCACAATGAAAGCTTGAGGTCTGTTCTCAACACAAGGCATTTCTTCCCCTTAGGGAAGAAAGGCAGCAGTTTTTGGAAGCAGTTTTCTGTCTGTGTCATTTCTTTTCCTGCCCATGTCCCGGAATAATTTTGCAAGCCTGGGGCTGCACTGCGTGCTCTCAGACACCGTGCGAGTCCCCCAACCTTGCCTGAGACTGCTCTGTGCTCTCAAAGATCCATTGTCCACCAGCACAATGGAGGCCTTAGAAGCAAAAAGATCTGAGAAGCTGCCTGATGGGACATGTGGGAAAGGAAGAGGAACCGAAGGTTATTCCAGTGCCCAGCTAGGCTGTTCATTTAACAAAAAAGGCAACAGACTGAGCCCATGAAACAGGTCTTGGCCTACTGAGAAAAAAAAAGTGGTCTTTGATATTGCTGTCTCTCAATTATTTGTGTTATGGTACCACCAGGAGGCCCTGTCCTCCTCTGGGACAAGTCCATAGCTGGCAGTTTGCGCTCTGTCGCATTCAGTGAACACGTTGAGGTGACAAGGATCCAACTGTACTTTCAGCATTGCTGCTGCCTCTTGCTGCCAGCACACACTGTACCCCTGCAAGTGATTTCCTTTGTGAAGGGTCCCTCGGCTGATTTAATTGCTAGTGAAGCAGATCTGATAACACGGAGTACACAGCTATGTTTGCTGGCTTGTTCTTAAGACGTGGGTAAAAGGAGCTAAAAGCAAAGTAAAAATAGACTCTCTTTTCTTAAGAGGTTTCATGATCTAATGCATCTGGACAGTGTAAGTTATAGTGTCTGGACTAAAGATTTATCCATCTTTGGTTTTTGTAATATTCTCCTTGGTATTTTTAGTGGCTCATACTCCTCCGGTCCTGTCATCATGACGTGTGGTTGGACTTTTGGAGCAGTTTGCTGTGCCCCATTTACTGTCTTGCGTTTAAGTCAATTTGCATTCTGAAGATTTTGAAGTACTTTTAAAATGGTCATTAAGTATATCTTGGTCCATCTTTGAAAAGTATTATTAATTGCATGCTTCAGATTTTAGATGTCCCCATGGAATATCTTTGCCATGCCATGCTAGAGATGGATCTTTTTCTTCCCTTCCCTTTTCCTCCTTCAGATTTACAGACCTGGAGCCCTGAAGCCTATTGTGTTGTAAGCCTAAACTGTTCCCTTTATGCTTAGGATGTTTTAAAGAGGTTGACAGGTGATTTATAAGTTAAATTTTAAGTCTGGCTTTAAAAAAATTTACCAAACCCACCAAACAGAATAGTATTATTCTGTATGACCACTTCAGGAGCCCTTTTGACTGCCAGAATGAGTAAGCCCTTTCTGGTCTCTGTACAGTGAGATCCAAGGCAACTGAAATAATAAACAGTTGTCACTGATAAAAATAAAGGAAGATGTGAACCATTTTGTTGGTGGAGTTAATAAGTGAAACACTCTTTTGAACTGCTGAGAAATCTGTATGCAGCAATTTTGTACTTGAGGTAGGAAGTGAAGAATTAAAATCATTATATTAGTATCTTTCTCAAGGTACCGTGAAATAAAACAAGCAGAATAGAGGGGAAAAAAATTAAATGGAATTAGAAGATGTTCTGTTATAATGAGCCAAGGAAGTAACTACATAATGGAGGGAAAATATTCTACCTGTGTGGTAATATGTTCACTTGTATTTCATAGAATCATAGAATAGATTCTATTTATTTGATGACTTTATGGTGAAGAGACAAAAAAAAAATTTTCCCCAAATTATTCATGATAAGTATTTGAACAAAAGATGCAAATTTGTTGTAATCAGTTACTGAGTCAGAGACATGGACATGGTGGTGCATCTTAGATGGTAAGGAAAAATATCAACATGCATGGCCGTTTGGCTTTATAGCAGCTCAGAGGTGCTGAGCCGCACTGAGCCTAAATAAGAAGCTACAAACAGGAGCTTACCGAGGGACCGAAGAGAAGCAACCTACTGTTCTTGTGAAGGGGCCCGAGTTGAAGGATGTTTCTTCCATTTATTTTCCCCCAGTTAATACCCTGTTCCCTGTCAGTTCTGCACCAGAGAGCTCATTTAGCTGACTTCAGCAAGATGGTCAAGATTCAGTTTTCCACTTTCCAAGTGCAGCCTGCTTTGTGGGAAAACACAGGCACAACACATCATTAGTCCTGAGATTCAGACAGTCCTAATAGCCCCATATATGTGCATGCTGGAGGAGCTGGATGTTAATTTCCAACCCTGGGGGAGTCTCCTGAGTCTATCCTTCAAATATTTCTTTTTATACGTTTATTTCAATTTACGGTAGAAGAACAGGATGTGAACAGGTTGGCAAGCTACCATGCCACCCCCTGCACAGGTTGTGGTCCATGAACCATATACCTGGGTTCAGTAATACCTGGACAGGATTTGGCTTTGAAAAAGCATGGGGAAGGGGAGCAAGAAGGTTCCCTGGTTCTCCAGCCTAACTTTTCTTTCATCTCTCAAGAGAGTAGAGTTTGTAAGCCACAGTAAAAGGATGGAGCACACTTTTGTCTTTATCACAGGTCATAGAATCATAGATCATGGTGACGAGCAGGGTTTGGGATGTGCAGTGGGGCCTTTGCTGCACTAACTCTTTATTTCCTTACTGGTTTTCAAGGCTGCAGCCCCTGAGCTGTTCCCCAGTCTGGGTCTGTTCCCTGGGCTATGAGGTGATGGGGCAAGGTCTGTCTGGTCTCAGCTCTCCTGAGGACAGATCCAGCTGCATTTTGTATCCAACTTACGTGTGTTTTCAGTGTTTACAAAAGCAAACTGTAAGAATGTAAGTGGGATTTCATGAGCTATGCTGTGGTGTTTAACACCCGTCTCCTGTACCTGGCTTGGGGGGCATGAATCTGTCCCCCAAAGTGGTTCTTGCTGTGGCTGCAGTTAGCAAGCCTACCTTGTGATTCGCGGGAAAGCTTCTCTAAAGTTGCCTGTGAGGAAGGGAGTTGGCTCTAAAAAGACGTTTGCATGTGTTGAACAGTCACAGGATAAAACTCACTGTCGGGTCTCCCCTGAGCTGGGGCAGCTCTTCACCTCTGTAGCTGAGGAATACTGGCACAACCTGCTCTGTAGCCAGGGACACTGTTGGTAGGCAAAGTTTTTCACAATAAGGATGCTAGAACATGCTTTGCCCTCTGCCACGCTGACGTTAATAGCGTTATTTTCGTCTTTACAGGTGGAACTGGTATCACATGAAAGCCTGCTGTCTTTTGTTTATCTTTAGACCTTGCACTTTTCCCCAGGCCCAGGGAGCTATAGATATACTACATGTGACAATGATAATATATTTATACTTAAGAACAATGTAATTGCTTTTGTTTAGTGCAAAGCTATTTTTTGACTTTGGAGTTTTTCTAAATAAGTTTTAAATGTTAAATATTGTAAAAATTCTTCAATAATGAAAAAACCCTGCCTGGAGCAAGATTACATCTACTTGCTATTCAGCAGAGCTGCAGTCAGCAGATCTCTGCCACTGAGGTCATCACAGATGTACCATTTGAAAACGATGAAGTAATCGTACATTCCTGAAAAGTGTCTTTGGAGTTGGGGAGCAATAGGTTTCCTATCACCTTATTGATTTAGTCTTGCATAAGAGCACAGCAAATTAGTTTGTCTAAAATGAAATCTATTTTAACTTTAGTTGTCAAAATATTTTCATTCATCATGTTTTCATTTATTAAAATAGGCATTTAGCCTATTATGGCTGAGGACAGCGCTGCAGTTTTGGGGAGGATGTCGCAGCCAGGAAGGGAAGCAGAGAAAGGGTGAACACTAATTCTCTAGGCATTCCCTCCTGCGGTCTGTTCTCAGCGTGTGCTGGATTTGCCACTGTTGTGTCCTTCTCTTAGTTCCTCTAGTTGCTGCTTTTGTCAGAGCAATGCCTGAGGAGCAGGGATGTGTCCTGCAGTCCATCAGCAGCACCCAGGCACTTTTGGCAGCCTGCTGTCTCCCTGCTGTAGCGCAGGCTGGGGCTGCACATGAGGGAGGACTCTGCGTTACTGTGCAGGAGGCTCAGGAATGACTGAATTTTCCCTAGCTCTTTGCCATAGCTCTGAATCTTGCAGTGCGCAAGGTGCAGATAATTGTCCTGTGGCCGAATCCCACAGAGGTATGCTAACGCTGGCAGTTAGCTCATGGCACCAGGGAAAAGAAACTACCACCTTGCTTTAGGTGTCCAGGGAAATGTAAAGAAGTGGCAGCTACCCAGTGGCTGCTGATCCCTCCGTCATGCTGGGAGGGGGGACTGCAGAGCCAGTGACCCCCAGATCCTGGGGGCTAGCACCAAAAGAAAGCGGCCAAGCCCAGCGTATTTCTGCTGTACCTGTTAGTGTGCTAGACTGCAGATTGGGGCAAGCCTTCGCTTAAAAGCTTCTTTTGCAGAAACCATAGACTGTTTCATCCCTCATGCTCAGAAAACTATTCAAATGTCTATTTTCCCCAAGCCATCCCCATTCAGTTTGTTATCATTTTCGTTATTAAACATTTATATAAGCACTGTAACATTTTATAGTGTTTGACAGAGATTTCCAAGTCTGACTAATTAGCACAGTCCCTGCCACATGGAATATACTTTTATTATTACCCATTCATGGCCTTGTTATTCCAAAGAGGTTCTCTTGTGAATGGAAACGTGCATTACTGCACTTCAGGCTAATAAGTGTGACATAAAATATGACACACAAAATTAACTACTGCACTACAGGATCCAGCAATTGGGGGTGATGTGCATATGGTCACACTGAGACTCTGTTTGTTTGCATCATTGCTTTTTTGCCTTACTGCCTTATTAAAAGTCTGAGAGGAAAATATTGGGAGAAGAAGGAGGGGGAGAAGAAATGAACAAATCTATCTTGGCATAAATAGGTTTGGCTCAACAATACAACAGTTGTCAGCAGCCTTTTCCACAAGCCTGTTCCCTCAATGAGGAGAGCACAAAACAAGTGATTGAAAAGTCAGTTCATGTCCTTACAGCATTCTTGGAAAGAACTTGGGGTGGGGAGGGGGGGCCAAGAAGAAGTTATGTTCATAAAATGAAGGTGTGGTTTATGCCTCTGCATGTCCAGTGCCAAAGCAGAGCTTGCCAAGCAGAGCTGCAGTCCTGTGTTCGCCCTGATTGTCTGGTCCAAAGATTAGACTAAAAAAAAAAGGTTGTCTCCTCTTTTTTTTTCCCCTCCCTCTGCCCATTCCTGCTCCGATTTGCTTTTCTGAAATCATACCTAACACAAAACTAATAAGAGCATTGGCAACTTTTGGAGCTCTCACACAGTAAATTATGAAGAAGCACCATAAAATAAGTTGCTGCTTGTCTGTTAAATATGCATGTGCAGATCTCTCCAGCTATCTGCTCTGCGCGTGCTGACTGATAAGCGTGCTGGTGCGCCTGGCGTTCCTCAGCTCTATGTCCTGGGGAGATCAGAAGGAGCCCCTTCTGCCCCTCTTCCCCCCTGCTCCGCACTGTTGGGCAGGTCTTCCTGGCCCTAGGTCATCCCCTGGCCTTTGGCACCTCTGTCAAAACAGAGAAGGCAGCCAAGCGATGACTTTCCCCAGCAGCACAAGTGGCTCACCTCTTTGATGAGCCACGTATGGGCTGGAAAATGCTTGGCTGCCAAATATTGAGGTGTCAGAAAGCCAGAGTGGGGGTACAGATGAAGGGGTAGGAGAAGGATTTCTGAGAGTGAGAGGAGAAACTGTGGCAGCTGACGGCTGGTTTTTGACACAGCTTGGAAGACCTACATATAATGTGCTGTGGTAATTTCACTTCTCCATACTCAAAATTTGCAATATGGTAATTAAAATTGAAAATTGAATATTTTGGACTTCCTTTCCTTGCCTCACATTACAAGCACTTCTGATTTCTGTGGCCTGCCAGCCAGTTTCTGCACTGAGCCTTGGCTTTATCCAAATTGCTTGCTCTCCCATTACAAATAGTGCCGATATTTGTTCTTTAAAGAGAGGCTCAAAACTCAAAATCTCAGCTTTGGTCCTTAAACATCTGGACTTTCTAGTAGTGTTGAAAAACTGTTGTTCTCCTTGTGTCAGAGGCATGCCTGCAAAAGCAGGGAATAACTGAGTGACCGGCCATGAACTGGTGGAGTCACCATCCCTGGAAGTGTTCAAAAAGCATGCAGACGCGGCACTTTGGGACATGGTTTAGTAGACCTGGTAGTGTTGGATTGACGGTTGGACTTGATGATCGTAGAGGTCTTTTCCAACCTTAAAGATTCTATTCTATGATTCTACTGCCTTTGGATTCCTTTCCCTGGCACCTCCTGCCTGAGGCGACCAAAGGAGGAAGGAGAGTTACTCCGTACTCCTGCAGTCCTCAGGCCTGTTGGGGGGTTGATATTAATGGCAAAAGCCTGAATATTTTGGCTGTTAAGAAGGCTGTCAGAGCTGCGCTGCACGCATCAGAGTAGAGATGAGGGCTCTCGTGAGACACATGCACCTGGACCCCTAAACCCCTAAGCTGGGAGGCTGATCTTGCGCCTGGTAGGTACGTGTTGCCGGATTCTACTTCTCAGTGATATAATTCAATCCCATAATTTTATACTTAATAACATGTTACAGCTTTGGAAAAGGAAAGAAAGGAAATCTTATCCTTCAGCGCATATATTTATCCACAACCCAAACTGCGTGGTTCATTGTGAAACCTTTTTTCACTCATTTCTGTGATAGGAAACGAAGTTGTCATTCCTGAGGCAGAGCAGCTGGCTTTGGCTGAAGCGGAGCACTGCAACGCGCGAAACGCCGGTGCTTGCTGGTACTAAGGTAGCCGGGACAGCTGCTACGGGCCTCGACAGTGATTTGTGAGGACGCTGAGCATTCGCTCTGCAAAAATCTGGCCTGCGGTGTACAGGGCGCAGCGCTCTGCTGACGTGAAGAAATGCTGTGCATGCCTTCACACATGGAAAATATTATCTGTACTCTTGCATCTTCTCTAATGAAAGAAGGGGGGGTTTGAAGTAAACCTTCCTCTTCAGAACATCACGAATATTTCATGAGAGAATACAAGGAAAGCTCTCAGGGTACATAAGACATGTTGCGTCTCAACAACAGTGTATTAAAAAAATTGTAAGTCAGTCGAAAACAACTTGAAAATGATGCAGGTTGGCCATTGCTGGATTCAAATGTCATCATTTATAGTCGGGTCCATTTTTTATAGAAATTGACGGGCTGCAGGGAAGATACATGATTTTTTGCACCAAGTTAATTCAGTCCATGTACATGCATATATTAGGCATAATGCAGTTGTGCTGTCTGGATGTATGTATGGATGGCAGCCTACATATACATAAATTTAGATGATTTATGGATCACGATTGTGGGGTTTTTTTGTGAGCGCAAATGACAGAAAATGTCCCCTGGCAAGGAAATAACCTTGCTAATTTAACTGCATAAGCTAGCGTATGGATCAGCCTTTCCTCGTGGGGCGGTGGCTTTGTGTTGTTAGCAAACATGCATTCCTCAGCAGTCAGAGAGACACGGCTCTTTTTTCGTTCATGTCTTCCACATGTTCTTGAAGGACATTTAATGATATCTGAATGTTTGTGATGCTGCTTAAAATGAACCACAATTATTGCAATTTTCCAGGCTTCAAGGAAGGAGTGAGCTGAGAGGAGGATCTAGAGAGGCACGAGCAGAGTCAGAGCAGAGTAGAATGGTGTAGCTCTGTAAAGTTTTTCAAGCGTATTGTTTAAACAGAAAGAAATAAAACAATAGCCCTCGCCCAGGGTGCCTCTTGCAGATACATTATCAGCAAGCAAGAACTTAAACAAGACCTCGTGATCTATCCATCAGTAGTGGCAGCTGCCTGCTGCTGACAGGGGCCGCCTTTCGAAAAGAACAGATTGTGTCACAAAATGGATTTGATCTGACGGAGATGTCATCCAGCAAGGATCCCCTTTGTACTCCCAGCCTGAGCCTGCAAGGGATGCCAAGCATCTCATCCCACTCGGTGCTGGTGACTGTGGAGGGGCTGCTGCAACCCATTGGGTTTCAGTGACATGTTGTAGGTCTCTCTTCCTATGCAGACCTACAGATATCGAGCTCAGCTGGCGTGCCAAGGGCAGATTTGCGTGCAGGGGAGCAGGCTGTCACACGTGTAGGAACCAAAGCCAGCTGGAGGTGAGCTGGCTCTGCTCTACCACTTGTGTGACGAGATCAGTACGGGCCTGAACTGGGCAAGTTGGTGCCACTGAAGGGGACCTCCGGTTCTCAGAACCCAGCTGATAGCAGTGGAGCAGGCAGGCTGCCAGCTGCCACGTTCTTTCCCCTGAAACTCCAGCAGAATCAGTTAGAAGAATTTGGCTGTGGCCATACTGCTAAAATATCTGGCCACCTGGCTGTCGAAGTGGCTTCCCAACCCGCCAAACTGTGTGCATGGGTTTCTCCAGGAGAACTGTGCTCACCAACCTCAACTGTCCCCAGGTTGGACAGGATGTGTTGGTGATGCAGAAACTATGTTGGAAGTCTGCCTTGCCTGGACCCTTAGTGAGGGAGAAGACTCCAGCCTCTGCCAGCTTCAGACAGGTTCAGCGCACGAGCTGTTCAACACCCAGATGTTTGAACACGGGCAGCCCTCCTGTGGTCCTCTCTTGGCACTTTCTCACCCTTGAATACAAAGTCTCCATTTGCATGTCTTACAAGACTTTGGCTGTGGCCCAGACTCCTGAGGGTTCTCAGTGTCTGCCGAGTCTGAGAAAGACCATGGAAATCCCAGCCTGAGGAGCGGATTCTTATTTGGAGAGAGAGCTTCCCTGGTAGCTAATCTCAGGCAGTGAAGTCGCTCCCACAGGGTGGTCTCGCTCCCTTTGGATAAAAACTCAGGCTGTTTCTCACAGCTGCCTTCCTCCTCTGGCTGGGGACATGGTCTGTGTCTGAAGGCAAACATCACAGTGTTACCTTTAGACTTCACTTACAGTCACAGTAAGATATGTATTTGTAGTACAGTTCAGGCTGTTGCAGAGGTTTCTACTCTTCCAGTTAAGACAGAGTAATTGATTCTTTGAGCAATTCCAACCCATTCCAATGAGTCAAAAAAAAAAAAAAAAGGATTTGCCTTCAGCATTACCACCTTCTCAGACATCCACGAGGACTTCACAAGCCATCTGAGTGGGTGTAGTTGAAATGCTTTCTGTTGCAGTGATCCTAGAGAAAGAAAAGGAGAATCCTGATGGATGACAGGAAAAGGTTAAACAGAACAGCTATGGCCTGGCAAAGGGAGTTGCCTGGCTGGCCAAGTCCATCTCTTTTGTTTCTCTGTTTCTTTGTGCGTTGCAAAGTGTTCCTGCAGAGAAGAATTAGGAAAAAATAAATAAATCTTAAACTTCCTGAGAAACTGTTGACAAAATTAATTCCTAGATTTAAGCAAGGGTTTACCTGCGTGTAACTGTGCATATTCAGAGGGCAACAGAAAAGGGAAATTCGTATGTGTGGGTGTGTACACGTGCATATATATGTGTGTGCGTATGTAATATGTGTGTCAGTGATTATGAGAAATGGTTAAGAGCATTTGATGCTCTTTGCTATTACTGTGTGGCTGGTAATTTAATAAATAGTATTTACTTCAGGTTTATTCTGATACAGACTCAAAGTGAGCATCCAGTGAACATGGGTGTGTTTGCGGTTTTGGATACGCAGTTTGAAATGGTTGAAAAGCTTCATCAGATGTACTTATTTTAAAAATGAGGGAAGGACTGCTTCCATTTAAATGCAGCGTCCCACAGTGTTTCAGGGTCTCCCACACCAATGTGGCTAGCCACAAGCCTGCCTCAGGCTGTAAAACCATTGAGAGTAATTAAATACTTACAGTGCTGGACTCCAGTGCTCTCCTGAGAGCAGCAAGCCAGTTTACAACCCACGTATATTCCTGTGGAAAATAGCCTGTAGTTGCAGAGAACCTGCTGGCAATAGGCTCCCCCAAATGTTAATTAATGTTGCAAGGCTGCATCATGGCTGCTGAAACACCCAGTTTTGAACCCCAGCTTGGGAGGTGGCCTGTGGACATCGACTTGTAGAATGGCATCATGTGCCACATGGCACTATTTTATTTTTGACTGAATGACCTGCTGCGTAAGTGCTAGTGGAAAATACCCCACCTCCCCTGCCCACCACAGCTGCTGCTGGCTTCCCCTCTCCCTGGCCCCAGGACCCCGTTAATCTTCACTTTTCAGGTGATGAGACGGGCTGTGCTCACAGGGTGGGAAGCCTGGGCTCTCATGGCACCGGGGCTGCTGCCAAGGAGGCATTTCCACTCAGTCGGAGCCTCACTGGTGCTGCTCAAGCAGCTCCATGCAGGCAGGACACAGGGGCACAGGTGGCTAAAGGAGTAGCAGAAGGGATGGATGCCTGTTCATTTCTGCTGCGTGTGTGTGACGGTATTTTCACTGGTGCACTGCAGCAGTAGGGGACCAGCAGTATCTGCTGCAGTTTGCTCCAGACTTGGTCTGCAGAGCCTGTGGCGCAACTGTGCTCTGCAGCCCCTTAGGAAGGGTGTTCCCAGAACTGCTTTTTAAAGCAGATACAGTGAGAAATATTGGACAACAATGTCTGTCTAGCACTTTTTAGAAGCACTTTAAGTAGTAATTTTCCCTCATCATCTGTTGGGTGTTTCCAAACGTCTGAGGGTGATCTCTGCTCCCAAATGTGTGATTCCAGGAAATGAAAGTAGATGGAAGTTTGGGGGCTGTAATAGGTTCATTACTGCTTCCAGCATGTCGATTCAAGATCACATCATGCACAAGACATTAAGTATACAAACACATCATCTTTGCAGTGTTTGTTCTTCATAGGAAAAGGGTAAGAAAGAAAGAATGTCCTAAATGAACTACAGAAATGAGAAAATAAAATCTACTTCCTTTTCCTGAAAATATTCCAGTCCATCAATTTGATTTCACACCAGTCAGGTATTGCTGGTAAACTAATCTCTCTGCTCCACAGTAAATCTGTGATACCGAAAATCCAGATCTGCAGAAGAGGAATACCAGTCCTAGTACAGAGGCTTAAAATAAATTGAGTGAGTTTTATCCAGCAAAATTTAGAAACCTTTTTTGGAAAGCTTTAGGTAGTTTTCAGCTCACACGGAGACTGTCTGAGCACATCTTCTGTGTACTGAGAAGTACCGTCTAAAGAGAGAGATATAAAAAAAGATGCCTACATAGTTTGAAAAAAGGAAGGAGGCGCTTTGGAGCATACAATGCCTTTTATATCATAAGCATATTTTTATATACCACGTTGTGGAAATGAAGTGAAATAAAACATCTGCATATAATAAGGATTTGGGTCTATTTTGGATCTTCAGCAACTACAATTTGACTATAGCTCCTAGGAATTCCTACTCCTTTTCCAATAATAGCTCCTTCAGATACATCTCCCACTGCAAGAATTCTATTTTATTAAGTTCTATGAAGGTGGAGGCCTGGCTCTCTGAGAGTATCAATATAAAACCTTGTTATGGAAGGCCATAGCCAGCAGCAACTCTACAGATGGTATTAGAGGACCAGTTTCAGTTGGTTCATTTTTTGTGTGTTCCCTGTTGGTAGAGGGGTATAGGAACATTTCTTTCTTCAGTGGTAAGAACATTTATGGAAAGATTTCTGAGCCTGATTGCATTTGTCACAGGCTTGATTCTGTTCCTGCTGCACTTGACATCAAGCACCTTATAGCTACTTGCAGAAGTAGTCTCCCAAGGCAGTCGTAGATCTGACAGGGCCTGTGTCCCACCCAGCTTCTGCCACTGCCTCCCAGAGTACCTGTGCAAGCACACCTCATGGCATGCTTATCCCTCAGGCATCTTAGGTGATGCTCCAGTTGGAACTGACAGCACGTATGTTGCTGAGCAGTCTGGGAGATGGGCGACGTGCCTAGGAGAACAGCTTTCATGTTGTCCTTCCTACATTGCACAGACATTGTCACTGCCTTTAGCCCACAAACTGCCCCCTCCACTAGGGTAAGCACATTAGTGCTGCCCTTAGTGTTAAACACATGCTTAGGTCCTGCTCACGCCAGCTGGACCTTACGCTCATCTCTCCACACGTAGGTGCAGATAGTTCGTCAGGCCAGTGAGTAGGTGGCTTGAGCTGTTCATCACGGTCTTGGACCAGATCCGTTGCAGCATAAAACATGGTCTAAGGTCTGTTCTGATCCTGCTGTCAGTGAGGTAGCTGTAATGTTTTATATATGATGTAACTGTATTGAACCAAAGGTCTGTTTTATGGAGAAGAAGCTGAAGTAGCTGTTACTGAAACAGAGCAGAGAAGCAGCAAGCATGCTTTGGATCACAGGCATGTACAGGGGAGGGGACTAAAGCCAGCTGAGATTATTGCAGTGTGTGCTGCTGTTAGGGAAGAGAAGGGCCCAGGAACAGACCACCAGCATGTGCTGCTGTTCTGGAAGCATTAGTGGACTGTGGATCAGCTAAAAAAAAGATTTGACGAAACAAGGTCAGAATCTGTGTAATACCTGGAAAACAAGATCCCGTCACTGGTCATGCACGCAAAAACAGGCGAAGTAGTCTTGAAGTCACGAAAACTGTCAGCGTGTTTTTATCAGAGACGTATGAGAGATGAATTGAATTGATGTGATTGCTGTGGGCCCAATTAGAAAGTTGGGGGTAAAAGCAGCCAATTTGGGAAGGACGTGGTGGTTCAGACTGAAAACAGAGTTCAACCCGATCCTTTTCCAGAAATGGAAACTGAAACTAGAGATCTGAGCTCTTCCTTGATGAATGGTGTATGTACGTGTGTGTGTGCGCGCGTGCCTGTCCCTGTTGCATTTTTTAAGAGAGTGGGCAGTAGAAATATCAACTATGTTGGGTGGGTAGGTGGCATTCTTGCAAGCTAAATTGTTGTCAAGGCATGTACACTCAACTATGGGTAAAGTGCATTTGGTTTGAGTTGTGAGAAGGATGCTCTGCAGGCTTGGTTTGCATAATCCATTGAAATTATTGAATGTGAGCTAAGCCTTTTTCCATTGTTTGGGGTTTTGTGCATCGCTCCACTTATTTGAGGTGTGTGCAAAGTTCAGAGATGCTGAGCTACTATGAGAAGGCCACTTTTTGAAGTGGTTATGCAAATTTTAAGGCCAGGAGAAGAGACTGGTTTATAACTGTCGTTCTGAGCCCTGTACTTCCCCTGATCTGCTGTGGTCATAGGCTGAATATGAATCTTTTCTCATTCTTCATGCCAGGCCCTGGTTCACATCTGAATGCTCAGAACCTAGCTTAGAAGATGCCAAAATTTTGCTCTGGTAACAAACCCAGCATTGTGCAAGTCTGTCTCAGACCTGAAATTTTCAACTCTTAGATCACAACTTTAACCCCCCTTGGAAAACCCATTTAATTTTAAAAACAGTTATGATGATGTTACCTTAAATTACATATATTATCAAGCCAATGGCAGGAAGTGGAGGCAAAGCGTATGATTTTGACACTGCAGTGCTGCAGAAGTAGATTGTGCTTCTGTAGCAGAACAGCACCCACAAAGGTCTGACCTGCTCTTTGTGCCTGATAAAATTGCTGGGTAAGAGGTTCTTTTGGAAAACTTTAGGTTTCTGGAAAGCCTAAGGCAGCCGGTGAATGTCTTGTGGCTCAGCACTGAAATACTTTTGTGGGCTCCCAGATGTAGTCCTTAACTTGCCAATACATATGTCCGTGCGTGTCACTGGTACATTATTCTTAGAGTTAAAAAATAACGCTTATGTTCTAGTAGGATTGAGTCTTAAATGTGACTAGTTACTTAAAAATAAGAGCAAGAAATGACCTGGAAAGTGTTCAAAGTCCTTTTAAAATATCCTTAGAAATGAAATTAAGTATGAAGAGTAAATGTGCACTGAAACCCTATGACATCAAGAATCATGGGAGCAAGGAAAAAGTCTCCTTTTATTGCTTGGCTTTGAGGCATAGCTGTGTTTCTTACATAGTAGCATGCCTCAGGCAGAGCTAAACATTTCGTGTAACGTGATGAGCCTGGAAAACATACTACAATTTCAGGATAATTCCTGATGAGGGCTCATGAATTCTTAAGTGTCTTGTACAAGTAAACGAACCAGTTCTCCAAGCCACAAAATTCTACACTGCTCTGTATTACTGCAAGGACCGCTTAGTGCAAGGACTGTTTTGCTCCAGCGTAATGAATAGGATCTCTGTTATTCAAAGGTAATAGGGAAGCTGAAGAAACCACGATAGGAACCGACTTTCTCGTTTTGCTGGTTTCGCAGGTTTTTTTGCTGGTTTGGAAGTTCTATGCTGCCATCTATTAACTTTCTGACAGTTTCTGTTACTGTCACTTGGAGCTGGGAGCAGGTCACTTCTCTTCCCTTGCCTCTTTCTGAACAAGAGGAGTATTATAGTCCTCTGTAATAGTGACCCAGAAGCTCAGGGCATCTTACTGCATCAAAAAAGATGTGTTTGGAGTTACTGTTTCATATAATGTAATGCTTTTGATTGGGGGGGGGGGGGGGGGAGGGGGACTTCTAGGTGAATGATTGTGTTTGAGTAGCTGTAATTCTAATGGAGATGAACAACTGGAAAAACTGAAGGACAAAGAGGGCTTTCTAACCTCTGCGGAAAAGGGGAGATGGCAAATACCCACATAATACTTAGGTGTTTCTGTTGCAGATCAAGGCTTCACTTAGCAAAAGTGTTTTTCAGGCAATATGAACGTTGTCATTCAACCATTTCCAGACGCTTATAACTTTGTCCTGGGGGTGAAACATCAGATCATTTCCTTAAGAGATGACAAAGAAAATCTAGCTGGAATCAACCATCAAAATGAGGTTCTTAGTGGGAAGGCATAGGGAATCATAACCTGGCATGGAAATTGTGTATGAACCTTTATAAGACTGACCTAGGCTGACACGTTAGTGTGTTGGTACCATTTGGCAACCAATTCATGGACGCAATGTTCTTTACGTCTTTCTGTACTAAGCATGTGTTGCACAGCCACCGAGACTACGTCAACAGCCATTTCATTGATGCAGCTGTAGTCCCCTGCTAGCCTGTGTGGCTTCATTTTAAAGCAAAATGTTCACATTCTCATAGAACCTAAATAGTTTTCTAAAAACTTTTAATTCCAGTCAGTTCCTCTAGCTGGCTTTTATTCTTATTTAGGTTTTAGTATATGTATTTGTTCATAGCAAAACCACTCTGCACGTATTTAACGCAAGTATCTACTCGATGCAGTGGTGCTGTTAGGTCAGAGCGATGCGATTGAAATATCACTATAGAGCTCTGCGAAGAGTGTCAGAGGGTAATGTCTGATTTCCATAGGCTCTGCTTGCCTGAAGTCATTCTTCTGTCTCATAACAGAGCTGTATCCTGACTGCAGAACGTCAGTTATCCACACCTCCCTATTTCCCTACTCCTTATGTGTCAGCCCACCTAGAAGCTTTCTATTAATTTATCAAATTGTCACTGAGCTCACTTTGTTACTTTGCAACTGTTAGTCTGTGCATTTGCTTGATTGATCCATTTCCCATTTGTTACTTAGTCTATGAATTATCATTTGAATAATTTTTAGCTAACTATTATTTCAATACCATTTATAATGTTGTTATATTGTCTATACTCTCATTTTTGCATGATCAGTAAAAGAAAGGCATTTTTATTATGATGCATATCAGAGTCTCTGGTTAGTTGGTGGTTGGAAGATGGGAAGAAAGAGATGGCTCTGTCCAGTAATTACAGAATCGAGGAGTCCAAGATGGTTTTAACCAGTTAAACATGAGGAGTCAGTTCAGGTTTCTGCTTCTGTGTTTATCTGAGGAAGGCCACAGGAGCAAAGGGGTGGCTAAGGTGTGTGATCCTACCAAGCTTGGTAGGCCTCGATGGATCAGAAACTGTTCTATCCCTGCCAATGTGCCTGTTAGGACAGTAACATGATTCATGTTACAAATGCTGGGCCTGGGCCCCACTATTGTAATGCTACTTTGTGCTTTCAGAAGTGCAAGTAATACTGAACCCGTATGTTGGTTCAGGTTCAGCAAGGGCTTGGAACTGTTGGGTGCATGGAGCCTTTTTCAGCCAGATACTTGCCCCTCTCTAGGGCCACAATCCAGCACCCACTGAAGTCAGTGGACACCCTCCAACTGCAACAGATGGATGGGCTTTTTACCAGACCCCTTTGCACCATGGCAAGGGTGCAGCAGGCTCTGGAATTTGTGGAGAAATTGTGGTAAATGATAGCCATGCAGCAGCCTTTATCCTGGGCTACTTGTGTGGCTGTTGGTTAGGCAGCAGCGTGCAAGAGTGTCAAGGTCTCCTGAGCTTTCACAGTTGGCACAAGTTCCCCACCTGCCTTGTCCTCGCATCTGGTGGAGGGCAAAGGTTGGGGTAGAGGCTGATCACCCACCACTACGTTCAGATTTGGATAGGAGGGCAGTACCCTGTAGCTGGCATCCCAGCTGGTGCTTCTCCTGGCCCGTTTTGGACATGGTGAGCTCAGCATCCAGGGAATGAAAACGACACAGTTAAGCAGAACAACCTGCTTTTGCTATTCATTCATATCCAACACCCTTCATGTGTTAAAGTGGAGTCTGTATGAGAAGTTGATCTGTAAGAGGTGGCTGAACCTCACTGACTCTTTTGTGCCAATCCAACAGTTCAAGGTTTATACCATGGCCGCCTTTGTAACAGCCTGTGATTTATAAGGAACTTGGTAGCAAATACAAGTGCACTGTTAGAAATGTTATGATGGAAGAGAAAAAGTGCAATGAACTTTGTGAGAGGAAATTAAAGCTACAGAGAGCTCCAGGACTACACAGTGAGACAGAGAATCTCCTCCAAGTGTGCTCAGTAGCATCTGAGATTAGGTTCAGTTTACCTTTGCGAGGGCAGGGCTTGCACTCACAGAGGGTCGGTATGAATGTTGAACCCAACTGGAAGTCCTAGCTTTCTTCTCAGCTGTGCCCGGGACTGGGAAGATCTGAGTTATTGATACAGATGGATTTTTGGTTTGTAGTCACCAGAGCCAGATTTTGGAGGAGCATTTAAGTTCTCAGTCAGGGCATCATTCCCAGAAATGGTCACCTCCCTGTTGGGTAAGCAACCAGAGTTCGGATACTGGACATAAAGGGTGCTGGGCTGGAGGGGAGCTTCTGAAGAACTGGGCTGAATATCATCTTTGGCTGCAACAGGAAAAGACTGCTCTAAAATGAGAGAGACGCATAAAGATGCATTAGAGCTAAAGTCAGGAAGGGTGGAAATCTGTCCATCACCTGGGTATTTTTGTGTGCCCAGCTTGGTTCTGGTGACTGTAAATATGCACAGAAAGACTCATTTGTGCCTATGGTACTGATACAATAGGCAGCATCTAGGCTTAGTTCTTGGCTACATTATTTAAAAAGAAAACTTACAGGTTTAGCGAAATGTAGAATTATTATTTTGGCAAGCAATAAAGTTACGGGGCTGTGAACCATCTAAATGTAATCCCCCAGCTGGCCAAGGAAATATCATAACCACAAACAAAAGCAACTTGCAAGTTAGAGTAACCTGCAGATTTAGAGCTGCTCTAGAACAGTTGCTAATCACTGATGTGCGTTAGTCTTCTCTGAAAAATACATTGGGAAGCAACAGATTTCAAAGCTGCGGTAGTGCAGAGATAATTTTATTTACACTTTCTCTGTGTTGGGTGCTGAGTGGCTCATTCTCCACTATTAAATCTAAATAGGATGATATTGCACCCCTGGCAAGAAGGGAAGGGAGGCAGTTGAACATTGACTGGGAGGAGATGTGTGTTCCTGCTGAGCTGAACACCACCCAGATTGAATTCTGGGAGGTTCCTTAACCTTTGCTCTCCAGGTCGTAGTGCTGCCAGTATTTAAACGCTTTTACCTAAACAATGCCGGTAGGTTGTGGAGCATGCCATTACGCTTGGTTACCTCCAGCTCTGGGAGGGCCCCTTGCTTCAAGTGCTTCCTCCCGCTGCCGTCTCCCATTAAACGGAGTGGGCCAGGTCAGTCCGGCATGCAAACAATGATGTCAGTATTGTAAAAGAAATGAAAAGCTCAGTGGGAATCCAGGAGACAGACCCCCAAATTAAGGACCTTTTGGCTAAATACAAGCATTAAAAGAGACTTATAAAGATCAAAATAGTGTTGCGTGCCACTGTGGCATTTGATGTCAAAGATAAAAGGGGAACTTACTTCAGAAGGGAGATTGTTTCAGCAAGAGAAAGAAATCTTAGTATCTGTGTTGGAATGCATAAAAGCACATGTTTCCGATATTGTTTTCTCATATGCCGAATGAACAGGACATCTGGTTATGTTTTTAAAAATTAAAGTAAGTGACACTAAATCAGTGCTTTACAAAGCAAAAGGTAGTAAACCAAGAACATCTAATAAGGTAACAATTAAATATTTGGCAGGACTTCAGAGTATTAGAAACTTGCACAACCAAAAGGAGCTGAAATACCTTATTGTGATATATAGGAGGCCTTAACTTCTCATTTATCTGTGCTATTTCTTACTACACTTCATAGTAATATGTTGTGTTCCCATTGGTATAGATTTCTCTATGTTAGAGCCAAAACTCCAGATGTTTTCTAGGTAAATCTCTGGAGACTATTTTATTGTGTTCCATTTCTCCTTATTTACAATTCACTCATCTTGAACTCCAGCCGCCGGTAATAAAAATCCATGGAGTCTGCAGCTGAGCCAAGTGGACACTATTGTCCTGTTTTTTCAAGTCAGGGATGCGTTGATTCAAATCTTGAACAGAATCCAAACCACAGGAGTTTTCAAAAAGTTCATCTCTCTTCTTTTTATTTAACCCTTCACGCACTGGGGAGTAAAGAGACAATTGCTTTGTCTTTCCTTTTTTTCCCCACTCTCTCATAAAAGGTCCAACCACTCTGCACCATGGCAGCATTTCCACTGCTGCTGCCCACGGGGCTGTCCTTTAACCAAGCCCTTGTGCAAAGAGTGGCTCCTATCTGTGGCTTTCCACTCTGTCCCCATTTAGTCATTTCATAAATTACACTGGAAGAGATTCACTCATCGCACAAAAGAGCAACATTTGGGCAAGAACTCTTTTTTTTGCTCACTTCAGCACACTGGCAGAGATCAGAGTCCTGATGTTGCCGTAGCATTAGTCAAAGAGGTGGCTGCCCCAGCTCCAGTGTGCCCAGTGGCCCCGGGACTCTCTGTATCCTGCTGCGAGGCTACCTGCACCACCGATCTGCTGTCTCTCTCTGCTTTCCTCTGTAGTAGAAGAAGAATCAATGCAGAGGCACAGTCTTCCCTTATCACTGAGGACTTTGTGTTCCTTAACCTATTAAGAATACCTCCTTTTCCACATTGCAGGGACTGCACGGTGTTCCAACCGGACACTTACAAACCCAGGCTCCACTTCCCCTTCCAGGGAGTTGTTGAAGGCATTTATTAAGAAATTAAAGGATAAAAAAGCCTTATGTCTCCTCCCTTTCTTGTTTTGCTGTCTATTTAGATTGTAAGGCCTTGAGGTTCTCTGGTACATCTGGGAAATTCTGGTGCCTGACTTGCACTGAAATCAGTCTGTGGTTATCGAAGAATTTGGGTCTCTACATGCTGACAAAACCCCTGCTTAATGACGTAGAAATAATTAGCCAGCCACTTTGCTGCAGTGGAACTTCAGTTCATTTTAAAGAGCTGAGAAGTTTTGTTTCAGAGTTGCTGCAATCAGCGGTACATTTAATATTCCATCACGGACATGTTTGATTAATGGACATCAAACAGATTTTTATATGAATACATCCACCCACCATATGTATATAAACATAAATCATTCCACAACATAATCTGATCATGTTTTCTTAGTGGTTCTGGGCTCAACAGAGCCTTCAGGGGAAAGCAATGCCGTTCAGAGAATGCCAAACAGCAGGCGAGACCTGCTCAGATCCTCCTTGTAAGCACTGCTCTGCTACCTTTTCACTTCAGGTACAAGGGTGAATGGAAGGAAGTTGTTGCAGCTCTGAAAAGGTGATTTATTTCTCCCTGCGTGCCCAGGTAAAGTTGACTGTCTTGGAGTCCAGCCTCTTCCCTGGCCTGTGCTGGCATTCAGGGGCTGTGCAGTGCTTGAGAGCTACAGCTGCAATGCAGCCAACGGGTAACTCCAGCTCTCTGCACGGCTTCAGGGAATTCTTCCTTGCTCTGGTAAGCAGCTAGAGTGGTAAGTGCCAGCCTACTAGATTTCTGGACAATAACTTTTTTTTTCTCTGATTTCTTGTTTACCTGAGTAGCTGTAATACACACAGGCAAAGCAGATAACATCCTTTTTGCTTTGTGTTATTGTTTGTGAGTTATTTACCTATTTGTAAAGTAATACAAGTTAGCTATATAGTGTGAAGTTTATCATTTTTGCTTCCTGTGTAAGTAGATCTGACTGTGTTGGTCGGCACTCTAGTTACCTGAAGAACTGAATATTTATTGTGAGTAAATTTCAAAATGAAACAGGTTCAAATGGGCCAAACCCAAAATGCCAGACAGGAACACTCTCACAGTGGATCTAAGAACAGCACTTCATAATTTCCAGGTTCCAAACTCAAGTTACACAGATTGCATTACAAAATGAAGGTGTTATCATTGGTTTTAGTTTCAAACAGAGAAACAGAGGTACAAAAAGGTATTTTCTTAAGGCAGTGCAGTTCAGTGGCAGTGCTAGCGCTTGATCTTCAGTTCTGTATCCTAGCTGGTGGCATTAAAACCTTGGATGTAATGTCTCCTGAACTTCAGAGAAACCCACCTCCAAGTGCCATGCCTCAAGCTCATCTCTAGAAATATTTAATGAGCAAAGTTTTAATTCAAGTTGCATTAAAGTAATTAACGAAGAGAGCATCAAAGCACAGTATCTTCCCAAGCTAGCTGTATTATACAAAACCTAACTCTCCAGCAAACCAGAGAAAGTATTGTGCTGATCAACAGTTTTCAGCAGGGAGAAATTAATACAAGGCAGGCATTAAGAACCAGGAAGGATGGCTGCTATTTAGTTTTATTTTCTTCTCATTCGGAAACAAGTGCTGTGTCTGTAGCCTACAGCTTTATTTGCTAACAGTGAGGCTTCAGCCTGGACTGAAGTCACAGCCACATGGGTCACAGATTCCTCATCTGAAAGCCTGTGGATCTTCTGTCATGGTGTCCTTTGGGTGCATTACATAAAGGTCACTGTTCTGGGTACTTTCCCTCTCTTCCTCCGTTTTTCAACTCATTTGGACTCTACTTGTTCACTGCTAAGGACTGACTAAAGAAAGAAAAGCATTTTTAATTCTGCAATGTGAAGCTGGGTATACATATAGTACTCAACATTTTTATAGTATCTGTCCTTAAAATGTCAATGTTTGCCAAGCAATTCTATGTATTGGCATTTCAGATGACATAAATAGCCCTCTGAAGTCAACTGAAAGACTCAAAGGCTTTCAGTGATTTCAGCGTATTTTTGATTGTGCCATTATTTTCCTGCAGTGAGAAATGAAAAAAAAAAACCATCCCGTAACTGTGGTTTCTAAAATGCTGTGTGTATCTTTTTTCAAATGCAGCAATCTCACAGTAGCCTCTTTTTTTCCAGTGTGATGCTGTCTCAGCCAATCCTTTACATCAGAGAGGAAAATCTGTGATACATTCCAAATTCCAATAGCCAATGATCTGCTCCCTCTGCTCTCCCTGCTGTCTGTCCCTGAAAAGTGCAGTTGGACAGGTTTTTTTTTAAACATTCCTTAAAATGAAAAGAACAACCATCAATGAGGGAGCAGAAAAAAAAATACACAGTTCACTCATCATCATTCTCAACAGCACTTGAATTTTCAGCATGAAATAGTTGTAAAAAATGGTATAAAATCAGTCTTGGGAAGTAATAACATTTCAAGAGAGGGAAAGATTTTAAGTAATTTCAAAGACAGATTTGAAGATCCTTGCCTGGACATAAAAAGAGGATAACTCTTGAGAATTCTTTCTAGAAAAAGGCAAAGAGGCTAAATTGATTGAATAAGTTATTAGTATTAAATTATTAATTCAGATCTGAGTCATCTTTGAACTACTTATTAGCAATTAATTGATACAGATATTTTGTAAAATGTACAAGTAATTTTAATAAAAACTTCTGAACACTTATTTTACAAGATGCTAAATGATGGGCATGTGCCAATGTATACTTAGTCTTAATCTGCGTTATTGTAATGCGCTAGTTAGATTAACAGTGCTCTTCAGAGAAGGGAGGCAGGCATTGGTATGCTGGGTAAGGAACAAAGCCTGAGAGACACTTCCTCTGCTGGTTACTGGAGAGGACTAACAACACCTCTTTCAGCACAGAAGAAATTGTGGCATCTTGTGTGGTTTTGGTTGTGACCATCAACCAAAGAAAGTCCCTGCCCAAGGGTTCTGGCTGTTCAAGCATGTGGGATCTATACTATGAATAAAGCAGAAAGAGATTGATGTAAATATTAAAGATATTTCTATAACGGGAGGAGTAATTTTCCCCATGCGGTATGGGGAGAAGCAGAACCTGACAAAGCAGAGGAGGACACTGCCTCTGTACAGCATACCTGTCCCATCCTTTCTGGCTTCAAAAAGCAGGGAGGGCCCATGGAGAGGGTGCAAGGAGGCATGTCCATGAATGGAAAGAGTTGAGGAGCAGTGAGTTTTGGCAGCCTGATCTTCGAGTCTGGAAATCTTCTGCACTGACCCTCACGTCCTTCTCTGGGAGCTACTCCTCAGCACAAGAGCCTGTTGTGGGATTTTATGGTGTTCTGTATTGGACTCCATCTGGTCTCACTCAGGTCAGTGCTCAGTGGAAGAGGTGTTGGGCCACCCATGAAATCTTCTGGAAATCCCATTCTTTGTGTAATACACATTTGAGCTGGTTCGCATTCCAGGAGAGCAGAAACTGCACTTATTACTTTTTGGAGGCTCTTTGAAGATAAAGAATGTACTTATTCTGATCTTTTCCACATGCTCCTTTTACTTTCATCACCTAATTTAAAGTCTGATTAGTCATTGAGGAAAAATATTTTCCTGTTCTGTCAACTTTTCTAACCTATCTTCCCGCTCAGCTGAGCAGTTTCTACAGGGTTAATAATAATATTTACACACCAAGTGAGGAAAATATCCTTAAGCTAAGGAAAAATGCCTTGTAAATTACATTTTTTACTCTTCAGTAAGAAGCCAGTTGAAATTATACTTTGCTACCCATAAAAATGCACCAAGATGGTTGCCGAAACATGCATGACCTTGTGCACGTGTACACGCCCTACAGACACAGAAGCATCTGTTCAAAAACTTCCTCTGATTTTCTGCATCGAACTTGCATTTGGATAATACTTTTATATATTGGTAGGTGCTTTACAGCAACGTGCAAAGACACTGCTGTCCTTTTACAGATGTGGATATGTGGTTATGGGGACATGTGAGTTCCTCAGGACCTGATGTTCCTGTGACTCAGGAACCTGTATCCCATTGACCTCCACAAGAGTTTAGGTTCTTGTGAACCTAAATCACTCCTGAAATCGAATTTTTGCTGTGGTGAATATGAAATTGCTAATATTACCAAAGTGGCTTCATTCAAATTGTCATCAAGTCTGTTGGTGGGTGTGGAAACATTAAAATTTGCCTACCTCATTTTGGGTTATACTGAGAACTTGATTTGCACCTGAGAAGAGGAATGGAGCAGGTAGCACTGAAACACACAGATTTGCAAATGCCCACAAGACTTTTCCTCATGCAGATTTATTTCACGCACACTATTTCTCTTCATCTCCCCTCCAGTTACTGAACTGAAGTCTCTTTGAACATTTTTGCAACCTTTGATGACTAAATAAGCATGATGTTCTGATGGTACAGATCTGTACCCTGCATGCTACTTGATTTAACCTGAAAGGACTGATAAATGTTTTCTCAGTAAAAGTTATCAATAGTAATTCAAGATACAGAGCAGAAGCAGAGGTGATTCACATTTCAGTGAGCGAGGACTGTACCCAAGTCAGGACATGCGTTTTTATTCCTGCTGGTACCACCCTTGAGGAAGCTATGTTTGTTTCTGTGCCTCAGTTGCCTCTCTGCCTTTGTCTGGTTTGTGTGTTAGGACGGGAAAAATGTCTGTCACCAGTCTCATATCATGAATTTCAAAACTGCCTAGTACAATCTCAGCAGGGCTTCTAGGAATAAATGTAACACAAATAATAATGGCTATCTTCAGAGCAATAATGCACTAAAAGTTTCACATCTTTCAAAACACATTTGCTGCAGTGTAACCAAACACAATGCAAAGACATTAAAACTCTAATACATGCAATACTGTAATGTGAATTTTTATTCCACTAGAGAAATAACTAATAAAATATAAATAGCAATGTCAGATAGAAGAATACATTTTAGGAGAGGGCAGTCCATTTATATGACTATACAATCAGGGAAACTGTAGTGGGACTCAGGTGGGGAAGGGAGATGGAGGTGTACTTCAATAATGTCAGGCATCTCGGTCTGTTCTGAAAGGTACGCATTCTTGTCATGTGTTTATATCGACAGGGAACCGGAGAAGTTCCCACTGATCTCAGGAGAAAGTTGTCTTTGTGAATGTTTGTTTGTGAATGCTAGTTTGGGATTTCCAGTCAACAGATTTTGTCAGGTTAATGCTTTTTTCACTTAGTGGTTTTCAACAAAAAATTTCCTCAGCACGTTAATAATTTCTTGACTGGTGTGAGTAACAGGAACAGAGAGTCACAGCATAACCTATAGACTTCCCATTTATTTATTCGTGTATATGTATGCATTTCAGCGACTGCTTTATGTAATGGCTTTATCTGCATATCACCTTTTAGTAATATTTTTTTTAAATTGAGCTTGCTTCTGAAAAATAGCTTTTCTGTTCTTCCTGAGATGTGAGCTTAACCATAAGGTAATTTGTGCTGATGTTGCAACAGGAAACTCGAACAGTATCAGCTGTCATGTTTTCAGTCCCAGCTCTTAGTCAGTCTGCAAGCCAGGGGTCCTGAGGTCATCCTTGCCTCTCCAAGGCCATAATACACTCAAAACTATGGAGCAACATGGAGTTCTTCCCCCGCAACAAAACAGTGCATAAAAGACAGTTTGGATCATGAAGCAAGTGTCAGATGCCCAGCCAGTTTTAACTCCTTGCTTCTGAGAATTAGTGCTGAAGTGGAGTCTGCTTGAGGGAGGCAGAAATGGTCCACAAGAAGAGGTTTTAAAGTTTGGACTTCAGGAGTACATTCTGCTTTTGTGATGAAAAGCCCCTTTTTGCCCTCTGAGTTTTAAGTATTACCTTTGTGCTCTGGAATACTTAACAGAAACTCAAAATATCTTGGAGTTTCACTCTTGCTTCTACTCAGATACATGCATGTGACCACATTTGTCCTGCCAACCTGATTCTTGAAAATAGTGTTTTCTCAACCTGCAAATAGTGTTTTCAGTCTGACTTCAAGCTTTACAGCTTTCAGATCTGAAACTATTGTTTTAGTTTTTGGATGCCTGTGGAGAACTAAAAACAAAACAGATCTGGTAGTGCATGGTGATAGTAAGCCAACTCTAAAACACAGAAGTTAAAACAGAGTGTTAGTAGTGGAAAATGCGCATGCAACCATGTGTGCATCTGAGCAGGGTTGTTAATGATCCTCCTGGTACATTATCATTATTGTCTCCCCCGGTATGGCATGCTGCATGCAATCCAGAGCTGGATCTTTGTACCACCTGAAATCTAACTGGAAGACAACTGAACCAAATCTTGCAGCATTTTTCTCCCAAGAGGCATTTATACAACTGCAAGTCCCAGACCATAACCTTCCCCAAGAGCGTTTGCAGTCACCATTTGATCATGACTCGGAAAGGGTCTGCCTTGCATTAACTGCGCTGGCTGTGGTTCGCATGGACGTCTCCCAGGCTGTCTTTTGCGTACAGCGGGCTCAGGTAGTGCTACGGGAGTAGCCATAGCAACATGGTGCTCAACAGGACCTGCACATCCACCTCCCGGAGAGCTGGATAAATATGGAGACTGCATGATTAACATACTCTCAAGGCTGCCACTGCTTCCACTTGTACACTGGATCCTGAAGATGCTCCTGCAGCACTTTTCTGATGAGGAAATCTATTGAAATTAGAAAGAAAAGAAAAAGAAATGTTAAGGTATTATTTCAGTCCCAAATACTTTTCCTCACTCAAGCCTGGCTGGTCCCTTTCCTGTGTGCTTAAGTCCTCAGCTTAGCAAAGCATCTGAGTCTAAAGGATTTTACAGGTCTAAATGATGGCAGTCTGGAAATGGGACAAGGCATGTCCGAAATACTACGATGCTACAGCCTCTCTCTGAAGATACCAGCACTAGTGGCAAGCTTTAAACATACATGCTGCTTGATGCAAATTCTGCTCCAGGAGCCTAAGGCTTCATCAGCCATAAGCGGGGCTGATCTTCAGTGGGTGTTGGGGCTCTCATCCACCTCCTTCAGCTGGGTATCCCACACCCTGGGGCAAAGCCCCTGCCTGCGCACAGGACCTCGTGTTAGATGACATGAGGTGTCACTGAGGGCTGTTAGCTGCGTTTTCAATTGTCTCATAATGATGAGGCTTCAAATTAATATAGTGCTTTTGATCTCTTGTTGACAAATGGTTTTATAAAGCTGGTTTGTTGGTCCAGTTTCTAATAGCACCTTTAAAGGCAGCCCCAGCATTGTTGCCAAGCTATAATTACGCAGACAAGAATAGCTCTTTTCTCCCAGCGCTTAATAGCACAGAAGAAGATGCCAAAGTTTGCACTTCTGAAAACTCGCTCTATCAAATAAGTATTTCTTAGTAGCAAGACCACATATGCCCTCTGCTGTCCCTTCAAACTCTGTGGAGTGCAGGCACATCATCAGAATGTTACTGTTGTTATTATTATTACTGGTATTAATTTAATGATTATATGAAAACTAAGAAAAGAAGAAATACACTGAACCAAAATAGTATTCTTTATTAGAAATCAGTCTGAATCAAATTGTAGTTCTGTATCTAAACCTTGATTGCTGGATATTAGGGAATGTTACTGAAGGCTCACTGCTGTAAAATTTAGTAGCTGAAGGTATCAGATGCTGCTTTTCCTTGCAAATATTTCCCAAAAGGGCACACACAGAATGACACACACTGGTACGGTATTGCTGTCGCATTGCCCTTCAAACTGGCAGCANCCCCAGGCTCTGCCTCTGCCCTAATATAAGAATCAACAAAAGCGTCATTTTTTAAATGTAACTCAAGCCCCTGCAGAATTACCATTGCGTTTCATGAACGAGCTATAGAAACAAAGGATCCTTGCTGAGGATTTGAAGTCCCATTTGTCAGGGAGCACAGAGCCCTGTTTATAGCTGATGAAGGGACGCCGCAAACAACTTGAAGTTTGCATCAATCTTATCTAGCGAACCCAAGGGTCCAAACCTTTGCGTTTGCAGAAGTATACACAGCACAGAACCTTTCCAGCCCTCTGCTGTGTTTCCTTGAGTTCGCAGAGAGCCATTGCTGCTTCTTGCGCAGGGCTGGCTGCATGTCTACCTGCCCCATGGAAGGCATTGCAGTTCAGGGAGGGCTTCAGGTAGCTCTGTCTTTGAGTATGTGGGTGGAGTCTCTGGGCTTACGCTAGGTGCAGAACAGTATCAGGCAATCTCTTGAGAAAGGCCCGCAGAAATAATGCTTTACAGATTTTGAGTTTTCATACCTCCTAAGCACATAGTCTGATGTTCTTCATGGTTCTGGAGAGTCATCTGGAATAAGATCGTAAATGCAAAACCATATGCCTTTAAAAATAGATCTATAACAGAAACCTAGATGAATTTCTAAATATAGATGACACTACATTTTTTCAGTATGCAAACTGCTTGCTGTTTTTACATGCTGAATTTTTCAGAGATGGCTAGTCCTAAGAAACTAATTTCTTGGTAGCAAGCAAGCCTTTAACAATCTTGGGTAAACTTGATATGGTGCTTAATTCACTCTAGCAGCACATAATGGAAACAAAGTGTTGACTAGAATGCACTTTTCCAAATTAATTCCTGTTTTCTGACAACACACACTTTTCTTGACAAAGATAAGTTTCCAAGCACTATTCAGTTTGCTCTCTGCTGTTTGTGATAATTGTATGCACAGTATTAGTTTAATGTTTAATGACAGCTGAGTGACTACTTGACATCCTACTTTTAAATTATAGCCTAATCCAGATCTCACTGGCTCCTTGTAACATCATTTCGGATGGCATTTCTGAAAAGCACGTGTCCCTCTGTGAAAGTCATGCAGCAGCGGTCACCCAGAGTGTTGGAGTTCTCTCCACCAGTCATGGGGAACATGGTGGAGTTTCAGTAGATCGTAATTTTGGTAACTGTGAGAGCAGACCTGAGGCGGTCAACAACTGTCTGTGAATGAGTGCTAGTTTGGCACAGGACAGCACAGAACTGGGTTGATACGGTGCTATTTGAGCTACTGAGATTACTTAAGTGGACCAAATCGCACCCCCTGCCCAAACTCATGGATAGACCCGTAAGTTAATTGCTGTGCCTGTCTGGCTAGCTAATGTGTGATCATGTGACCTCATGCAATGCCTTCCTACAGATTATTTCCACTAATACTCTAATTAAAATGCCACCTAAGACACTGTTCTTGGTTGCCTATATTGGAAACACGCATTGTATGCTCAGCCAAAATTATCTGTTAGGGTGCAATTAGCTGTGAGCAGAGCACTGAAACCTGGAATATTTTTGACTAAGAGGTCAATTAGTGTGCTTGGGAGGCAAAGGAAGCAGCCAGCCATAGGATGGTCAGAGGGAGTAATCAAGTGAATTGAACAGTCAACTGATTAGGAAACAACTAGAGAGAACAAGATTAATTTTTGCTCTGGAAGTGATGAATGTAGATCTGTCTGGAGTGTTCAGCTGAACTGAACACTTAATCAGCATTTGATTAACCTGAGCTGCCCCCTGGCTGAAGGTATATACATAGGATTTAAATATGTATGTGACAGTCCCATCATGTATGACACTCCCAAGAGTCCCACATGTAATAAAGTATTAGCAAAATTAATAAATAATAATAATAATAATTCAAAAATAAGAAGTAAAAGTGAGATAACTGTGAATTCAAGCAAAATATTTTTGTATCAAACAGACGACTTCTTTATTTTGCAACTCATCTGTCCTTAGATTACATTTGTGTTTCAAATCTAAATATCTGAAATTTTTCTATTGTCTAGTCATAAGTCTTAAAGTAAAATAAGACTAGGCTTTGAGGTTAATTAAAGTTCACTAGAAATGAACTTTTTACTATGAGACCTCTGTCTTTGTAATTAACATTTAGGATGCAAGGTTAATTATTATTGTCCCCTTTGTTAGTTTGCAATGTAGAATGAAGAAGTCAAAAGCTTTGAGTTTGATTTCGAGGGCACCTTTTATTAACAGGGAAACTACCCTGACCCATAAATATTGCTGTGGAGTCCCCAGTCCAGGCTGGGAGGAGGAAGGGAAAGACAGGTTTGCTTAAGGATTTCTTCACTTTCCAGCCCTGCTGTCAGTAGCACAACTGCCCTGGAGCCTGGGGACAGTCCTTGCAGGGTGGTGGCACTGGAGTGGTGCAGCAGCCAAAGGCCACCTTCTCCTCTGTGTAAGAGCAGTTGGTTTGGTGTCTTTGCCAGCTTCCTGACTGTCACGTGTGAGTGTTGTGGCTCGGGGGGCTACAGCTTTGCCCATCCTTTGGCTAGACAGCAGTGGAGATGTGGGCTGAACTGGAAGTTGCTGAGCGGCACCAGTCTGGTATCATCTCTCTGTTCTCGTGTTCAGCTGCAGCCAGGTGACAGGGACAGCAGGTTTCCCAAAACTGAAAGTTTCCTCTAACCACTCAAGGCTTGGTGGCAGGAGCTGGTGGGCACCCATGTTTCCAGTTCTGCCATTGTTCCCACAAAATGTGCAGTGGCCACACAGATGGAGTAGGGCACTCTCTTCTAAACAAATCCCTTCACTTCCTCTGTACATCACTTTTAAACCAAAATGGAAACGTGTCTCACTGGTCAAGCAAATGAGTAAGTACATGCAAGGAGAAGTCTGGCAGGCAGTGGAGCAGGCAGGCTGGAAACTCCTCCAGGTCCCTGCAGCAGAGACAGCTGTCAAGAGGGCTTGCTTGTCTGAATGAGAGCAGCGAGCCAGCTCTGGCCCTGAACCTCTCCTTCTGCAGGGAGAGGAGGTTGGCCCGGCAGCAGCAGCGTTTCAGCTAGGCCTTTGCAGACGTGTAAAAAACCTCTTCTCTTTGATTTTGCTGAAGGAGCATCAGGAAAACCTCTGGGGAATGAAAAGCTGGAGACATGCTCGCGTTTGGCTCTTCTAAAGGCTACCCCAGTTAACTTCATTTGATTTACCTCCATGACTCAGAAACATATGAACAATAATCTATATTTTTAAATTTTTGTTTTAAATGAAGTCATAAATGGCATCATGCCAATCAGAGCAAAGGCAACGCTTCCTTTACATTAGCTAGTTAGATCATCTTTCCTTGAAGTGGAAATCGTGACTCCCTATATTTATTTATTGTCTCTGTTTACATGTGGAGAAGTATTTGTTTAGCATTTGGGATAAGTCTTTTAACCCAAACTAGTTCTGTTTATAAGTGTATTGTGCCACTATTGGACTCTATGTTGCAAAATTTCCTTTATTCGTCCCTCAACCCAGACAAAAGTTGTATTATTTTAGCATTGAGATGGTTCTTCTTTTTTCCAAAATATTTATATTGCAGAGCTCATGCTCCCAAATTTAGTGTCGTGTAGCAGTCCCAAGTTCGCTTCTCACACGCACTGATTTGGCAACGATCAAACCGACTAGATGTCAGTAGACCTACTTATTTATTCTGGAGAAGGATGAGATCTCCAGGGGCTATACAAACAAGTCTGATTTAAGATTTGTTTTCCAGAAATGTTTCAACCACCATATACTATGTGTACATAATTAATATGGAGTCTCTTAATCTTTGAAACCATAGTTCATGTTACTGATTGCACAAATCATCTGGGGTGCCACTGTAATAAAATTCTGGAAGTTTTTCTCATGGTAAAAGAAAAATGATGACACTGGAAGTGTGATGCTCAGCAATGGGGCTCTGGCCTGTGTGTCCTACTCAAGCTAAGGAGTAGCTCAATTCACTTGCAGATTGTGAGAATATTGCCTTCTGTAGAGAGACTAAAGAAAGTCAAAACACTCGATGAGTAAATTGTTCCTGCATGTCCAATGATAATCAGGGGTAACGGTTGTTGTGGCCTTCACAGTCCTGTTCATAGCACAGCTCTGTGGTGTATTTTTGGATTGATGCTCATTGTCCATTGTCCCAGCTGACCCTGGGATTCATTTGCCCTGCCCAGGGAGAGGCAGACAGCTTCTTGACGTGCACTATGTCAGGAAGATTGTGTGCCTATGGTTGGGCCTGATGGTCCTAAGGGCAGTTCCCAACCTAAACGATGCTATGTGCTGCGCAGAGACTGCCTCATGCTTCTCTCCCAGCTCAGTGACGCAGAGCTGTCATTTCCCAGGGGCCTGAGGCACTTCTTTTCCCGAGGCGGTTGCACGTGCCTGGATTTACATTGTTACCCACTAACAGCAGCAGCATTAACCTTCTTCAGAAGTGGTCAGTGCATAACTTGTTGAGAGTCGTCTATACATCCTGTAGCACTTTTTGTGCAATTGTTCGGAGTGACACAGGGCATGTTTGGGTGTGCATTTGAGATGGCGTACCTGACTCACACTGTCCTGTGGGAAGCGTCTTCCGGCAGAGCGGCGTAACTGGTGTCTGTGCAGAGATGTCAGTTCTTTCAGCTGTTTCCTGCCTGAGAGTTGAGAGGTCAGTTTGTGTTGGTAGGATTTGGGGTTGCTCTTTTGCTGGTTTGTATTTAAAGCACACACTGCTGTACGGTTATTTTTAGGAACTTCTTTTCTGTGTGTACGTATGTACGAGAAAGCTTCCTACCCAGTACAATCAAGTTAGATCCAAACCATTGGCTCTATTTATCTTCCTTGCACTGTGTTTAACTACAGTGACTGTTGATTGTAAATGATCTTACCATTACTTACATGACGAATACAGAGACACACTTACCTGAGAAACTGATGTCAAACGACTGAATTTTAAGGTTTAACTATTATAGAACCGCTTTTGAAAGACTGCAATTCACAAGGACATCATCCTGTTTGGTTCATGCAATCAATATTATAGGTAGCCAGACTTATAAAACATTTGAAGTCCTTTTGGCGCAATGATCAAAATATGAATGAAGTTTTTGTTTTTCAGATCTGAAGTCCACGTTAAGCTAGCTGGTGTCACGATTACAAGCTTCAAAAGCATTTTCCCTCTGGTTTCATGTGATTGTTTTCTTAGGAGGTGCAAGATCTTCTTGCCAAAGAGGAAGCACTGATGGAAGTTCAGGAGAAAAATGTCTTCCTGGAAAGTGAAATCAAGTCACCCAGAGATGTGCCTGGAGAAGGAAACAGGTGGGAGAGTTGACTGAAAAAAATCAATCACTGTTTACCTTATTTCCTGTTTTGTTGTACACATCTTCAAAAACTGTATTTGAATAGTGACATCCCTGATTTTTTGAGTTTTAGAGAAGACAAAGAAAGGTCTGTGCCACCACCCCTCACAATTAATTTGTCCTTTACCTCAGAAAAAAGAATACCAGATTTGTAAAGGCGTCACTGAAAGGATCTAACAGCATTTCCTTATCGTGTTGTTCAAAAAGCCACTGAAAACCCACAAGTCCTAGACACAATTTTGCCTCCCAAGTTCCTGCCAGTTCTTCCTTTATGGAGAGCGCCGCTATTACTCTGTCTAGACTCCCTGAGCAGAGCATGGTGTTCACATGCTGTTGGCTGTTTTGTCTGTGTTTATTTCGGAAGTACCCGTGAGCCTACGTGGTAGAGCTTGCATTGGATCCCAGTTTTCTCAGGCTTCCAACTTGCCCACATCCAGCAATTTTAATTCCAGTACTACATGTACTCTCACTCTTACTCTTTGTCATGCTCTGTTTCCCTTCCCAACTCAGTTAAACAGGCTCTGCTTTGTAGGACCTTTGTTAATACCTATTCCCTTTGGGGGAAGTAGTTTTTAAAGCCCAGAACAGCCCCAGCCAGCCCTCTTACCTTCTTCCTTGTACTCTTCCAAGCCAACTTTCAGTCCGCTGCATGCTGAATTACCAGAAATCCTTTCTTTGGGAGGCACGGAGACTCACCCAAGGCAAAGCAGCCTATGTAGACTTGCCAACCCAACCTCACCCCATTTGTATCTGAGCTGCTCTTGATTGAACTCAAGGAGCCCTTTACATCTCCAAGTAGACTCTGAGAGTGGGAACCATCACCTGGCAGTGAGGAAGTTCATATCCAGGCTCCTAACCCAGGTCCTTATCACCTTATTTTGTTCCCTGCACATATAACGGTAAAGACAACTGCTTCCTTCTGTTAGAGCCAAGCAAGGCAGCCACTAGCACCTGCTGGAAGGGCTGTGTCTGGAAAAGGCAGAGGAAGAACAGTTGTGAGAGAAACTGCTGAAATGACCGGGCCAATTTTCATTCTGCTTTCTCTATCCACTTAACAAGAACTGTTTGCTCAGGTTCCACCCAGCAGTCAGTAGTTGAACTGTGGCTTGAGTTTCACTTGTGCAACTTTCCTCTTGCTACTCCCTGTAGTTCGAAACTGCATGTTTTTGAGATCTGCAAACTAGAGTGGTGGGAAGGGGATTCACTAACCAGTTGTGGTATCAAACCGCACAAAATTAAAGGTCCTGTTGAAGGAATTGATAACGTGAAGGAAAATATAGGGGCTATGTACACATCAGTAAACATAGGCCCATCTGATCTCTTTTGATTAGAACGTCTAAAGGAGGAAGGAGCAAATTCTCAAATACAAACCTGCTTCAGTGATTCAGTGATCTGATCTCCCTGTCACAAATGGTGTGTTTTACACTGACATAACTTGTTGATTTCATGCAGCAGTGCATGGCCGGCTGAACCTTGCTGACCATTTATTTGTTCACAGACATATATCTATATAGGTATCTGTATGTGTACGCACATAAAATCATACAATAAAATAGACAATATAATATAATGTAATATACCATAATATAATGAACATAACATATTTTAAATACATAGTATAAATACAATTTATGTGTTACATAAAGCAAGCCATAAAGCTTATACTTTTCCGTCTGCTGGAGCCATTTGCTAGTTGATAAACTAAACAGCTTTCCAGCCCCTTTAATGAACACAGGGTCATCTTTGCCTTTCTGACTGGATTTCTGTGGAAAACAAATGTGAGTGATTTAGGTTGTGATGTATCATCCCCAGTACTACTGCTGCCACCTGTAACGCAGGGAGACTGGTCTGCTCCTCTGTTTAATTACAACACGTAGTGCAGGCATTGAGCTTTGTACTCTAAGCAATGACAGGGTGGGATGGAGATTTTAACATCCTCTTGTTCTATCCAGTATGAAGACTGCAACAGATTTATCTGTATTTTAGAATTCTTAATCTAGCTTAATGCACAGTGTTTGTGGATGACCTCCATTGCACAGGCAGGGTTTTTGTTAGGTATTAGAATCAGGTTGTCAGACTCTGCATGTGTTCTATGAGCTGATGCTTACAAGAGCCTTGCTCTGGTCTCAGCTGTGCTCTCACTGACACCTGTATAAACCCACGGTAATTTCACTGAAGTTATTGAAATTGCTCTGGACTTGTACCACTGTAGCTGGAAGCAGGAGGTAATTAAGTTCATTTTGAAATTCTTCAATGTACAGAATAGAATAGAATAGAATCATTAAGGTTGGAAGTGACCTCAAGGATCATCTAGTCCAACCATCCCCCCACCACCTATTACCCACTAAACCACGTCCCTAAGTACCACATCTAACCTTTCCTTAAACACCCTCAGGGATGGTGACTCCACCACCTCCCTGGGCAACCCATTCCAGTGCCCGACCACCCTTTCCGAGAAGAATTTTCTCCTCATCTCCAACCTGAACCTTCCCTGGCGCAACTTGCAGCCATTTCCCCTTGTCATCAGTCCTACCCACCTGTGCTGGTTTTGGCTGGGATAGAGTTAATTTTCTTCACAGTAGCTCGTATGAGGCTCTGGTTGGATTTGTGCTGAGAACAGTGTTCATAATTCAGGGGTGTTTTTGTTACTGCTGAGCAGCGCTCACACAGAGCCAAGGCCTTTTCTGCCTCTCACCCCACCCCACCAGCAAGGAGGCTGGGGCTGCACAAGGAAGGGAGGGGACACAGCCAGGACAGCTGACCCCAGCTGACCAAAGAGGTATTCCATACCATACAACATCATGCTCAGCAATAAGAAGCTGGGGGAACAAGAAGGAACTGGGGGATGTTCGCAGCGATGGCATTTATCTTCCCAAGTAACCATTACACATGACAGAGCCGTGCTGTCCTGGGGATGGCTGAACCCCTGCCTGCCATCAGGAGTGGTGAATGAATTCCTTGTTTTGCTTTGCTTGCTGTGCAAGTTTTGCTTTACCTGTTAAACTGTCTTTATCTCAACCCATGAGTTTTCTCACTTTTACCCTTCCAACTCTCTCCCCCATCCCACCATGGGGGAACAAGTGAGCGGCTGCGTGGGGCCTAGTTGCCACCTGGGGTTATACCATGACACTGCCCACACAGAGAGGCACAGGTACCTACATGCAGGTGGAGTTCATAAAATAAATGGCCTGACCAAATGTCGCTGCGTAGATGAAAGCCAGATGCTTGGGCAGGAAACTCTTTTCCTGCCAGTGTGGCCTAAAATCTGCAGCTTGTGTACGGTCAGCCTCAGCTGTGTTGCCATGGCCAAAAATAGTGCTCTTGGGAACATTTACAAGGATGAATACACACACGCTTTTTCTTTCTGTGAGGTTTTCAAGAGATGCTGCTAACCTGTGAGTTTTCTAATTAAAAAGCCAGTCCTATACATTTCAGTATCAAATGAACTGTGATGCTTTTTCTGCTATCCTGTTTCATAGTGTAGATCCAGGGAAATCCTGAGAGTGCTAGTTGCTGTTTGTGTGCAGGGGGTGCCTCTGCATTTACAGGCACATTGTCTTTAATCACATACATTCCTTTAAAAAGTGCTTAAGTTAACTTACTTGTCTCTGATAGTTAAATGCCTTTAGGTTTTCAATGGCTGCATAGGGCTCACGGAGTCGCAATGGCATAGCCCATCAGAGAGGCGATGCAAAAGACTGATGCCTTGAGTGGAACAGAGAAATTATGCTTCAGAGAACATTAACTCTTGCTTGGGCAGCACACTGTCCTCCCAAGACATGCAGCTCACACCCTCATTAGGCTGTTGGAAGCGCCTCCACATCCTGTCCCATGAGGCAGGGCTGGATGAGCAACAACACCATGCTTCATCTCCTCCCTTCCCTGAACCTCTCTTGCTGTCCTGACTCTGCAGCAGCAACTCTCAGTGCCACAGTAAGGAATTCTGCAAGGTCCCCTGAATGACAGAAAATGAACCACATAATTATTTAATTTCAAGAGAAGGACAAAGACTTTCTTCTGAAGGACTTAATACGGGGAACTCAGCAATTTTTGTAAGATCATGGTGGAAGATCTTTGCAAATCTCATGGCCCTGTGGGCTAGCTGCACTGGCAAATTGTCAGGAGCCTCTCGAACCACTGTCTGCTCACCCTTCTCGGGGAGCAGTCCACACATTTGGCACGTAGAAGCATGTCTAGGTTAAAAAGAAGTCCAGACAAATCCAAATCCCTCTGTCTGTGCTCCCAGCAGGGTGGATATAAGCCAGCTCTGGTCCAAAACCTGCATAACATAGTTATGATAAGTGAGTATATTAGTTAGGACATGGTGCTGTGCTGACTTGGCAAGATGGCTTCCAGATGGGAACTGGCTTAGGTTCGTCTGGCCCAGGAAGCAGGCACTACATGCTCAAAACTTATCTGCTCCTGCCCATGGTGGCATGCAGAAGAGAAATAGAGTTACAGATTTCAGCCAAAAGCCAGCACAACCTGGCAGCTTAGGTAGCCTACAAGAGCGCAAAGGTCTTGTCAGAGATACGGACCTGCTCAGACGGTAGGATGTGACTAATAGTCAGCCCAGCATGCAAACACAATAGATGGTACAAGCATTTTGCTCAGGACTGAAGATAGATTTGTTGGTTGTATGGTGATGCAGTATTGCTCAGATATGACTGTGTCTGCTTTAAAATGCAAAAAAGGTTGGGACATCATTCTCCAGGTTAACATGGATATGACTTGTAACCATATAAGATCCTGCTGTCATGTATTTAGTAGACAAAGAGATCAGTGTATGCTTTGGTCTGGTTTTGAAGATCATTTTCTTGACAGATTACTAAAGGGTCATTTTTTCATACAGCACAAAGACGATAGCCTCCCAGCTGTCTTCTGAGGTATTGGCCACAGGCTCCATCACTCCAAGCTCCACAGCAGATGGGTCAACGTATTCTTTAGATGCGTCCCTTGTGAGTTTATCTCCTCCTGCCTCTGTCATGGGGACCACAGAGATGTCCAGTCTGGCAGAATCTTCTGGCCTAGCTCAGGCTTTGCAAAGGAGAGCCATAGGTAAGCCTCTGGAGACTCCACTGCTTTGTATTTAGGACAGAAAAAATACAGCCCTTTATTTGTCTATATGTACACAGTATGAAAATATAACTTTATAGCTTGAGAGGAAGCTTCAGTTATATTTCAACTAATGGAATGGAGCAGCCCACATCCCATTTCACATCCCACACTGTGGCTGGGACTAATCATGTCTCCAAACATGAGAGTGGCAGGTAAGGCTCAGGTGGTAAAGGATATGCCTGTGTTCCCTGGACTAATTTTGTTGTTCCTTTGTGTTTCAGAATGGGTATAGCTGCAATGAGGACTCCATATGTAAAAAGAACCTTTTACTTTCATGTCTTATGTTACAGTAGGCTTAGCTTTCCTATGTAGAAAAATCTACAATTGTACTCCAAGCAGTGCGTAGATGCCTGGAGGAGATTTCTAGAAAGTTATTTTTACATATTCAGGGAGCCATGACTGGCCCAGAATAAGCTGCTAACAGTGAGCATCCAGCTCTCCCCTGTTGCAGGGGTTGTGACTGTTTCCAAATCACAACCAGGGCTCAGAATAGCCCCAATGCCAGCAGAGGTTCTGCACCCTCTGCCTCCCTCCCCATGTCATTTTCTGCAGTGTTGTGTTGTGAGACAGAGGGCAGTGACAGCAGTGGTTTTGCAGCAGAGTGCTACTGATGGGGCAAAGACCCAGGCTTTGCACTTGGCCACCAGATCTTTTTGGGTCCCACAGAAAGATATGACAAGTCCAAGAAGAAACTGGTGCTGGGTGGGGATTTGTGTGAGTGCTGCTCTGCTCAAAGGAGGCTCATGAGAGGAGAAGGAGGAGGAGGAGAAATCTGTTATGTGCCTCTGCAGTGAAGCAGAACACATTTGTCCCCAAAGATTTTTAAATGCTCTTTAGTTCCTTCAGCACAGACCGGAGCAATGACACCAGTCATATTAGGGGGTTTGCTCAACATCCTGCGAGAAAGGGATGCAGCACAGCTCTTGAAACACAGTTATGACTAGTGTTTCTAGTCAGTGGGCAATTCTGATATTTTGGCATTTGATTTAGACCTGCACAACAATAAAAATGGAAGTTCCCCCCCAACTGACATTTGGGGGAAAACAAAACAAAAAAAAGAGGATTTTTTTATTCTTGTGGTACCTAGCTATGATCTGTGTGCACATGCACCCATTTTTCTAACCGTAGTAACTTTTGAATACATGGACCAGTTTCTCCCTCACAGGTTGGTATGAGGATAGTGTCCTCAGGGATACGGTCCTACAGGTTTTCTAAAAAGTGACAGTCAAGCATGAGAGATACTGTTAGTGCTCCTGTTGCAGAAAAGGTGGATGTGTCCTTCCCATTTATTAGCCATCAGAGAACCCACACGATGCCAGCGCAGGGGAATGGGGAAGCAGAATGAAGTGAAAAATTCGTTAGAAACCAGGCTTCATTAATTCAGCTGCTTGGGGAACAGTATGTTTGGAAAGGTCGAGATGTTTCATTTGACCTCAACAAAATGCTTGGACATTCTTCAGTTGAAATGTTTCATTGCTGCCTATTGAACCAAATCAAAACACTTGGCTTTGGTGAAGCCCTGTAATGAAAAGCTTGGGAGGGAGCAGCTGCAGCTTATTCCAGCAGCACTTGCCTGCCCCAGGGCTGGGAGAGGTTGACGTTCCTTTTCCAAACATCCGATGTTGATCATTTCCAACATATTGATGAATTAAGAGGGATTTCACCCCAGGTGTTAGAAAACAATGAAAGACTCCGATCTGTCTGCTGTCTGAAAGGAGTGTATGTCCTCCTGCCATAAACAGCTGCCTGAAAGGAGAAAGAAATTGTGAAAATGTTTTAATGGCCTGGTCTTCTAAGGAAAAGGGGCTGATGTGACCTCCCTCCGTGTGTGTGAATGCTGCCATTTGTCTGTCTGTCCTCCCAGTTGTGTCTTTAGCTTATGATCCACGTCAAACAACTTTGGGCATGTTTATACATGTGATATGGGGTAGATACATGGAAAGCAGTGGGCCTCTGCTGTTCTGTCCTTTGGAGTGTGAGCTAGCCACCAACCTTCAAGTCCTTCCCTCCTGTTCCCATATGTGTATCGCTGAACAATGAAGCATGTTAGACAGCAGGATTTGTTCACAGACTCCTTCTCCCCTCCACACCATTTCCTGGAAGTTAATCCAGCCCCCTAAGTGGAAAACTGTGATTAAAAACATTGCCCTGATTTGCATATGGTGAGTTTGAACTCAGAGCCTCCTCTCTCTTAGGAGATCTTTCTAAGCACTCCACTACGAATTTTGGGTTATAGATGTCCCTTGCTGTGACATGACACAACAAAATGGCACCAAAAAAAAAAAGAAAGAAAAAAGGAAGAGCCTTTAGGGCAGAGCTGGTGCCCCAGGGTGAACTACTTAATGCAGTTTAATGACTGATGGAGATGGGGTTTCCCAGCGTTCAGGAGAGGAGACTTTGTGTGCCTAAGAGATAATCTCCTGGAGACTTCCCCTACAGCACTGGTCCCTGCTGAGTGTTTGTGGAGCGCTACCACAGTTTAGACAGTAGTTTTCAAAGCAGCACAGGGAATTAGTCATTTGATCCCACTGAATTTCAGCAGTGTCAGGGCCCCTCCTAGAGGATCCCCAAAAGCCCCTTTTAAGGATGCCAGATCCTAGCAACAGCAAAAGCAACCATAGGTCTGATCTCGGGAACAGAACAGCCTGGCTTGTTGACACATCAGTGAAAAGCAGCTTCAACACAGTCTGTTCACCCTGCGGCTGCCAGTTTGGCTGTCTCTCTCAGTGTTTGATCTATCAAAGGCTCCAGCCTAGAAAAACAAAGCCCAGCATTTCTAGTTCCCAGCTTATGGAGCTCATTGCCCCTTGTGCTGTTTCTCTGCTACCAAAAGTCCAAATGCCATTTAACGTTTCTTAGTTTGGTTCATCCTTGACCGAAGTCACACTCCATGAAGCTGTACGCCAGCTGTACCTTCCTCTTTAGACCACTTACCCGATAGCGTTTCACCCTCTTATTACCCCTGTGCTATCACGCTTGCCTGCCACAAACTGCTGGTTCAACGCAGGCAGGTGAACCAGCACCGCTGCCCCAGGCCTGGAGCAGTGCTTCCCTGGGTATCCCAAGGGAAGGGATTACAAATGATGCTGGAAGAGTGTCTGATGCTGTGCCATCGCCATGCCATGAGGAAATACATAGAAAGGTGGAATTATAGAATTTCTTAACACCCTGGTTTTGTAAAAAACCAAACCAAAACAAACAAACCCCAAACCAAACAAAAAACCCCCTCACAGTAAAACAAGTGACACTGTAGACAACAGTCCCAGGGAGCTGGTGAAACTAATCTGCATTGCAGTGATGCTGTCTGACCCAGACACTCAGCCAAGTGAAGCTGATTTGTGCTACAGTCGTTTCAGAGCTAAGATGATCTTCCCCCCAACATTAGGCTGCCCCACCAGGTCTGGTTAGAGATACAATACTCAACATAAAATATTGAAGGAAATCTCAAATGGATAGTCTGAAACAGACACAGCCTGAGAAACAGGCACAGAAAAGGATTTAGTTTGCTGGGGAGATTTTGATGTGAGAGGTGAGAGTTTTCCTGGTGAAAGATGGGTTCACTGGGCATATTCCTTCTCTCTGGTTCTCCCTGCCTTTTCCAGGGAGTTCTGCCTAGTCCTTCTTGAATGCTTATATTTGAAAAGGGGAAGAAGATGGGGATTAGGAGATGTTATCACTTTCATTTTGTAATTGGAAGGGAGCCTTGCTATATTCATTATCCACTCGCAGCTGATGCTATGCTGTCTAACAGCACTGAAATTGCAGGATGACAATTATACTACTGATGGCATAATTTATTGTTTTTTCATTACCCAAGGTAATTCCAATGAGGTAATAAATCTACATGTCAGGAAGAAAATACTCAGTTTACCAGCTGTGCTCTATTTTATAGCCATAGTTTTAACACTTTGAGAGGAGCGTTTGCTAAGCATTGCTTTGCAATTAGAGGCAAAGAGGAAATTAAATGTTCCATTTTTGTTACAAAAAAAGAGATTTGTTTATCATAATTTGTCTTTCTGTTAATATCGCATAACTCAGTGTCTTTGTCTTTTGCTTGCTCATCAGCTCAGCCCAAAGATCATACCAAAATACCAAACTGGAATTCTGCTCCATCAAGAAACCTTAGCCTTTCAATGACGGTGTCAGGACAGCTCCAGAACTGCTTCAGCCCTTTGTTAACAGACTCAGGGAAGATTGCCCAGAGCCTTCGATGCATGGAGAATCATGAAAGGACACATTCTACTTATGAGAACTGCCAAAAGTCTGCATCCAGGTACAGGCACAGTTGGGACTTTCCTTCAGGTTATTTTTGTAGGGAAGGGATGGTGTTTGCTGCAGTATCTCCTTTAGAGGAGCTGTGAAACACAAGCAAACCCTTGATAAGACACTGAGTCATTATCTAGGAGGATACTGGAGAATGTCAAAGGCTTTGAAATATAAGGATCTCACTGCTTTAGGATCAAGTGCCCCCGGATTGGACTTCACCCTCAGAAAGGATAAATCACCCTTCATTCACCATGCCCCTTTCAATGTTTGTTAATACAAATTCAAAGATACCTCCCTTGTGAAGGTAGTCCATGAAAGGAGCAGAAACACAGTGCCTCATGGCTGGTTTGACCTTGTCTTCAACTAATTTTGAATCCAAGAATAGAACTGATACTGCAGAGGACTTCAGAGGTTCCCACCATGTGGGCCACATGAAGCTATTTGAGGCATTGACAGACACTTAGAGTGGTGAACTGGGCTGTGTGTGGTTTGCACCTTCCAAGAAATCCCATTGAAAAATAAAGTATTGTCTCCTGGAGAAGCTAGTTGTCCTAAAAAGGCATTTGCCATCTTTAATTTATCTTCGTGTATACTAAGGGTGGGAAGGCCCTATCAAAACAGTTCCTCAGCTGGTTTCAGTTATCTGGAACCTGTCACCTTCAGAGAAACGACAGCAGTTGACAACTCCAGTTTTAAGGTGAGGCCCTCTGTGGACATGGCTTGCTACAGACTATTTCTTACCACGTTGTTCAGTGGATAGGCCTGCAACGTGCTTGTTGCTAAGGTTCCTTTCACAGTACTCAACCTACGTTTCTCCTTTTACGACAATATTTCATTCGTGATAGTTCAGCTGCACAAAGCCTTTGCTTTTTGGGGATTTTCCACCCATGTGTTATACCCACTCTGGTATCACATGTCCCTGTGATTATCTGTTGAAGACAGGTATTTTAGCTCTTTTACTTTCCCTCCCCCCAAATTAGCCCCTGGATCCCTCATCATTTTTCTTCTATAATTCCTTCTTAATTATCAATATTTTTCTGGTAATGAGATGTCCTAAAGTGAACCCAGTACATTTTATTCTAGTCTCATGCCAGCCTAAATCAAGAGTTTCTAGCTGAGTAGTACTTAAAAAAAAACAAAGCATCATGGATGATGTCACATGTTTGGTGCCTCAGGCCAAGTGAGGGGTGGATGAACTCTGTGTTTCCTGTATTAGAAGTGGGAGAACTCTTATTTACCTGCATTTACTCACAGGAGGAATTTTCTTATAGCCAGTGAAGCCTGGTCACACCAGCCAGAGGTGCAGGTGAACATCAGGATCAGTATTTCCAGCTTCCCCTCTCCACAGCTGCACAAAGGGAATCTTCCACTCTGTGCTCCCTACTCTGCAAGGACAGTGCTATAAAATTCTAACAGCCTTTTTTGTTCTGTCAAATTGCAAATGCATCATTGGATTCCCCCTGGCCTTCTTGCAGCATTATTGCTCTCCATACTTTTCCCTCCAGTGAATGCTATTTCCCCCCTGATAAATTAGTGTACCATTTTCCAAGAGCTGCATCTCACTTATTTCGTGCCCATATTTCTAAGCTCTCTAGGGCTCTTTGTACTATTTTTCTTGCTCTCATTTGTGTTCCCCTACTCTTCCTCTCAACTTAATGTTATCTACATATTTTATTAACCCAGCTGTTTTATTCCCCCTCACAAATCACAAGTGGAGATACTCTCTGACATGAGAGCTACCCATTGTCCCTATAGGGAGCATATGAGATGTAACCCCCTTGTCTATTATTATGCCTTGTTTCCAGTCCTTCAGACAGTTCCTGTGACAGTATTTATGTCTAAGCTAATGGGAGATAATATTTTGAGAGGCACTTTATCAAACGCTTTCCTGACTCCCAGCTCTTTGATGCCTGCTGGTCTCCCTGCTCTCATTCATTTTGTAATTCTGTCAACTTTAGATGCATTTTTCTCATCGACTTAGTCTTTGTAAACCCATGGTGCTCCTTGCATATGTTTCCACAAAAACATCTCTGTAGTTCTCAGGACATTATAGGGAGAGCCATGAAAAGGTACCTTTGAAAGCCAGCATGAAAGCTCCAGTTGTGTTCAGAGCTCTAAAGCTGTTTCCAAATAATGAGATACACCATACTGTTTGACTGGGCTTGAGAAGAATAACTCTAGATAAACATTAGGAGATAAAAGAGATCACCTTCCCCTTTATGCATTTCCTTGTATTGTGTGAACTGTTTTCCAGTGGGGATTGAATCACATCTTGTCTCATACAGAAAGCAAAAGAAGTCATTAGCTCTGCTAATTGTTGAAGATAAAGAGTAAAAGGCGATGACAGTTTGCTTTGTGTGTGGTTAAACGTGTTAAATGCATAAATTAAGCAATTATTTTAATTCTCATTTGATTAATTACTATTATGGTATTCTACCATGCCAGTAGGCTGGTACTTTTTTTCTTTACTCTGCAATTTGAATTTAAACTATACCTTTTCTTGTTATACACATTAAATAAATAAAATTACATTGTAGTACACAATACCCAGTATCTTAATTTGGTATTGCATTACAAAACATCCTTTGAGTGTACACAGCGTGAACACCTAATTTAGTAATAATTCTATAGAGAATTGATGAGTAGTATGGCTGGATCTGATTTGTCATGAAGCCACAATACAAGTATACACAAACTTAGTAGAATTACGTGGGTTCATCCAACTAGGATGTTTTTGTTTCGTTGTGTAGGATAGAGTTTAATTTATATCCATTTGCTTTCAAGAATATGTGAACACACTTAAAGCACCTTGAAGGTTGTATGTTTAATTAGATTGCTAACTAATGTCATACTGAGAAATGGATGGGAGTTGAGCCATCAAGATCTTCAGCAGCATCGGGATTCATGTCATAAGGATTCTCAGCTATCAGCTGTGTGCAAGGAGGGTGATGGCATTGTCACACGTGTCCTGGCCCTGATGCGTGGGGACAGCCATAGTGTCTGTTCAATGTGAATGTCACCCTAAACTTTTCCTTGACTTTTGCACCTGAGCACTGCTAAATCTGCTGTATTTTTGGAGAATCTGTTTTGCAGAAAACAAAAAACCAGCCACTGATGCTTGAAATTTTGTGCATGGCTATTGAAAATCATCAGTATCTGTTTTGTACTAAATGCGTGTGCTACACATTAAGGATGGAGTTAAGTTGAAGCACTGATGTGTAAAGCACTCGGGATCTCAGCTGAACTATGGCATTTCAGGCCTAGAGTGGCATACAGCTACTATGGATGCAACACTTCTCAGCCATTAAAGAGTGAGCTGAGCCTTTTCCCAAGACTTTTCCTGTCCTGTCCCTCTAGTATAGTTAAATCTGTTGGCATACAAATAAATAGATTTGTACTTCTGGAGATAAGCCTTTCCCAGTGTAATAATAGTATCAATCTGTGACTTTCTTAAAGACTTAGGAGCTTAGAAAGACTTGAATTCTTGGTGCAGTTCGTACTTAAAATGCCTTGTTGCTACTCCTACTAGCTCAGAGAGGAGCAGTTCAAATGGCATCCTAATGGCAGGTCATAGGTCCTTGGCTGATGCACCCCACGCTACCGAGAGCGCTGATGGCTTTTCTCCCCTCTGCAATGTGCAGTGCCATGTACGTGATAGAAAATTTAAGATTCTGTTCCACCTGAGAATTTTAGCATGTGGCAGAAGAAACTACAGCATCAACACACACCGACCTCTCCCCCCCATACTCTAGCTCCTGTCTCACAGGACCTGCTCCACTATTTTGAAAGGTGAGCTAACTTGCTAAAAAAAGCTTTGAAGCCTTCAGTGAACATTTCCTTAGAGATGTTATTCGCTTATTTAAACTCACAAAAGTCTGTTGCCAACCAGCAGCTAGCTGGCTACACAAGTTCTTAGAGAAATACTGCAGGTCTCACTTTCCCCACCAGCTCCCTCCGTCTTGTTACATGGAGGGCTTTGGCATGGGACTAAGAGATGTGTGTACACTCAGAGAGCAATACTCCCGCATGGGTTTGGGGAAATTAGTTCAAGTGATGCCTATACATTTGGGAATTTTAAGATCAAGGGTAGGAAGTATGCAGGCTAAGGTCCAAATTCCCGATGAGACATACACATAGATCATGATATTCATAAATTCAGAGTCTTGTTAGACAGAAAATAATATACTGGAACATGAAGGTACAAGCATATGTATTTTATTGTAGGGTTCCTTAATAATAGTTGTAGTTGCTGGTAAAACAGGATTTCCAGTCCAGACAAAGAATCTTATCTTTAGTCAGTCCTTTGTTAATTTGGGCACTCTGAATTTCATCAAATAGGGGCTGTATCCCCAGGAATTCCTCTAACAAAGGGGTCCCTCAAAATCTGGATGATAATCCAATTAGAATTTAAAGCAACATCCAGTGAAGATGACTGACTGAAGATAGATGTCTCTGAGGAAAAGAGCAGGAAAGAGTGTGAGAGAGTGTGTGTGAGAGCGCTTCGCTCTCTCTTATAAGTAAAGTGAGGAGAATTATACCTGCTCTTAAGTTTTGTGGTGAGTGGAGTCAAGGTCCCTGGTGTCAGATGTGGATATCTGCCTGCTCTCCTTCTTCCTTCTTTTCTTCCACTTCTCCTTCTTTTGCTATGTGCAAAAAAAAAAAAAAAAAGAGAGAAAACTTGACATTGATTCTTAAGGAAGTGGTTTTTTAGATTACATGTGTTAACAAAAAAGGCCCTCTTCACTTAGAGACTCTGGGATGTACAGGCAGAGAAGAAAGATTGCTGTTAATCCCAGGCTGAGTCAGGGGAGCGGTGGATGGCTTCTCCAGGAAACAAAAGGGCGATGCCAGAGAGCCATTACTTTGGAAATCCCACCCAGAGCAGGATCATCAAGAGCGAACAGCTCCTCCTAGGTGCTGGAGTTATTGACAGAAGGAGGGTCTGTTTTCATACCTGAAAGGAGAATTGCATGATGATACATTCCCATCCCATGTCCATCAAAAGTACTGTGCTCTGAGCTGGCACAGGAGAGTGCCCAGTTGATTCAGAAGCATTTGAGATTGAAGGATGATCAAGCCCACTTACTCTTCTGTATCACTAACAGCTCTTGCCTTCACCCTTAGGCATGGTTGAGCCAATGCTGCTGTTTAACCCTTGCAGCTTTGTATCTGACGTTTTCCTTCAGCCAGCACGGCCGTGAGGCAGTGGATTGCTTTGGACATAGGCTGGCTGCTGTGTGTCTCATGCTTCAGCAGCTTCCAACACCAAATTCCTGTGTCCTACAATCTGCTCCTTCACCAGCCCTGTGTGTTACATCAAAAACTCCTGTCAGCCCCATTTTACATTCCCAAGTTCCCCCCAGCCTTACCAAGTTCAGCCTGAGGTCTTGTTTAGGGAAAGTCACGCTATCGTAGACCCTCATTACTCACTGCATTATCAACCAGGATTCTGCTGTTTACAAAGTTACATCATTAAAATGACCTTTTAAGACTGTTTTAGGAGTTTTCTTTCCCCATCTGCTTTTCCCTGTCCTTTTCCTAGATAAGTTTTGACACTGAAAACTTTTCCTTCATTTTCCTTGTGCAGATAGAAAGAAATGGGAGATCAGGAAGATCTTTGCCTTCTGTATTGTTTAAAAGTCTTCAGCCATTGATTTAACTGGCTCTACACCACCCAAAGGGTAAAAATGACAGGGATTTCTCTTTGTTGCTGGTGTCATTCTGTTTTTAGAGCACAGTGGAGTCCTAGGCTACTGCTGGAGCTTCAGGACTGTAGTGATGTCAAAAGCAACTGTGGATTTGAGTCACAGCATTTTACATCTGCATGTGTAAACGATGACTTACAAACTGAGGCACCACAAAGGATCATTCTCAGCATCAGCAGTTTCCAAAGTTTTTAAGCACAGCTGTCCGTCCCTTCAGCTGCACTGATACCGCAGCTTGCAGAGACTGACAAAAAAGCTCAGGGTAAAATAATGTCCTCCCCAAACCTTTTTCACTGGGTTATTTCAGCAATCCAGCTTAGAATGTGGCCCTGTGAGCAGGGAGGAAAGAGAAACATGCCAAACCGTGGCAGCCAGATGAAAGCAAGCAGCCAGAAGATGGGAAGAGCGTGAAGGTGAGGAGCCCCTTAGCCTGGCTGTGGTGCCAAAGCCCCTCCGAGGCTCTGCATCTCCAGTAAGCCATCTCCGGATCTCTCCCTGCTGACGTGAAGCACAAATAGACCAGGACTGAGTGGGAGGAGGAACTCTCTGGAGTTCCCAAAGTTTGCAGGAAAGCAGAGGAAAGGCAGCCAAGTGTTACGTTCGCTACACATGTCTTCTCTGGCCAGGGAGGGGGCAGTTCCCTGCGGCTCTGCTTCCAAATCTATCAATGCCAGCAGCAGCCCGGAGGCAGCCTGGCTGTCGTGAGCAAGTGTGACTCACTGCTACACCACACAGCTGAATTATTTGGGGTGGGTGGGCAGTATTTGTCACACTGACATGAGGATTTGGCTATGTTAACAAGCACATAGGCTGTCCGGGCTGTTGAGTCAACCATTACTGTACACATATAGGTCTCTGACTTAAACTTACTGGAACAAGACAAATGTGGCAAGGGCAAAAGCATTACACACACAGAAGACAGACAAGACACTGCACCAGTGCTAAATAATGAAATTTATTGCAGTAGATGTCGCATCAAAAGCTGAATGATTCTTGAACTTCATTCACAGCCTGTCTAATAAGACCTATGATGAGTATTACAGTGTGGGACTGAGTGTTTAAAAGTGCTCCCTTGACATGTGCGCTACTTAGAGGAACACTCAAGTGATAGATTTGTTTTCCAGTGCTTAAGGGAGATTGAGTGTTCCCCTCCTCATGCAAGAAGTCCCCTATCTTACTGCAGATGCAAAACAGACCCCGCTTTGCTGTGATTCCAAAACAAGAGAGGGACAAATCTCAGTCTTGTAGCATGGAGTCTCTCTGAGTTAATAATAAAGTGTTAATAATGAAGATTTGTCTTTCTCCAGGAAAGAAAAAACAATGAGAGGCAGGGGGAGGAAGGTATGCTGATGGACAGGGGGAATTTTCTAAACTTACAAAGAGAGTCAGCTACACAACTCCCACTATTCATACTAGGCTAAATACTCAAGGCAGCCTTAGAATTTGTAGCCCATGGAGATTTAGAAAAAATCAAATTCAAACCATATACTGAGGACTTTTTACCCCACAAAGAATCTTTAAATTTCTGGTGGTAATGGATGCTACCTGAGTGTGGAAGAGAAACAGAATATACTGATTTTTATACAAATGGATTTTTTACCGTGTAAAAAGTAGAATGGCAGTACTGGAAATACTCTGCCTGTGGTATGTTTACTTACCATTAATTACTGACATCTAGGCTAGTTGTTATAAGGAAGTACATGTATTTTGTCAATTAAACAATTTTACACTCTCAAATTATCTTCCGTTCTTTCAGTGCTATTGGAAATCTGAAAATTGCTGAAGTTGATCCAGGTGGTCATTTTGTAAAGATCCTGAACTGTGCCCCTGAAAAAGAGGAAAGCATTGGGGATTATCTCTTGAAGCAGGATGTCCACGGTCAAACAGTGGGTGTATTTCAGTTTCCCCCTGAGACCAGGATGAGGCCTAACTCCACCGTGACAGTGAGTATGGGGGGTTTGAGTGCCTTTTCTCAGCTGAAAGACTAGGGTACACTCTTAGCCTGACAGGGTAGAGCCAAACTTAAGTCTGTATTTTCAGAAAGGCTAAAGCTCACAAATAATGGTGAATTCAGAAGCTGCTGCTAATGTCCATCATCAGCACAAGCCCAGCATTTGCATGACATGTTCAGCCTCTCATGTTGCCCCGCAATGGGAAGCCATCCTGGAAAGTCCTTGTTTGATACATTCCTTTTTCCAACCATTGCTCCCATAACCCCATACTGTCAGAATATTGAGTTGTGCCAGTGTTTGCCAACAGAAGGTATGAACCTTGGATCGGAAACCCACAAGTAATGGAAATGGAGAGGAAACAAGTTTTATGTGTTGCTACTGAAGCAATTAATACAGTTTTGTGTATAGTCTGAGGTATCATTTTAGTAGGGTCTCTACTGAAAATAAAAAGAAAAATGATGTTGCTTTCCAGGCTGTGCCCACTATCTGAGGACAGCTGTTATCCAGCAGAGAAAGCCATAAACCATTGTTCTAGCAACGGGACTCTGTTCCTGGCTTTGCCTTGGATGACTTCAGGCAAAATGATAACACTCTGTGCCTTAGTTTCCTATTCTGTAAAAGGAAGATAGTGATGTGCTTTGATTCTCCTTTGATGCAGTGCCAGAACTATACGTTAAAAATTCAGTGCATGGGCTGCTGCTCTTCAAAAATTACTTCCCCTCCAGCTGGTTCAGATGTATCTTTTTGCCAGTTTGAATAAGAGTTAGAGAGGTAGGTAGGATCTAAGATGCAAAGAGTCAGATGACTTCATCATACCCCAGAAAAGCTTTAAATAGAAAACAACAAATATCTGCATCTGATATCAATGGTAATGAAAAAGGCTCGAACCTGTGAACTAAATGTGACCAAGGCTCAGTTGTAGGTGTAGCTGTGGAACTTCTGCTGGTGTCTTCATGTGGCCTCCAGCAGCCTCTGGGATGTAACCATTCTAAAAGCAGGGACAGCCTCTGCTGTACTGGGTGAAGATGCTGGCTGCTTTGCTAGCTGCAAGACACCCCTCAAAAATGGTTTCCTCTTAGCTGGCTTTGACACACCAACCATTCCCATCCACCCCAAAAGTAGTCCTTTCTGAAGTGCTCTGATGAGATTATCATTAAAGGGCTCTAGGGTGAACAACTAACTGAGGTAGAAGGTCTACCACAGCTTCTGTTTTAGCATGCACAAGCAGAAAATTTCTGCCGATTTGTTCTTTTCAAAGGGTTGTATTCAGGCTGCCAACTGTTGCATCTAAAATTCAAGTACAATAGTGTCTGTGTCAGACAGCCAGCTAGGGAGGACTTCCAGACCTCGGCTCTCTGTGAGAGCGACACATGAACCAAGGCAAAATGCTCAAGTTAGATGCCAGTGTAGATGCTTGGAATATGGCCTGAAGCCTCTTTTGCCACCAGTGCTTGTTTCTTTTGCTGAGATGAAAATTGAGGCCTTGCAGAATAAAAGGAAGCAAAGCCCATGTTCATCACCAAGCTCAATGCAGGTCAACGCAGCCCTGCATGAGCCCCCTTACAAGAAAGCTAGCAATGTAGACTGGTGGGGGTCCAGAAGAGCCACAGTTAACTGCTGTCTTCTGGTGTATGCGTGAAAAAGCCACAAATACACCTTGGCAGGGTGCCATCTGGTGAGCACTTTTAGAGAAGAGTATTTTTTTATTATTATTTTTCAAGATACTTTTCCTTTAAAATGGAATGAGAATTGTTTTGGCTCCCAGGAAATGGTTGAAGCTGTTTTCTCACAGATGGCAAATGCCAAATCCTTTAGGAACAGCATTTGCAAAAGCATGTTGTGGTTCCATTATGTAAGAGAAATGTTTTCATAACGGGTGCTTTTGCTGTGGCGTTAGTGACAAAGGTCGCAGATAATTGTGTTCACTTTATAAAGCACAACGTTGTTAAATCTTTTGTGTAAGGATAAAAGTACAAAAATTTTCTAGTCTTCAGTAGAGACAGCTTCTCCCTGAACAGAGGGAACCCAGAATCAAGCAGAGACTGGAATTTTAAAGCTGATCTCACAGATCTCTTCTAAGGCCCCTGGTAATTCAGAAAATAAAAGAAACTGCCTATTTTTAATCTTACTCTCAGCAAGCCAGACCAAAAAGCCCAGGATTTACTATCACACCTTGAAAAATACTCCTTTACTAATCTCTGTTAATCCACAGGAGAGGTACTTGAAAATAATCACTATAACTAAGCTGTAAGTCTTGAAATGTAGTTCTTTCAGCTTTGATTTCACAGATCAAATAGTGACCAGTGTTACAAAAATCAAAAAGGAAAAAGAAAACCTGATGTTTTTACTGAGTTCTTATCTAGTATAAATATCCAGGAGCCATTTTGTCTTGAATCTAATGGCTGCTTGATCTTTGCAGGTTTGGGCAGCGGATGCTACAGTGCTTTGTAAACCTCCCTCAGATTTTCTTTGGAAAGACCTGGCGAGATTTAGGACAAGCTTTGACTGTACAACCATTCTCTGTGAGCCTAGCGGTCAAGTGAGTGCCCTGAGCAAAATCACCGCGTTTCCTTACCCAGACAGCTCTATCGCTGCAATTCCTTCAGAGATTTAGGACCATATTGTTAAAGCCCTTGTAGAATCAGCCGCAAGCAATCCAAACATAGCAAAGCTGCGATCTCTCTCTGTTAACCTTGCTTCAGAGTGGATATTAATTATTAGGATCTGAAGGACTGGAGAAAAACAGTAGATTGATGACACCGCTTGTTGAGCGAAAGGCTAACATCGTCACAGCAATTGAAGCAGGGGCTCCACAAGCGTGAATTGCCAGCCCGCTGCCCTCTTCCACTGTGTTTCAGCCATGAGGGCTATTCAGCCCATGGCTGCCCATTAGTAACTGCCATCAGCTTGGCAACTGTGTTAAATATTTCTAGGCAAACTTCTGTTGACTCGGGGATGAGAAAGAGCCCAAGGTAATTTTATACTCTATAGCTGTCCAGTGACAGCTATGGGTTTGGTCGGTTTTAGCCAGACAAACTTGAACTAGCGACAATGTAGAGAAGACCTGTGATTTTCATGAACAGCGTGAGTTATACAGCTTCCCCAAGGTAGCAGGATTTACACCCTACAACCTCTTAAGTGAATGTTGACTTTCGGTCTCGCCTTTGCACATTTACTGCTCTTCTAGCTCAGTTTGGCCACACTTGCTATTACATCAGTGCTAGGGAACCAGAAGCTGAAAGGTAACTCGAGAGGTGATTACCTCTGCCAGGGTTGCTCCTGGCTGTGATTTGCCTAGGTAGTTCTGGAAGACCTTCAGTAAGAAAGACAGACTTCCCCATGTCCCTAGCGATCTGCTTTAGCGCCTCACTCTCTGTATGCTTAGAAAAGCCTTTCTAGTGCCTAAACTGAACTTTTTCTGCCTCAGTTGTAGTCCGTCCTTTCTTGTCCTATCCACTATGGACATGGAGAACAGATTGGTTTTGCTTCCTTCATCAGCCTTTTACATACTTGCAGAATTGTCATGTCCTCTTTTCTCTTCTTCTTCTGGTTTACTTAATTGGAGCAGTGGAATTTCAAGGTCCTTAGATAATGAGTCTGCCCTAAATATATTTAAAGACTGGAAATGGATTTCAGACCAAAGAAAAAAAGCTGGAATTTTGCACTTGTGATTAGTATTTATCTTTCAAATGATAAATAACTCAGAAATACATTGGAGCATCTACCCTTTCAGCCCTTCCCTGTTTGTCTACAGCAAACAATTATCTTGAGAAAAAAAAAGTAGAATATGAATAAGCAGTGGTATGGTTTTTGGGTTCTTTTTTCAGGCTGTGGCTTGGTACACTCCTCTCTACTGGAACAAAAGGCAAGGATGGATGGCAAAAGAGGAAAGAGAAAAATTTGAGAACACTGTTATACCAATTTTGTCAACAACAAAGCAAAAAGAGGGATGGGAAAATGAGCAGGAATTTACAATAACTGATACAGAGTGGAAGAGGGATGATTCATGGCAAACAAGAAAAAAAGGACGAAGCTTCATTAAAAGGTATATGACGTTCGCTGTGTGTACTCTGTAATTACAGCATTGTGCCAGACTGGATCTGTAAGTGAATGCTTTTAAATGAGCACCTTGGCAAGCAATTTTGGAAAAACTTTGGAATTCTGAAAAAAAGAATTAACCTTAACCTTCGAACAGGTATCCAGCCCAAAACTCCTGATAGGAGTGCATTCATTGTCAGTTAAGACAAAGTGGAAAGTAATATCCAAGTGAAATTCTTCTTAAAATGTGACTTTATTGTTACATATTATCCTTTGAGCCTCAAGTGTTTGAATGGCACCATCTGGAGACCACAACTTGGAAAGCTTTCAGCCAAAAATATTACTGTTCGCAGAACTATTTGCCTTCGTCTTGAGAAGTATGGGCCTAAACTTGGTCTTCTCTCAGCCCACTGTGCTTTAAAGTGGGCTAGGGACTGATAACCATTGCTTTCTAAATTGCCTCAGAACTGTATCCTAGCCTTTATATCAAACTTAAAACGGGGAGGACTATGGAAAAGTGTGGTTCATTGGCCTGGCTGCGGCAGTTTAGTTTGGGCACCCACATCTCAGTCAGGAACCCCTGAACTGTTTTGGATAAGGAATGCAAAATTCGTGGTTTTTTCTAAGTCCCCTCCAGAATATTGGTTCCAGGGGCTTTTGAGCCAGGTTCACAACAGAAAAGCATGGATTTCAGAAATAAAGGATTGGCCAATCTACATATATTTTCACAAAAAAAGTGGGTGACCCTTCTTATGTTTGGGGTAATTGCTCTTCTCTAAATTTCTTCTTCAGACTGTGGCTGGAGATACTGCGAAGATAAAGAGTTTCCAACATAGGTTAAACTGGCTGTTCTTTGCAAGCTTGTTCTTTAAAATGGCTAAATCACTTTTGCTCAAAGTCTCCAAAGAAATAAAGTCAGAAGGGTGGAGAAATTAGGTAAAAAAATCAGTGGAAAGAGTTCAAGCCTGGCAGAATTATAACCAAAGGCCTTCCTAGTCCTTTGCTTATATTTTCTACTGTATTTATCAAAGGTAAATTATAACGTGATATGTCAAACAATATAGAAGTTACAGTTCGTCCACCTACAACTAAATGCAGAATGCGTCAAATACGTGCATGCTGTTTGTTAGGTATATCGCATAAATTTAATGTATGTGCCGTAAACACCGTAAATCTATCCAAAATGCAATAATAAATATGTTAATGCAATACTATAAATAATGCAGTAATAGATAAAATATACATTTTTTTATATCGTGTGCACATACATACATGTGCAAAATGTGTGAAATACACACAGTAAACTTAATTGAATTTCTGTTTACAGGGAAAAAAAAGCCTCTGCATCCCTTTTCCCTAATCAGAGTGCCTGGTGCCAAAGTCCAAACTCTCCCACACACCCTCACTTTTCCCTGGTTAGACCATTAACCATGGGGAACGACGGCAGCAGTTTGTGCAGGCAGTCCCGGTGTCAGTCATCGAGGCCCGATCCCCTGCCAGGTGAGTTCAACAGCAGATATGGCATATGCTGTAGCATGCACAGTGGATTTTCTGATACAAGTAGCTTAAGACCAGAAATACATGGTTGTTACCACCTCATACATCTATAGTAGTCATCTCCAAACTTTTTTGACTGTGCATACATATCAGTAAAAATTTTTGACCGTGCACTCCCAATATATGTACATTTATTTGTAAATTATATATATTTACTACTGCAATAATGTATTATGGCCATTGTAAAGCATACACATGAATAGAGATTTAAAAGGATGAGGTAAAGATTAAAAAATATTAGAAGTATTTTAAAATTTAATTTTATTTATTAATATTACAAAAATATTTTCTTCCCGCACCCCAATGGATTGTCTTGCACTCCCCCTGGAAAACCACTGCTTTATAGAGCTGCATATGTTGGTAAGATATAAGGAGGCTATTGCTACTAATCCTGATGCATTTAGGAAATGAAACAAAATATTAGGAATCAGTAAGAGAAAGAGACTCTTATACTGGCTGTGAATTGCTAATTAGGCAGTTGTGAGAAAGGCAGTGTGTAATTCAGGTATGTCAAACCCAGAAAGCTGTTGACACACTGGAAAGAGTTCAGGGGAGGATGACAGAGTGAAAAAGCATCTGAAGAGATTGATTCATGAAGATTAAAAATAGCGAAATGTGTGTGTTGGACAAGCAAGATGATCGTCGTGCGAGGAGGTTCGAGCATCACAGCAAGAGAGGAAACAGTCTTAGATCCAGGAAACAGAGCTAGAAGAAATAGGACCAGGAAGGCTTGGGTTGAATATGTAAATAAAAAAGAGTCTTAATGATCTATAGTATAGTATTCCAGTTGTGTTCACTGCTTCACTTAGTACTTTAAACCACTGGCAAGTTTTAAGTACTCAGCTGCCATTAATTTTAAAGGAACTAGGTAGCCAGCTCCTCAACACACCTTTGTAACACTTGTTCTCTCTTAAGCGAACTGGTCAAATTATTTGAATATACTAAAGAGGTCAGCCTGGGACTGGCATCGATAGGTGACTGCGCAGCTGTCAGGAGTTTTCCCCATTTCTAGGAGTGCCAGCCTAGGAGAAGCCTTTCAGCTTGAGCCAGGAAAGCCTTTTTGCACCTGCTTAGCTTTACACACCCAAACACTAATCCTGCAGCCAGGGAGGACTGTCAGGAAGACCTTTCTCAACTGTTAAATCCAGGCAGAGCAGATTAAAACCTGATGAAGTCAGTTGTAATAGACCTAATTTCATGGTTTGTTTCCTGCTCTGTCTTAATCACTGGTAGCATGAGCTACCGGGTGTCTGTTTTGTGTAATCCTGGTTTGTCTCATTTGCTAAAATGCAGTTTGTCTCGTTCTGTGTTGCTCTCGTCAATTTCTTCTCCGAAAGGGTGATCAGGCATTGGAACAGGTTGCCCAGGGAGGTGGTGGAGTCACCATCCCTGGGAGTGTTTAAAGAAAGGTTGGATGTAGTATTTAGGGACATGGTTTAGTGAGTAATAGGTGGTAGGGACGATTGGACTAGATGATCCTTGAGGTCTCTTCCAACCTTAATAGAATAGAATAGAATAGAATAGAATAGAATAGAATAGAATCATTAAGGTTGGAAGTGACCTCAAGGATCATCTAGTCCAACCATCCCCCCACCACCTATTACCCACTAAACCACGTCCCTAAGTACCATATTTAACCTTTCCTTAAACACCCTCAGGGATGGTGACTCCACCACCTCCCTGGGCAGCCCGTTCCAATGCCCGACCACCCTTTCTGAGAAGAATTTTCTCCTCATCTCCAACCTGAACCTTGATTCTATGATTGTATGATTCTGCAGATCTGGGTCCTCTGTATCTGTTCTGCTAGTTTCCTGGACAGGGTAAAGCTGGGGACAGTGAAGGAATCAGCACCCAACAGCTGGGGGTGCTGGTGGCATCAGAGGCTGTATTCACATGAGCAAATGCTGTGGACAAAAAGGAGCTGGTCTGTAAAGCAACCCGCTTGATGCTGCAGACCTGGAATCCACCCTGTACGTATTTCATGGGTGATTTACTCTGGCCCAGCTCTAGGCTGGTCCAACAGGCCATGAGGGAGTGAAACTTCCCAGGTTGTTGTTTAGCCCACTCATGATCACCACTGGACTGTAGAAAGTGGTTTCTGTCCGAATACCTGCTTGCAGCCAGAGTGGTTGAGGTTTGACTCCGGAGGACATCTTCAGGCTCAGTTTCATTCAAGAGGAAGCCAATTTGTGCACTTGACAGTGTCCCACAGTGTGAGCCTGAGATCAGCAAGTGGGGGGGAGTGGCAACTCCACTCCATGGGCGTGCTCCGCTTCAGATCCAAAGCACTACTTGCACAAGCAGGACATCCCCAAGTACTTCGTCCAAGCCAAAGGGACTTTGCTGGACGCAGTCCTCTTTCCTATATTCCCACCTTTTGTCACCTCTCCACAAATGGAGGTCAGCGCGGTTGCCACAACCTACAGCTGGTTTCAGTTTTCAAGATTTTTTCCCTTGCAAGTGTTAAGACTAAAAACTTTTTCAATAAAGCAAGCAATATGAAACCAAAACAAAACACCTCTGAGACTGTAACGCAATCACGATGTTCCAGGACCCAGGACTGCAGGCACAGAGGGAGGGCCTGGCTGCAAATTTATTTCCTGAGTGTGTGAACTCTGAAGGCAGAACTCAAAGCAAGGTGGTCTGTCACGCATTAAATGTATCTGATTTTCTGTAGGTTTTTACATGCAACCTGCACACCCTCCGTCTCTCTTTCTCAGATCCTTGCAAAAGATAATTCAACTCTATTTACTTATGGTTCATTTGCAGTTCTTTTCACTACTGAATTATGAAATTATTCCTCTTAATACTGCCAGGAAAGTTAATAATATCCAAGATCTCAGATTAAAAATTAAATATGAGTATAACCATTATTTTCATCTGATAAATATTCATGTGTAGTACATATTACTGCTGGATTTTTCCAGAAATGAATATAGAGAGATATGTAAGCATCATTCTTATTTTATTACAAGGCAAAAATTACAAGTGCTTTAGGCAGATTTATACAAGTATGCCACTAGACATTATTACTGATGGTGGTGAAATTACGATTTTCAAATATATGATGGAGTGCTGCTTTTAAAATGTATGACTACTTTACTTTTTTAATTTTTTTATTTTTATTTCCGTGCTTAAAAATTTTTAACTAGCAGACTTATAACTGATGTGAACACCTGAGGTCCATAGTAATATGCATAAATGCAGTCTTGCTTAGGTCCTGGTCCAAGAAAGCTTCCCTTTTCAGTAAGGACTCTTCAACTTGTTTATAAATGCTTCATAATATCAGCACTTGCAGAAATTAGTATTGTTAGCTTATTTGTTTTCCTCTGCAAACACACTATTAATCACTATTGTCTTTAAATATGGATAGTTATTTTCGTAATGCCATAATACTGCAAAGTTAGGTTAATGTCTTTGAATAAAATTAGTGATTCCAAGTATTTTCATGTTTTCCTCTTAGATACTTAGGCTTGCTTTTCAAAATCAGTTTAGTAAGTGCTTATGTTTCAGAAGTACAAAGGCCCACTCAAAACTGCAAAGAGATGGCCTCAGATTATACTGCCTGATGGTATTTGCTTATTAGCTTCAAGAATTTAGTTTCTCATACATCTGTTGTATCCTTTCTGGCTCCTAGCTCTCCTCTATAATAATCTAACATTATTTTTTCACTGTCTTTTGGGGGGATGTTAATAGCAGCAATCCACAGTATTCCAGTACAGAACCATGCCTAGGGGCATGATGGTGTCTTGAGAACTGTTTGCCTCTCCTCATGCGTTTTACCTTTCTAGGTGCTACAGGATGGGATTTTCTCTACCCAGTTCCAGTGATTCCTGTGGCTTTACTTTTGAGTCACTGCAGCTGATAAGTTGGTGGTAGGGTGTGTGGTGGCTCTTTCTTTCAGCACCTACCCATCCATATGGAATTTTAAGTGTCACCTTACTGTTTGTCCACTTTGCCTTCAAGTCACTCCTGAAGCTCTTCTGTCAGTGCCTCTTTGGTGCTGACAACAAAAGGCCTTGCCAGGTATCTACAGATGGTTTCACTTCATTTCTTGCTATCTTTATGGTATTTTTTATTAATGGTTGAACTGTCTGGTTTCCTTTTCACCCAGGTATCCCCATTTTCTTCTCAGACTGAGAGACGGGAGGGCAATAGTTGCTAATGCCATAGGTCACAAAGTTTGAGCTGAGCTCCTACTTCCCATTTTCCTGAAAAATGCATCACTGATGATGGCATTTTGTTGTTGTTGATGAATTTCACTCTGAATCAAAATGCTCAGCTGTGAATTTTGCAAGGAGTTTAAAAATAACTATGGAACGTATTGTGAAGCAAGCACTTTGAAGCCTCAGCCAAAACCAGCAAGTTTTGTCAATCAGAATGTTTCCCTGTTGCTGAGAAACACTAATTAAGCTTTCGACGGCAAATTGAAACTGCAGACAAGGAACATATTTAGCACACATTTTCAGTGAAAAGGAGCCAGTTCCTGCCACTGTCTTCCCTAGCAAGTGGATCAAGACTGTTAGCTTTCTGTTCTTCCCACTGGTTCTCGTGGGTTTTGTCCCAGAAATTGAGAGTTGGATGAGATGAGGTGAGATGAGATGAGATGAGATGCACTCATATCATGATGCATTTGCTCTCTTGACTTGTCCCAAGGACTTCCGTAGTCTACAGGACTGCCCAAGTAATTGGCAGTTAGCAGTGAGAAATGTTTGCAGATTCATCTCTTTTCTCATAGGGTGCTGATGTACTGTAGACAAGACCAAGCAATTACATTGGCTGTTACAAATTATGTTATACAAACACACAGATGCACTTTTTGAGTAGAAGAAGGTTGAAGATATTACAGCGATATCCCATGGTAAGAAACTAAGTCAGCTGCTTTCTCCAGTTGATCAATTGACCAGTGCAGATCACTGTTCCTATGATTACTAAGACACAAAGCGAAGCATCCCAGCTTGCTCCACACGATGTCGTTCACTCTGGCTGGCACCCAGGTGCTCCAGTAGTCTGAACCTTTGAGTTGTTTATGTGCCCTCTGCCAGTTTTTCTTCTGTAGCCTTCAAAACTTTAAAATAACTTTTCAGTTTCTTGCTGATGGAGATAATTTATCTGGAATTCCAAGGTTCTGCAGTGCTCAGGAAGAGGATGGTCCACTAAAGGAGACCACTCTGGTGGCAGAATGCTATCAAAATATCCTGACTTCATTTATTAGGTGCCAAATACCGTACCATCATTTTATGAGAAACACAGTAATTCTGGTTTCTTTATTCTCAGCCGTGATGTCTTATGACCTGACACTGTGTTTCCCTACTTGCCAGGCAGGATGCCAGTCTGTCAAAATTATTTCCTTATCTATTTGTTGTTTACTGCTTAAAAACCACTGAAGTAGTGTGCATTTGTGTATTTTGGGTGCTTCAGGGAAAAGAACCCAACATGTTATTCTGACCTAGAATTTTGGAGGAGGGACAAACTTGGAAAAATCAAGGGGATAAATAATAATTCTCTGTGGCCAAATATAGAAATTGTGAAAGGAATTAAAGATTATTGCCCACATCTTCAAATGCTATCAACAAGCATAGATCTTTCAACTCACCTCCTTCCATCATGGTCAAATAAATTACATTATGAATACTTCGGCACCACTGAAAAGAAGTCCAAGATTTGTCCATGTTTCTGAGGAGAGAAAAAGAAGGTGGCCTTTGGTAAGAGGTTTTCTTAACACTGCAGGAAACCTAAATGCCTCTGCCACTTTTGATGTGGGTGACCAGAGGTGATGGTAGGGTGTGTGTAGCAGGCTCTCCTGTGAACTGCCTCAGAAAGTCAGTAGCGTTGCCCTGCTCGGTGTTCATTAGCGTCGCTTTACCAGACAAAGCATCGTCACCATGCTGAGATGTGCTAACACATTTGGCACTTGCAAACTGCGGTTGCCACTGAGAAGAAAATCTGGAGAGCTGTAGTGCCTTTGAGATGTGAGCACTTGTAAGCACATGAGTCCCCTGGAAATATCAGTAGAGCTGTCTGAATGAAAGGTACATTTCTTGCACTTTGCTTCTCTTGCAAGTCGATAGTGATGGGGAAACTGTGGTTGCAAGTGTCAGGCTGGCCTGTGAAAAGCAATTCTCTCCTGGATAATTTTGGCAGAACAGCCTGACCTTCAAGAAACCATGACTAAGGAGGGACTTTTATCTTCTTGTGCCCCATTACAGCATACAGTCTGTGACCGAATCACATAATGGAGTGATAAAATGAAGTCCAGATAAAATTGCTCTCATGTAATAACAATACCCAGCATCTATGAAATCGCCAAGTGAACTCGCTTAAAGGTGGTGTTCCTGTCAGTAGAAATTTGGAGTCATTTAAAAGCTGATTCTATGGTCAAAGTATGTCCAGGGCTGAGATTAGGTTTGAACACAGCTCAAGGAACTGACAGAAATCCACGGTCAAGTAGTGAAAAAGCTTGTTCCCTCCGTGCCAGGAATTCATGGACAACTGCAGGCAGTGAAAACAGGGAGCCAAAGACATGATGATTTTTGCAGTTAGACTTGTGGAGATAGTATAAGGCAGATAGTCTGAGAGCATCAGCTGGGGGGAAAGTGACAGTGAGGAGGAAAAGGATGTGATCTCCATTTCAGAGGCTGCTACGGCTTTGGAGAAGCACATGTTGTCCATGGACAGCCAGCACAACTGTGATTTTGGCCAACCAATGCTTGCTGCAACCCAATTCAACCAAAAGTCTGCAAGACAGAGTTTGACCCTTTGAAGTAAAGGTATCTTAGTGACAGCTAGTGACCTTGCATGTGATTGTACATTTATTCTAATGTGGCTTTTATTTAAAATGCTCTTCCATAAGGTCAGAGGAATCTGAGAGTTTTTGTTCTTAGCATGCTTGTTTCCTAAATTTGCTTTCTTTTCAAAGCAGATATGTGGAAATAATGACTGTTGTCATCAACAGGCGCTCTGTATGCAGGAACTAGCCGGAAGAAAAATCCTTCAGTTCCCAGCTGTGTGAGTGGGGAAGGCAGAAGAAGGCCTACCCGGTCAGCAGGAGTGAGTAGAGTTGCTACAATTCAGTTTCCAAAATAAACAAACAAACAAAAAAAAACCCCACCAAAAACCAAAGAAAAGAACTGTAGTTTAACATCCTCCCTCCCTCCCCCCACCCCCCCAGTTCAGAATACAAGAGTTTCTGTATTTGTTGGATTCTTTTAGTCTTCTTTCTGTCAGAAAGACCTGTGTCAGAACCAAAACTACAAAGCATCTGGATTCAGGCATTGCAACTAGATCACAGTTACATGCTTCTAAGTCTCAGAGTACTTTATGTTTGCATCTTGGATTTGCTTTAAGTAGGAATCTATTTACACGGTTCCTTCTAGGAAAAAGAAGGTTTAAATGCACACCCTGACATATTTTTTATCTATTTGAACACTCTCTTGCTTGCATTACCCTGCCTAAAGACATAGGATCCAGGGTCAGTAATGTAGCCCTCGTGTTAATATGTAGACCCTCAAACTTTGAGTTGTTGCAAGTTCCTCTTTCAAACTTTCAGATTTCTAGACTCATCCCTTAGAGTTGGGTGTTCAATTTTACTTAATATTGGTTGCATGATTCATAGTATTGCGGAATATTTTATCCATATTTTTATTTGTACTACAAATTATCATTAGATATGCAGATGTTGGAAGTGTCTTGCGACATGTTAAGTATCATTCCTATTTCCTATCTCTACTTCATAGGTTCTGTTACAAAAGCTATAGGAATTGATGGATTTTGTCTATCAAACAACTTGTATATATAAGTTATTGCTATAATTATTAAATTATGCAATATGTATTGATGTTCCTTACAAAGGCTAATGTTCTCCAAAGTGCTATATACATTTTCATATATATATGTATGTATAAGTAATAAGAAGAAAAAGGGGATAGTCAGCCTATCTACATAAGGTAGAAATTAAGAAGAAAAGAAACTGGAGGATTATTGCTTGTGCCTATCTGCTCACCGTATGCATGACGTGGGGCTCTTTGCCCAGGTACAGACTTCAATAAATAAATACATCAGTGCTACAGTTTTGCCTTATGTAAAATGATAGTACTAACACCCATCTCCTAGGGGCAGTGTGAGTCAGCAGTGTTTGTAAAAAGGTTTTTCTATCTTTAGATGAGAGACACTTCAGAAGTGCAAAGAATTAGTGTTTTTCTGGGTGACACTAGATTAAACGCTTTTTGATTAAGAATCCACAGTTCCTGAGAAACTTGCTGAATTAAAATGACCTGAACACTCAAGAAAACCATGACCAAGTAATTCACTTTCTAATCTCTAGGTTTGCTACGTGATAGTCAGGGTTTAGTGGAACTGTTGCAATAGTCAGAGACAACTGTGTGACATTTTACAGCTTTATGGGGAGGAACCCCAAAGCACTGTGGGCTTGATGCCTGTTCACTCTGGGAAAATTTGACGGCTCGGAAAACAGCTCATCCTGTGACCTGTAATGTTATCAGCAGTATGTAACTCTGCACACACGGTTCTCTCAGAGCAAATGAAAACAAGGATGTTTGCTTTATTTTCAGCAAAAGGGATTTAAAAGAATAGGTCAGATTACAGTCTGTTAAAAGTTTGGCTGAACACTACTGTAGCTGACTTGTAGCAATTCATTAAACTCTGGTGTGGCAGTTGTGGTGCAGAGCCCTAAAAATGTATCTGCTTCCCAGCCGAGTCAAGCTTTCATTCAGAGAGTCCTTACAAAATCCTTTTACCTGACAGAGGGATGCTTTCAGTCAAGCCAGATTGTCAAGAGCACTAGTTTAAATCCCAAGAGAAGCTCTCATTTGGGCTAGCCACTTGCCCATTTTGCATGAAGAGGTGTCCAAACCAGCTGAGACAGAGAGATGCAGACCTGTAAGTTCTCGCCCAGGGTAAGAAATAGCAGAGCAGCTCAGTTTACTGCAGCTTAAAGGACCGTAGGATGTGCTTCGGGAAGCAGAGTGCGTACAGCACCCATGGAGACACAGTAACTCCAGTGTAGCTTTGCAGTGTGGCCTCTCATGCACAAGCAAATCCACATGCTAATTGCCTTATAGAATAAAGATATTTTTATATATTTTCCTGCTAGCAATTGTTACAGTTGTTAATGATTTTCCCAAATGCTATATGCATTTGTAGTGCTGTAAAAATGATGATTATTAGGACAACATTTGGGTGTAAGGTCTTTTGACTCACTATGGTCTTATATTCTTATAGAAACAGTCATGACGCTCATGTAGCCCTAACTTCTCAGTCATGAAACCACACAGTAGACAGGAGATTCTGAGAGACACCAGAGACTGATGACTCCAAAGCTTTGGTCCCATATAAAGGTAGTTTAAATATGGGAAATTGGAACAGGTAAAACTAAATCCCTGAAGGCGTACTATATGGATAGTTTTATTCCCAGCTAGAATGCCCATTTTCTCACTTAATCTGTTTCACTTTCAAAATGACATAAGCTAAACAAGAAAAAAATATATCCTTTTTATTTTGAATGGAGTATCTGTAGAGGTAGTTAAATCCCTGCAACGTCAGTGGTATAACTTTACTGTTAAGTTTTCCCATACGGACCACCTTAATAACTACCTTCACAAAGTATCCCATAGACAACACGTCCTCTACTATATATCAGTTGTAGATGACTATCTGTGAGTATGAACTGCGCTCAGATAACCTAACATTTGGCTCCTGGTTTCCCAGTGAAATGGGAGATACTGCCTGACCTGGCCCTTCTCTACCATAGTGGTCCCCACAATTCTTTTACATGAGGAGTCCTACTGAACTGGTGCATATGCATTTAAAATCCAGATTTCAAATCAGCAAGGTCCTATGGTTGATAAGCAATCTTTTTGCCTTTTGGTTTGGTTCTTCTGCTGTAGCTATTGTTACATTCCAAGGTATTTTTTTAAAACAATAAAATAGAAACAGTCCAAACAAGCTGGGTACAGGCACACAGTCAATTGTCAGAATACTAATGCAGAATTAATGTTGATATTCTCCTCACTGCATTTCAGGTCATCTGGAATAGCTCAGGAACAAGTGACACTCTAGATTATTGTTACAAAGAAGACAGAGCAGGCAGTCTCTCCTGGTACCCTTTTGCTTTTCTTCCACTGCACTCCAAGTACCTTTGCAGTCATACTCAGTGCTGAGACTAAATGTCTTCAGCAGTGGGGATGCTAATGACTGGGAATTAATTGCAAAGGCGCTCTCTCTCTCACCTGTGTGTCAGCAGTGTTGATTGTTATCACCCAGTTGTTGTCACAAGCAGATTGCAACCTGTGTGGGAGATGTACGTAGGTCTCAGTTTAATCTCTAGCAGAGAAGCCACTGCTTTATGTGCTGCTAGTAGTGATCCTAATAGCAAAGCCAGAGACTGCATGGGCATAGAAGAGCAGCAAACCTGCGGGGCAGTTTTAAGACCAATTAGATGAGTAGCACAAAAGTGCTGTTTCTACTGCTTACCCTGTGTTGTAGATATTACGCGATTTAGTCTCCAAGGCTAGTAGTGTCGCTTCTTTAACAAGCTAAGTGAGTGTCAAGCACCCCAAAATAGACCCAGACATTTCTAAATATCTGTGAAGATAGGCTTGGTGTAATGTTATCCCATTCAACTCTTCACACTCATCTGAGGCTTCTTTTGACACTGTAGGATAAGCCAGGGTATTTCAAAACAAGGAAATTAAATCTGGACTTTATCTCTGATCCCCACATTCCCTACAGTTTAAGTTTTCATAGCGTGTAAGTCCTCTATCCAAATTTATCCCATTTAAGTAATGTAGGGCAAGGCTGCTCCATATTCTGTCTTACCCTTTAAGGAAGGGTAGTAGTATTAAGCAGCATTTCAGGAAAAAATATAGTTCTGAAGAACAAGCTGATAGCGTGGAGACGGCTCGATTTCGTTGTTAATCCTATGTATATACGTTACAGCTACAGGCAGCATATCTGACCTGGTTACGATACAGCTGCCTGTCAGCCTCCTTACACAGTGGTTAGAAACAGCAGCACAGAACTGATGGTGTCCTGGGCGACGTTTGTGCACTAACTGCACTCTGACTACAGGAGAGATCAGACAAGTTGTAAACAGGTCCCCTGGCTTGGATACAGGACTTGAGAGAAATAAGGAAAAGGCGAACTTAGTGGTTATGTCGTAGGTTTTAAGTCTTACTAGGAGAATACTATTATTCCTTTTGGAAGTGAATTTCAGGCTCCATCTAAAATTGTTTTGATGGTAGGCAGAAGAAAGCTGGATTTGTTCATTATAGTAGCTTGGAAAATTAGTGTATTAAAGCATTACGAGCAAATACGCTTGTTGGGTGATGTATTCTTGCATGGAAGGGTGTGTGTGCACAGTAAGACAGGTACAGGGGCCTCCCCAGCATCTGGGTAGCAGTTCTTACATCCAATGTCATATCATATGCACCAGCCACGTTCACCCACAGGTTCGGGCCCTGAGCACTTCATTTTGCAGGAGTATAAGGTGCAAGTGCCAAACAACAGAAGCACAGACGTGACTCCATTCTGGAATGAGTGCACCCTCAGCAAGTTTGCTGATGGCACCAAGCTGTGTAGTGCAGTCGACACGCTGGAGGGAAGGGAAGCCATCCAGAGGGACCTTGACAGGTTTGCGAGGTGGGCCTGTGCAAACCGCATGAAGTTCAACAAGGCCAAGTGCAAGGTCCTGCACGTAGGTCGGCGCAATCCCGGGCACAGCTACAGGCTGAGTGGAGAATAGATTGAGAGTAGCCCTGAGGAGAAGGACTTGGGGATCTGGTTGATGAAAAACTCAACATGAGCTGGCAGTGTGTGCTGGCAGCCCAGAAAGCCAACTGTGTCCTGGGCTGCATCAGAAACAGTGTGGCCAGCAGGGTGAGGGAGCTGATTCTCCCCCTCTACTATGCTCTCATGAGACCCCACCTGGAGTACTGTGTCCAGCTCTGGGGTCCCCAGTACAGGAAAGACATGGAGCTGTTGGAGCAACTCCAGAGGAGGGCCACAAAGTTGATCAGAGGGCTGGAGCACCTCTGCTACAAGGACAGGCTGAGGGAGTTGGGGTTGTTCAGTGTGGAGAAGAGAAGGCTCCAAGGAAACCTAATCGCAGTCTTCCAGTGCCTAAAGGGACCTACAGAAAAGACAGAGGGGCTCTTTACAAGGACATGGAGTGACAGAACAAAGGGTAATGGGTTTAAACTAGAAGAGGGGAGATTTAGATTAGATATTAGGAAGAAGTTCTTTCCTGTGAGGGTGGTGAGGCACTGGAACAGGTTGCCCAGAGAAGCTGTGGGTGCCCCATCCCTGGCAGTGTTCAAGGCCAGGCTGGATGGGGCTTTGGGCAACCTGGTCTAGTGGAGGGTGTCCCTGCCCATGGCAGGGGCGTTGGAACTGGATGAACTTTGAGGTCCCTTCCAAGCCAAACCATTCTATGACTGCACAGGCAACACACAATGGATGGAGAACGACCTGTTTCCTTTTAGTTTGCCTCTTTTTCTGTTAAACAAAATACTTGGTGAATCACAATTTTGCTGTGTGCTCCATCCAGGAGACACTGTAACACACACTGAACTCCCCCATGGACTTGATATGAGTTTTAAAAATTTATTGCCCAATCTGTAGGTTGATATTACTGTGTGTAATCCCAGAGAGTTGGTACATGTCCATGTGTCACTGCGCATTTTCTTTGGATAGAGCTCTGAAAGCAAAGTAGAATCACATGCTATTTATATCACAGTTATTAGAAAGACAACAGATGTAATAAAGCTTAGAAAGGCAGCAGGGATTCCTGTGGATGTTGAGGCACTGTAGGAGCCTACTTTGTAACCTTGCTGAAAGAAAGTATATTCCCAAAACCTTAGAAGAGGGCTGCACTTTTGACAAATCTCCTTCTCTTCCCCACAGTGCTGAGAGAACAAAACTTAAAGCTAAAAATAAAAATTGTCATTGGGTACATCTTTACAGTTTCAAAGCTCAAGCCCTAAACACTGAAAGGATGACTACATAGTAGTCCGTACATGTATTTTGTGACGAAGTACATGCACGCAGTGCAGTACCAACGTCATCTGTTCAGCTCAGGGCCCATTTTGAAGTTTCAGTGGCAGTTTCAAGTGGGATGTGACTAAGGGGGAAAATAAGGATTCAGTTCTCATTATATTGCCAAAATGTCCTGATGCATCCCACCGGGCAAGTCCAGGGCTTCCCAGTAAGCATAAAAGTGCTTGTAAAAAAACTTTAAGTGAAAATACATCCTTTGAGTTCGGTAGAAATTACATCTTATTCATGACTTTACTGAAAAATTGCATTACACAGAAAAAGTTCTGTTAAGAAACTGTTCATGCTGCAAAACTGTGTAAACAAATACTTAGAAGTGCCAGAATTAGGATGTCCTGTGCCACCTTAGTTTAGGTCCCTGAGGAATTACAGCTTCACCCTGTCTTGTTTTACTCTCAATGCATGGAGTGGTTTATGCCTGGCCCAAGCGTTTACTAGGAAGGCTCGCTATCTTCCAGGTGTGTTTTCCAGTATTTTTGACCAGACACTTCCTGTCTCTGACAGCTGGCTCCTGTCCTAGATTCTCCTTGTTTCCTACCAGCTCTTTATCCAACTACTCCATCCTTCCACCCTCTTATGGACAGTTGCTGGCTACTTCCCAAATGTGTGGATCTCAGTCTCTTCCAACTCTTTGTCATAGTCTCGGCCTTCAAAATATGTTTATTTACATCACATTTCTCACCAGAATTGGCTTTGAAAACAGTTTTGCAGAGCTGTACAAGGCCAGTACCTGTGTGCGTGTTGGAAATCCTGTGTGGTCCCAGAAAGGTGGCGATACAAATTGTATTACATCATCACTGGCAGCCACTGAGAGGTCACTGACTGGCTAATGGTAAAGACATAGGAATCCTCTGAAATCATCAATCTGCTCTAACCTTATGGTGATTTGATAAATTAATTGCTGAAGGCTTTGTTAGTTTATTTTCCATTTCCCTTGAAGGAGATCAACAGGACTCGAGCAAAAGGAAGTGTATTATTTTTCATGCTTCTTTTGACTTTCAAAACATGGGATTTGTGTTCATCTGTTCCTTGAACCCTTTTGTACCTGATTCAAGCAAACATTGCAAATAGGGTGACATTGGTGTCTTTTTCCATCATAACACAACTTCTTTTTTTTTTTGTTTCTGTTTATCTGAAAGTAACCTGAACTGCAGTCTGTGAAACAGTTGGCAAGTAAATACATTATGTAAATAGCTTTATTTCATTAACTAGCATTAGTTCTAGGGGTGCTGTGTTGTCATTCTCCTTCCTCACAGCTGTTGTAGCATGTGCTGGACCATTTCACAGTGTATGCAGAATATAAGTGTGACAAACAGCTGCAAGCTAGAAAGTAGGCACAGGGTAGTTTCTTCCTTTTCTCTAATTACGAATCACATTTTTGAAAGATAGGTTCCATCTATCTCGACTTTGGAAACAGTTCTTGTAGAGTTTTGTATGATCAGTACCTGTGTTCATGTTTGAAATGACACGTGGGGCGGGAGGTGCTGTATAAGCCTGCAACATTGCATCACTGGCCTAGTGACTGTGGGGAGGTGATTGTGCTGGCTAACGATGATCAAATAAATTGTGAGCAGCTGTTTCTTTAGTCTGTGGAATTGCAAAAACAAGAGTGAGAGGTGCAGACAGCAAACCAGAGTAAGCCTGTGTCCTGATTTTGGCTGGGATAGAGTTAAATTTTCTTCCTAGCAGCTGATTAGTGCTGTGGTTTGAGTTTAGGATGAGAATGATGTTGATAACACACTGATGTTTTAGTTGTTGCCAAGCAGTCAAGGGCTTTTCAGCTTCTCATACTGCCCTGCCAACAAGAAGGTGGGGGGTGGCCAAGAAGCTGGGAGGGGACATGGCCAGGACAACTGACCCAAACCAGCCAAAGGGATATCCCATAACACATGATGTTGTGCTCAGTATACAGCTGGGGGCGTTGTTGGGGAGTGGGGCAGCTCAGGAACTAGCCGAGCATTGGTTCTGGGTGGTGAGCAATTGTGCTGTTCATCACTTGTTTTGTATATTCTTTTATCTTCATCATCATCATCTTTTCCTGTGTTCTTACACTGTCTTTACCTCAGACTATGAATTTTGCCTTTTCCATTCTCTCTCCCATCCCACAGGCTGGGCCAAGTGAGTGACTGGCTGTGTGGCTGTTTTAGCTGCCTGATGGGTAAAACCACAACAGTCTGTCGTAACACAAGGAATAAAGGTCATGCACTATGCTATCTGTAAACGCACTGGAACAGAGCCCAAGAGGTGGTTTTGAAGAGAATTTAGGTTTTTTTATTGACAGCACTTAATTTTGTATTCTTTATTTTTCTCACTTATGGGGTTTGGAGGTTTTTTTTGCTTGTTTTATTCTTTATACATGCTGAGTCTTACATGGAAATGGAATTCATCCAGCCACGGTAAAATCTTGATTATTCTCAGGTCTTCTGCAAACCAAATAATTTCCATCCAGAAAGGCAGTCAGTAATGAATTAAGAGTGCAGTGGTCAGAACTCCTGTCATTTAGCTGGCCCTCAATGAAGTGTTGTTACAAATACATAAACCTAAACTTAGAATTCAAAATAAAAGAACTAAATTCTTTTGATGGTGCAATATTATAAACTGTTTCAATCATAGGGTTTTGCCCTTCTAATTTGCAAAGTCCGTTAAACTTCAGTACGTGCAAAACCAAGGGTTCCTTGGAGTTTCCAAGCTGATCTTCCTTGAGTCTGAACTTTATCCACAAAACAGGGAGCCTGAGAAATGGCAGGACCAGTTTCCTCTCATTGTCTTGCCAGTGTGCTGAAAACTGTTGGTGGTAGTTTAGTCTCTGCGTCCTTTCATTTGCAAATGCCTCTGCTGAGAGTGTCAAAGGAGATAACAAATAATGCCGGCTGGGTAGTAATTTTATTGAGGGTAAACAATGTCTCAGTAAGAGCGGGGGTTAAGGGCGACTAATCATTCCCAGGGGTCACCAAATAAGCACCTTACATCACATTTTCACAGTGCTGCGTGAGTTACTTGTTGTGAGTGAATTATCCAAATAAACTTTGGCCTTGGCTGTGTTCATAACAGGCCAAATTTTCACAAATATGTCAGTCACGCAGGTAAGTTTGAAATGATTGTTATCAAGAGAATATTGCAAATGCAGTCCCTACAAATGGACTGGTACATTACCACGTACAATTTATAGATAGTCTGTGAGCTTGCCCCTTTTATCCTTTATCCTCTCGGGAGCCAGATTGTTCATATGAGTTTCAAGCTGTGATTGAATCGTTAATAAAAATTGGTGAGCGCTGATGAAGCTTTGGGGAGCCCAGGCAATACTGCAGTCTGTAGGGCACCCCTTCAAAATCAGGGTAATTTAGACATACTCGCTGGCCCTGCCTTGCCCCAGTCCCCTGTAAATCATGGCTGGGGCCCCTCCGGTCTCCCAAGCAGTGGTAAATCAAGGTGTTACAGAAGACTGGAACTGGCAAAGTAGAGTGCTGGGGCCTGGACAGGAATAGAGGTGGCAAGCTGGGTACAAGCTGAGCTCTGGTCTGGAGGGTGATGGGAAGCTTGATGGGGTACCTGCAGCTCATTTCCCCCTGACGCCTCACTTCTGAGGTTATTAACATGTAGTAAATCCTGCTCTGTATCTGCTAGTGTGAAGGTGGAGTTGCCAAAATGGGATAAAGAAAACCCCAGAGCAACGCAACAAACAGTGCATCAGAAATTGTGTAACTTCGGTTTCATTCAGTCTAGGTGTGATATCTCACATTTGAAGTTGGCTGCAGCAGGCCAGCTGATCAGCCAGCAGCAGATACATGACGTCGTATGCAACCCCCTCAGTGCACTGTACATTCACAGCAGCATCACACATTTCATGAGGTGAGCGATGCACTGTCAGACACATCAGAAGTAACCATCCCACATGGTGTGCGCATCACCTTAACTGGACCTCAGGTCTCTTGATGCCCATTTTTTGCTTTTCGTGTAAACCCCAGGAAAAAAGTAGAATTATGTTTTCTGGGGAAGCATGGCGCTCCGTGTCTCTCCTTGTAAGTACCCATGCTCAACAGATAGTGAGTTACACTAATAATTCGTATAAAGCCATGCAGCCTACAGGTAGTTTACATTTGTTCTCAGCAGCCAATACTTTGTACGGGTAAAAACAAAACATAGTTCCTCTCTCCTTTTGTGAAGGAAGCAAAAGCACAAGGCTGTATTTCTCAGCTGAAAAGGGACTGACTTCAATGTACATTGGTGGGCTTCGAATTTGGCAGCTCCAGCCTGTCACTGAAAAAAGCTGATGCTTCTGTTGTGTACAGATTCTGCCTTATGATTGATATATATATATATATATCATATATATATATCATTTATATATATATATAAAACCACCTTTAAACTAACCAAACATTGACCTTGACCGTAGCATCAGTTAAAGGAGAAGCAATGAACTCCCAACGGTATTCAGCATCATTTATCAAGGCACAGTTCTATCAATCACGTTCCTTCTAAGGACAATATCTTGATCTCTGGCTTTATTACTGAAACTTTTGGGAAAGTTTGGGTAAATCTTGGCAGTGGATGCTTAAAAATTTGAAAGCAGTTAAGAAAGTCTGCTACTTTACAACCTTTCTCCTCTAGTCCCAGGCAACTGCAATGATGGCCACACAGATACACAACACAGTGACTTCCCTCACCGTGTGATGCTTTCCAGTTGCTGCTGTCCCTCCCGTGGGCAGCGTGTTTCAGGCAGTGGCCCACTCACTCTGTGCTCCAAAGCACCTCTGAATCCTACAAAGCAGCAGTCATGGTACACAGTATAAATTCAAACCCAATGCAATGAGATCTCGTCCCCTTCTAAATCCGTGATGTTCTGCTGGCTTCAGAGGACAGGTGCTGTTTTATCTCAGTTGAGGAGTAGGTGTAGAGACCCGTAGAGTGTATTTTGAAGATTTTTAATAAATAGCCTCTGAAATTCAAATAGTAGTTGCATAGGAGCTGTCAAACTCTTCTTTAAGACTCCTAATAGCATAAAAATACATGTATTTATTGTTATATAGATAAAGATATAAATATACTTTGAAATTGGCAGGAGAGAGAGGAGGAGAGAGTAATTCTTAATGAATATTTTATTAGATTTTTCTTCTTTTATGGGCACTGCCTTTTCCGATCTGGAGTGCACCTCATTTCCCAGTTGCTACTTTTTCCTTCCTCTTTGGACAGTTTGCTTTTAAAAGGGAAAGTCTCAACTGAATGATCTTCCACCACTTCCTTGCTCTGTTTCTACAGATACTATTTCCCTTTGCTGCCCCTATTCTTTCATTTAAGCTGTGCACAGAGTGATCTGTCACTTCTTACACTTGAGAAATACCTGCACAATATAAAGTTTAGGTCCTGATCCAAGCTTTAGTTAAGCCAGTGTGAAATTTCAGCAGACTTTGGATCAGGTGCTAAACATTCCTTACACAAAGATTCTCCCCAGCTGGGAAACTACTTATTTAAAAATATGCCTCTGTTCTCTTAAAACCTTGGTTTTCCTTTCCTCAGAGCACTTCATAAAACTGAAATCTCTGGCCAGTGTGTCTGTGTCAAGAACATACTGTGTTTTCTTACAGCTTATTTTGATGATGGCGTTGATTTTTCACTCCAGAAAAATGGGCAATGCTTAAGGATCAGCAATGTGCTAGTTAACACGTTAGACTTGTATCTTCAGCTCAGCCTCTCAAGGAAATTTCTTAGCTGCCCATTTGCCTCAGTGTACCCATCTGAATCCAGGGCATAATGCCTTTGTGAAGTTTAAATGGTGCTTGTCTTCAAAAACCAAAGGGGATTAAATAATGTAAAAAAAAAGAAGAAAAGTTACTTGTTTAGGAAAAAAAAAATCTACATCAGTATCATAGGTCTGAGGAGCAACAAAAAAGGATTTGCTAAATATAGGCTTAAAGCCAACCTTGAAAATGTCCTTTTACTCTTTGTTTTGGATCTCATAACAAACACGCCAGGTTCATCATTTCAAAGAAATTATGTAATGAATGAGAACCTTACCCATACTCTAATCATGCTTCATGGCACATAAATCAAGCAGATTGCCTATTAGACTCGTGTCTCTCCAGAAGAGCAGGTGCAGTCTCACTTTGAATGTATTGCGAAGACACGTCCTTTTGGGCCCGAACATTGTGTCCTCAGTCAAAGCCTGGGCCTATTAAAAAACCACTGCAAATGGGAAAGTAATGTGCAGCGCTGAGAAACACCTAGTCGTGTTCGTCCTGTGAAGTGGGGTTTTACTGCAGTAACCTGCAGACGCAGAGTTAATTGATTCAGCAGCAGGGCACCACGCTGCGGAGAAGCCTCAGCACACAGAAAGACTTATGATTGTTTCAACCGTTTCTATTGCACGACAAATATATTTGCCTTATAACCGCGCCACAGTTCGCTAAATTACACGCTCTGCGGTTTGCTCTGATTGTACGATGGCATCACTTGCTACAGCCACAAACCACAGGGAATTGACGTTGTCTCGTGGTTTCGCTGGTTTTGTCATAACCATTCCCTTTGGCATTGCTGCCGGCTTCACCAAAAGGAAATGCTAAACCGGATACACCATAGTACGCTAATTCCCAAACTCCTCTAAAGGCACAGGTCTAGAGGCAGTGCTGCTGTCTGGTGTAAAGCTCCTTGCCTGGGCAACTTAGGCAGCTCTCTCCTGCCCTCCCAAGTGGTGGCATTGGACTCCAGGTCACCCAGAACTGAAACACCACATGCTTTGGTGGAGGTCACGGGCCAGCTGGCCCTTCCAGCTACCAGATTTAAATGTGCTTGTGGTTGATAATGAATGAAGCCTAGTGTTGCCTGGCCTGTTGTTTCGCCTTGATTACTACAGTTGAAGCATGTGATAAAGATATCACACTGTGAGACGAGTTGGCAGGTGGAGGGGGAGAGCAGGAAGTATCCTTGCAGTTGGCACCATTTAGATGGCATGGGACTGAGAAGATCTGGGGATCAAAACATCCTGTGCTAATTATAGGCCCCTCTGGAAGAGAAGAATGTCACAGGCTGACAGTGAGGGTGGCTGATCCTTCATTCTGCCACTCACTCCCTCCACCCAGAGGTAATGGCCTTCACTTGCCCAGTTTTTCAGTTTTGATGAACCTTGAGGACAGCACGTGCTCAGGCAGCTGGAAAAGGAGCTTTCAAATCATAATTTCAGTGGGTATAGCCAGAAGCTGACCAGCCTGATCTAGTGAGTGACACCCCTACCTACGGAAGGGGGTTGGAAACAGATGATCTTTTAAGGTCCCTTCCAACCCAAGCCACTCTATGCTTCTATGAATCCCCTAGCACTTGAAAGCCCTTATAAAATAATACTGACAATCTGGGAGCTGCAGTACTTTTTAAAGACAGATGGTTCTTCATTATCTGTCATTGCGGAGGTCTAGGAAGATCCAATAGACTAATCTACACATACAGTAGATTATGGGGGGAGCAGATTGGAAAGATACCCAAGTGGTGCAGCAGGGAGCCAGCTCCGGTTGTCCAGAGTGATGCTGAGCATTAGTGCATGAGCTCTGCTGGTCCCAGGTGGGCTTTGCTAGGGTCATTCCAGTACCTGCACCCTGTCCTCCTCAGCCTGGCACATACGGCAGAGTCAACCGCACCAGCGCCAAGTGATGCCAGTTCAGGTTTGTTGGGACAAAACGGCTCAGTCTCAGCTCTTGGCACAGCTATGTTTCTTCTAGAGAAAGCAGCGTAGCTCCGTGCAGTGTAGCTTCATTCATGAAGACTATGCTCTGCAATGAACCAGAAACCACTTGGATTTCACCAGATCAGTGGTATGACCTGTCTGTGCCAGACAGGCTGCCCGCAGAAAAGGGAGAGTTGCCTGCAACGCTGTTTCTGTTGGCAGGAGTGACACAAAGTCTCTTGCAATGGTGAAAACACATTGCCATTGCTTAGTTAGATCTGCTCCATGGAAGAACAGAGAGCTTCAGTTTCAAGTACTATTTATCTGGCACATTTTAATAGTGCTAAGATTACTTCTAAATGATGGAGGAATGGGCTGATAGAGGTGTAGTGAAATATGGGGGTGATTTGTTCCAGGCAGTTGTGGCATCACTGGCTTGATTAGTTTTTGTGTCATCCAACTGCACTGTTTCAATAAATCAAAGCATTTTTATGGCTGAACTGAGCACGGTGTTGCGTAGCCCACTTGTGTCACATAGATAGTTCCATGTATAGCTCCTGCCAAGTAGGTAGTAAACAAAGGCTATGAATATCTACACCCGGCTGGAGTAGCTCTGTGTCCCCATCGTAATTTGTGACCAAAATAACAAGAGATGTTGTGTACTAATGCTATGGCATATATTTGGCGGTTCTGAAAGGGCATCCTCTGAGATTTTGCATCCATACACACACTTGGACACACAGATGCTTTCCCTGTCTGTGGGGTTATACAAAGAGATGTGAAGCACATAAATCTTCCCATTCCAAGAATCTCCTACTATAAAGAAACCCTTGGCTAGAAACAAGCTTGTATATAGTGTTTTTTAAAAGCAGCAGACTTTGAGTTTCAACTAGACAAATAACACAGAGGTTAGATTCTTATTTGACCTTCCTCTGTTTGCAAATTTAATTAAAAAGAAGCAGGAGAAACACTGTATAGTCTTTTTCTCCGAGAATTGAGCAGACTACTTGAGAATCATAGAATCATGGGATGGTTTGGGTTGGAAGGGATCACAAGGATCATCTAGTTCCAATCCCCCTGCCATGGGCAGGGACACCCTCCACTAGACCAGGTTGCCCAAAGCCCCATCCAGCCTGGCCTTGAACACTGCCAGGGAGGGGGCAGCCACAGCTTCTCTGGAAGAAATAGTTGGACATTGTCTCTAATCCTGTCCAAATTTCAGAACTGCTTTAATTTCAAGGAAAAATCGACTATCTTCAGTCCTGCTGATTCTCATGATAAGCATTATTAAATACTGAGTTGTTACCATGTTCATCTTCCATTAATATATCAGTCCCTATTTTGCTGAATGAGCAAGATCTGCCATTTTTGCATTAAATCTAATGATTCCCCAGTTATGGAGAAGCGAACAAGTGTAGAAGGCTCACCAAGGAACCTCACCTCTGTACCACCAGTGGGACAGGACTGTTTGGAAGGGAGGAAAGTGGGATTGTCATCCCTTCCGCATCTCTATCAGGAACGGAAGGCTGCAGCGCGTGATCTGTTAACCTCATTATTTTTTGGGAGTTCAGCATTCATTTGGTAAACAAAGGCAGGATGAAACCTTCAGCTGGTATAAACCAGTATACCTCTGTTGTCAGAAATGAACCTTGCCAGAATACTCCATCCAAGGAATTGACCTAATGTCATGGGAATTTGTTACTGGAATATACGTCGAACATTTCTGGACTGTATTCCTTCTCTTGAAAACTCAGCTTTAAGTTTGGTGACCCTCCAGTGAGCATTTGCAAAGGCTGGTTTTTAATTAGTTTGAGATCAGGTAGACAGGAAAAAATCACTGGAGTTGGCTGGAACTCCAGCAAGAAAAGGCCTTTATTAGAGGAAAGGAAAACAGTGCTGCATTGAAGTTGCCTTTACTTGGCAGAAAGAGGGGAAAGGAGGCTGTGAAACAACGGATTGGAGCCAAGGTGTTTTGTTTCATTTCTGGTGTTTTTTAAGCATTGGCACGACTATTATTGTGAAGCAGCACAAAGATTTAAGGCAGCTCATGCAGCCACTTTGTCAGGGAGGTGGAGAGAGTCGGCAGATGCTGCAGACAGAGAACCAGCCTCCACTCACAAGGCAAGAGCTGCGTAGTGGCTACGTGCAGATGGGCTCCTGCCAAGAAGCGTGTGGCAGCCTTGGAAAGCTTCTAAAAGCTGGCTCAAGGCGCATGATCAAGGCGTGTGTTGATACCTCCACATTCCCTAACTAAGCAGTGATTTGTTTCTTAGACCGTTCCTTTTCCATACCCTCTGTGCCCATATGCACTGATGATATCTGTTCTGGACACAATATCCATGGAGCAGAGAGCCTTCTGCCTGGTGAAGTGGTCAGTACCAAAAGGTGCGTGAGCTGACTTTGCTGTGTACCCCTGTTTGGGATGCTCTCAAACTCAATGTTGATATGCATAAGGCAGCAGTTCAGAGGGGAGCCAAAAGCTCACAGGACTGATATATTTCTTCAACATAGTGATGGGGCACCAAGACGTTATATAAATGCAGTGTGTTGAGAACTTTAAATCTTGTACTTAAAGATTATTTTTATTTACTATACTAGGTGCCAAGCAAGAGGAATAGCAAGGAAATGCATGAAGTATACCCAGAGCTTTTACTGTATTTGCAAGGAGAGAGTGAAAGCGCAGCTCTGGCATCTGGCTTTATTTACTGAGGTTTAAGATTGCCACCTAGTTTTTCTGAGATGTCTTAAGCTTGATCAGGCCTATTTTTAACTTGGTATTTCCAGAATAAATAGCGCTTCACATTTTATTATCAGGATCATTATCATTATCTCTGTTTGATTGTCTTTGTGTGACAAATTGTCGGTTTTACACCATGAAGATACAACAACAAATTGGCTTTAAACACAATGATGCTGTGATTTAGAGTGAGACTTCCTTCATTTATCCTAAGGCATAAAAAAATTAGATATCTAGTCTCAGCCTAGACTCTGTATCAGTAGCCAGTGAAGAGAGAGGTGCTTCTAGAAGATGATTCATCCTCCTCAAAAATAGGTGTCTAGGACTGACTGGATGCTTTTCCCGCTGGAGATATCTTTCTCTGTCCATACAGTGAGGGAACCTGTATAACTAACTTGGGCAGGAATCCTGCCTTTTAGATTGTTAGGTGTTGGTGAGAAAGGTGTGCTGACAGGTATTCAGTTACAGACCTTCTTTGTGGCTTCTCTATTACAGTCAAGGCTTTGGACCCAGCTAGAGCTCTAATAACGTAGCATAACTGACAGCAGTAGATAGTAAAGATAATTTCATTCCCAAGGAAAAGAAAAAAAAAAGGAATGTGATATCTGCATGCACTGTGGTATAATTTCGCTCTCCATTGAGAAATGTGGGTGTGTTCCACAAAACCAGAACTGAGCTACTTGATTTCTGTCAACTGTCAAAACCCCCGACATATTATAAATTGCAGAACTGAGACTCCTCGGGGCCAAACACATCATGAGTGGTCACATTAAGCAAGTTATAAAGATAAAATCTGTTCATCCAGAATTCACAGCCCTGTTCCCCAGTCAGTACAAGTAGATGCAATTTGCGTAATGGACCTATGCCTGTTCATTTCTTTCTACAGTTTGGCCCCCAGTTGTGTGCCCCAACCTTCTCTTATAAAAGGCCCTGTATGAAAGAGCTGGCCTTGCAATGAAGCACGCACCGAGTGATGCACGTGTGGATGAAAGGGAGTGGGAGCGCCTTAATACGGGTGACATCTCTCTCCTATCCAGAGGGTGTTTTGTGGGATCTGAGCTATCCTGCAGCATGTTTTTAGACCTCGTGAGAGCCTCTGAAAGATGTGGTTTCCCATTGGGCCTTTTGAGATGACACATTATAACTGTAAAGTGTTATCTTCCATATTTAATTTATTGCATTGACTTCTTAGCACCTGGAGTTTTATTAATTTATAAGCCAGGCCACCGGCACCATGCTGTTCCCCTCAGATGACCAACTCATCCCTCTGAGAGTACCAGCCGCAGGAATGGGGTAAACAACAGAGAAATTGATAATGAGGAAATGAATCATGCAAGTGAGAACCCCTTAACGTTAAACACGTTACCGTCCTTCATGAATGAAGACGCATTTCTGGCTCAGAGAACGAGGCTTTATGAAGTTTTACTGCACCTCTCCAGCAGCTCTGTGAGCTGGTCTGCCCGGGGACAATGAGCTGCGGTGGCTGCTGCTGGGGTGAAACACTGCGCAGCAGATATTCCCACAGTCAGTGGGTCACATTGGCAGAGCTCGGAGTATCGACTGCCTCTGCGGCATTTTCCAGAGGTGGGGTGCAGCGTTGTGTCAGAATCTGTACATTTTCGTTCTAATCACTAGCTGTATCAAACTCCCTCCCCGAGAAAATACGATTCTAGGAGAAGGATGACTTCACCCCGGACTAATCACTCTGGCTTTAGAAACACACTCATTATTCCAGAGCAAAAGCATCTCTTGTCCGGCATGCAGAGTCAGCACAGAGTTATTTTGGTCAGTATCCCGTACAGAAACGCTTTGCGTCATACGGGTCTATACTGATTACAGATAACCCTGAGCTGAAATTAACTTGGGCCTGTGGATGAGAATGAGGTGTCCTTTTGCTGCCCTCTTTCTTCTACTTGCAAACATGTCTCCTGCATGTGTTATAGTTACTTCCACTTTCATCCAGGGACATCAACACTTTGAAATGAGGTGATATACGTAAAATCAGATTATTTCAGAAAGATTCAGTGTCGTTAAGCCTCTTGAATCTATAGCCTTACTAAATCTCAGCACATAGCAGATCTCATTTTTTTTGCAGACTGTTTTTAAACATGGTTTCACATATGTACAGAAACGATCTGTTCAGAATATCGGTCCCAGCAGATTTATTGCTAGAACAGATCTCCTGGGTTAGCAGGTAAAGATCATCATGTTTTCCCTCCCTGTACACAATGTAATTTATTTTCCATCAAAACCCACTTCTTCTTCCCCAATATATATTTAAGACTGCTATTTTATTAAAGAAGAAATATCTGAATGGTTTTGATGACCACGCTGTATTACAATATAGAGGTCAAAACTATTAACAGGCTGCCTTTCTATTCCCCCATGACGTTGTCGTGTTAAGGACTGATGTGATTTAACATTAGGGGCGTAAGGAGAATAGACAATATCAGCGTAAGATGAGAATCGTCAGAGACAACTTTTCACGCAGTAGTTCTCATTCAAAGCAATTTTTATTTAATCTTACAGTGCCAATATCTGAGAATTATTTATTGGGTTTGTTGTAAACACCTTAAGCAACAGTTAAATTACTGCTCAGTATGAAAAATTAGGTAAGAGAGAAAATAACGTCTGAAAGAAATTATACATTTTCACATTGGCAAAGAATTAGCAGCAGGTGTCTTACTGATCCATACAGTCAGATGTATTCTATGCTGGTTTTATTAATGGTCTGGAAAACTGAGTGAGCAGCGACGTAAGAAATTTTGCAGATGACACAAAATGGTTGAAGGCCAATGAGGACTAGGGATGGCTATGAAAACTTTTAGAAGACTCTGGGAAAGCAAGGTGAGATAGAAATAAGAGAACAAGCAGGATCTTCTGTTTTGAATAAATACAAACTAATCAGATTTTTGGGAAAAAAAAAGGAACAAAACCAAATGTCAGCTACTCTGAAAAGCTGAAAATTACTCAGAAAAAAAGTGGGTCATCATTAGTGACAGCGATAATCCCTACTTAAAATGCAGAGTCACTGAAAAACCAAATTGTGTGAGTACTGCCCAGCCCAGGATGGAAAACAGGCTCTGTAAATATTACAACTCTGCTTTGTAAAACAAGTGTATTGGTGTATCTGAAATACTGTGTTCACTCTTGGTGATTTTTGTCTTGAAATTATTTTGTAGAAAGGTCTAGAAATGGGACACTGAAATGACTAGATGACAGCGTTCATAGGAAGAGAAAATGAAAAGATGGGAGCTGTCATTTAGAAATGAATAAAAGGAAGAACACTAGAGAGAGGGTAACTTTTTTACTTCAGGTTATTCTTTCTTCTCAAGAAGAATAAAAGGAATTTAATTAAACTCAGCATTTAAAACAGATCAAAGAGGACTCTCCACAACACACGGGTTAATGATGAGATCTTCTCTCTACAAGGTAAAATTGAACCCAGGAGTCACCCTGTGGGGAGGCTGCTCTGTAGACTGCCACTTCTGCCTTGGTTTTCTCTTCTCTGGGAACTTTTGGTCCTGTCCACTCTCAGAGGCTGGATATTCAACTAAGTGAATCACTGCCCAGCAACTAACGCTGGTCTATTCCTAAATTCCACATCAGCCTCCTGTACCTTACACTGGGAAATGTTTGCACGCCTTTGATTTATACTGTAGGTTCATTTACTGCTAAAAATACTGCCTCTCTGCAGGGAATTGTAACAGGAACTGCAGGGGCGGCACCTGCCAACACATTTTTCTTAAATTAGGTAGCGGATCCTGAACATAACCAGCTAGAGGGCCCAAATTATTATAGTACTCTTTTTCACTTCCCTTGTGTGGATTTGAGCCTTCAAGACTGTGATTAATTAAGCCTCTCAACTACGCTTATGTCCTAGGTATTATTAGGCTGATGCCTAATGTAACCTTTTCAAGGTCACAGTGTAAACAGCTAGTTCTGCCAGTGATAAATCTCCGAGTTCCTCTTGAAAACGACGCTGCTTCTTCAGCCACTCCCCAAAATCCTTCCACAGTAATGTCTCTTTCTTACTGCTCTACGAATTGCCAATCACTGCACCGCAATCGTTGCAAGCATCAAAAATCATCTTGCAGTCTTGCATCGTACTTGGCATACCAGTGACTCTTGGCCAAGATTTTTTGACAAATGTGTCAACTCACCTGTGACTTGCACCTCATCTTCTATGTAAACAGACAATTCCAGCTGGGTTGAACGTAGTACAGGAGAGAGATCTGGGACTCGCAGTGACTTAACATCGCCTTCAACCTTCCCACTGCCTTATGGGAACCCCACAGACTTGGAAAGAGCATGCAGCGTGTTCGTTTTTAAAACGGGGAACTACATAGTTTAGCAAAGTGTTGCTAAAGTGCAAATGCCCATCTAAGCTGGTGGAAGATCCTATTGGCCTTGATGAACTCCACATTTTGGTTCTTCACTTTGTGAATGCTTTAGCAGTAATAGCGTCACTGAAATGACTTCATATTCATTCCAGTGGTTCAAGAATTACATTTTTTGTTTCCATGGTGCTTCGTTACGCAACCATCCAAAAAATGCCTCGTTTTCCTCGGCTGCTTGCATGCTGACCAGACCTTAGAAACATAGTTCAAGATTGCAAGGCAATGAAATTATCAATTTGTTGGCACAAGTTTTTGGGTGCAGTGGCTAAAAAATGGGGACACGCTTTTTTTCCCAGCTGCAGAGTGGAAAATGTAAATATTTGATCTTCAGAATGTTGTTTGAATGTCATTATTTTCCTCAGTTCAGGTCCTTTCTGTTTGGAAAGGGACCAGTGATCTGCAATGCCTTGGTATTTAGGTGATCATCTCCAGTAACCATTGATTTTTCCAAAAGTGAATATTCATCACTTACTGAAAACCAGGTCCTGTTAGAATAATACCATCTGCGTTCTCCATGGTCAGTAGTACTCTGGGGAAAATCTCAACTTATCTTTTTGCCTGATATTTTTTGCTCTGATGAAATTCCAGAAGGGAGCTAGGCGGAGCAAATATGGGTCAGAGAACTGGGAAAGGCAGGGAGGTTTATATTACCAGGGTCCCAACCTGACTTTTTTCCAATGTGACTTTCTAGTAGTGTTTAATCTCCATCTGGGAGAGGGAAGCGTTAAATATAAAATCATGTGCAGTCCAATTCATAGTGAACAAATACAAATGGAAATAACACCATGATCTTCTCTGACACCCATTAGCCTCCCTAGAGGAGTGTCAGGAAAAGGACCCAGACACAGAATGGACATTTGTTGGAGCCTCGGTGTCAGGGCTGAGGCAGAAGGAGTGGCACAAGAGATATTTCTGTTGTCACTTGACGTCACTCAGGCACTCATGAGCATTTAGATAACTAAGAGGAAAGAAAAGCTAAACTAAAATCAGCAGGGATATCATTAAAAAATCTCGGTTGAATGCTGTATGCACTGCCAGTACTTACAAGAGATCTTGTTTTTTTCTTGCAGCCTAATTTTGGTGGAGTGATGTATGTAGGGTCTCTCCCCCTGGCTGGCACTCCTCTCCAGAAGTACTTTGTCACTCCGTCTTACAGTTCTGTGCTACGAAGGCATCGCTTGCTCTAGCATCCAGTACCGCTTCCATGAACAGGAAGAGATTATCTGGGCCTTTAAAAAAAATATAATACTTTGCAAACAGTTGTGTAAGTTGTTGCTTCAAGAAATGAGGAGATCGGGCTCTGCGGTGACACCTGAGACTGTCAACCTTATCAGTACGGGCTGGCATGTCCCATAAAGTTTACTTTAATGGTTCTTAACGCTAGCATTTCACAGTAATTCCGTGCTTGTACTGATGCACGCTGAGGTGTGTACAGTTTATAAACTTTCAAGTATACATGCCTGTATATAAAGTTTAGGAGGAAAAAAAAAACGTTGTTACATAGGTCAGTGATTTTACCTCTAGAGCTCTTTAGAAGCAACATCCATTTTGCCTGCAGAAGCAAGGGATATTGAAGAGATTTTGCAGCGTGCTCTCTCTCCCGCAGTCACTGCTTTCTGCTTCAGCCTTACAAGCTACCGGCAAGCCATCCACTGGAGTGGAAGCTGCTCATATACTCAAATGGGTAGGCAGAAGTGGTCAGATGGACTGTCCTCGAGGCCAGCAGGAGGTAATGATCAGACCAGCTGAGTCATAATGGCCAACCAAAGCTATATAGTTATCATGGCTCCCCTTCAAAGGAACTCTCCTAATCAGATCTGTCCCCAGGAATATGGTTATCTCATCTAGAGCTTGGCTTTTGAAGCAGTTTTATTTTAGATCCCTGTAAACCTGGGAGTGCTGAGATCCCAAAGACCCTTTTGACTTTACTCATTATTAGAACATTATGAAATCTGAGTCCCGGCTCTAAATGCCTGGTTGTCCTCCAGACATGGTTCAGCCTCCATCCTGCTGCCAGCAAGAAAATCTTGCTCCAGATCTTTCCACAGATCTTTGCAGAAGTTTTTTTTTTTTTTCCCCAGTCTTTATTAAACTAGTCTCTTAGCTTTGAGCATCTTCTCTGGATTGTGAAATCACTCCCTTGGATGAAGGACAGGGAACAGCTGCCCTGCAGGAGGCTGCAGCGGTGCGGGGTTCCTGCCGTGGGGAGAAATGCCCGTGCTTCCCCTCAGTGGCGAAGGACGAAGATCATTTTTGTGGGCTTGCAGGCCGCATCCCCAGAGGTGTGGTGTTGACCTCACTGATTTTTACATTCCAGCGAATGACCCATATAGCAGCAGCAAAGCCAAAGAAGCTCAAAGCTTTCAACTGATGACCCTGAAATGTGAGGAGAAAGTCAGCTGAAGTCATATAGGAGGAGGCAAAACAATTCCCATTTCCTGTCCCTGAAGTCCGGCTTTGCCCTTGGCCTCTTGCATTTGAATCCTTCCCCAACATTAACCCCTGCAACGCCGTTCAGGTGACCTGCTCTGATCCTTTAAGGCTTCATGTGAAGAAGTATGTATGAAGAGGTGATTCTGGAGTTTTTCCTCCAAATCTGCATGTGTGGATTGCGCCAGCGCACCAGCTGAGTTTTCCCTTCCTTCCCAGACAGCCTGTCCTTCCCAGTTCTGCAGAAGCGCTGCTTCTTAGGGATAATACGACAGTGCGGCAGTGCTGAGCCAATGAGCCTGGCTTCTCACTGCTATTTACTTGCAAAACCAAAGTCAACTTTGTTGTCTGGAGTTTGAGAAGTGCCTTTACATCCTGGGTCTAACAGAGGTGTGCAGCTGAGAAAGGGGAAAGACCTGGGAACAGTGAGGTTTGCCCCAAAACCCGTGGAGATGTTTAAAGCGCAGTTTTGGAACCAGCGTTAACTGATGAGCCAAAAAATCTCTGCTACAGTTCAGGAGCACAGAGGGAGCTGCACGCTTGCCTGTAAGCCAGGAAGAAAAAGCACATCTCTCACCACTGCAGCCGTGCCCGTTCGCTCTGCGCTTTGCTCTGCACCGCATCTGCAGCCTCACAACGTCAGCTTTGCTCCACTTCTGCTTTGCAAGGCTGTTACTGGTGCACAGAGGTCAGTAAACACAAGTTTCAAGTACTTTTTGGTTTGTGATTATGATACAATGTTGCCATTAAAGTCTTTTTTCCGTATGCTGGTTCATCCAGAGGGATTTTTTTTTACCTTCGGTTAAACTCACTATTTTCACAGTAAGCCATGCGCTCGCTGGGAAGACCAAGGAACACAAGGCCCCAGCTACCAGTGAGGAGCTGGAGCCAACAGCTTCGACACCTGACGGGAACAGGGAATGGAAAGCAGCTGGTGGAAGACGATGCAGTTAACTCCGCCACGACAGCGGCCTCTGATGCCCTGTGAGCGCCCCTGTGCTCACTCGTTATCCCAGGGATGACGGGTAAGAGGGTAACCTGTCTTTTACAACTGCTGGGCTCCCCAAACTCTAACGCGGGCTGCGTCGACCCCCGGCAGCCCCGCCGCTGGCTGCCTTCCTGCGCGCAGAACGGCAACCGGCACCTTCGCTGAGGGCAGCGCTTGGTGAAAGGGAGCTGCACCTCTCTGTAAGGTCCAGCTGTCTCACAGAGACCTGTGAAGTTCCCGAGGTCCCTTGAGCACATTAATTTGAGCAGGCATCGCACTGGGTTAGGCACAGCCGACGCAGCAGCACATGCCCTCCTTTCTCCTCGCTCTGCCAGCTGCAGCATCATGCCAGGGTCACCAGTGCGAATTATTCTGCAGGGCTAGGCTAAAAACACGCTTCTGTGTTATTTCTGTGTCAGTCACCCCCTCCTCCTCCGATATGCACAGGGACGGTATCAACACAAGGAGGGAAAAGCAATTGTTTAGGGTGGGACGAAGCGTAACTAGGGGCAATGGGAGGAAACAGAGCGGAGAAATGTCTAGGCTGACTATCAAGAAAAACATCCGAACATTGAAGCCCGAAAAGGCTGTTTAACGATCTCCCGAAGGAAGTAGTGGGAACCTTATCAATGAGTCATTTCAAACTGTGAAGGACAAAGCTCTGAGTGTGGGGAATAGTCATGCATTGGCAGGGCACGAAGGGTCTTTCCCAGTCCTCCTTGCTGACTCTCTGCCCTCACCCTTCTGAAAGAAACAAAGCCGGAAAAACACGGCACAAGCAGTGGTTTCCTAACATGCACACACAAAGAACAACAACATCCTTAAATGCTCCTTTGCGATTGGGAGCCTGGAAAATGCTTTTTAAATTAGCTTCAATAACATGACAGATGATAACAAGTTTTAGAGCAATTTTCTTTATTTATTTTTTTCAGCCGCGTTGCCAGAGCGTGTGTCTATCCTGGCAGCGGCTTTCTTGCAAATTAATGAAACATCAAGGCTGTGCTACCAGCCAGATTGGAGTAGTGTATTTCCAGGAGGGAGCCTGAACTGACAGATCGTCAGCTGCTACAAATCAATTAAGTTCCCTTGATTCCAGCGCAGAGGGCGACCAACTTACAGCTGCAGAGGATCTGGCCCATTTCGTGTTGGAACAGAAATACTGCTTCCATTTTACAGAGCTGGACTATTTAAAATTTAAATGCTGTTAAAATTTAAAATCCCTTTTTAATTTAAAATTCCCTTTGCAGTTTCTTTTAGTCATGGTGTTCCTCATTCCTGCTCCAAAGAGCTGAGACCTTACATTTCCCTGGGACCACCGCATCAGTGTTTGCAGGGCTTCAGTATCCTCTGGCCAGCAGCCACGATGTGCGTTGCCCGCAAATTTTTTGCAGATCTCAGTTTCTCGCTCTTGTTTGTTAAATAACTGTAATAAAAATAAATAACGTGAAACGATAGGCAACGCTCACTGCATTGCCTGAATCCCTGAAAAGCAGCAGCAGCATGCCGCAGTGCTGGGAGGGGAGTGGAAGCAGGATGGAAAAGCGTCCCCTCGCCTATGGAAAAGTGTTTGTTTTGTGGTGGCTTTGAGGCTCCGATGACCGGCTGCAAAGACAAAGCTTGCTTCTCGACAGCGTGCCCCAGCCCTGCGTGTTCTGCATGCCTGCTGGAGGCTTCAGTTTTGGGGAAGGGGGATTCCCCCAGCTCCCCGGGCAGACTTTGGCCCTCAGGACATGTGGCAGGGCTGTTGCAGTGCCTACGTTTGTAGGGAGTTTGACCACAGCCACCAAGAGAAGCACGATGTCTGACTGCGCAGGCCCTGGCAAGCCCTGGAGACTTTTGCAGTGTCTTAGATCGACAGGTGGGTGTTTTTCCTTATTAAAAGTTATTTCACAGCATCTGGTCCCCGGTTAGTTGGGTACTAGGGCTGGCATTAGTGAAAAAGAAAATCCTCATCTTCCTCAGCCTGCAGCCGTGCGGGGCTGTCCCAGTGAGCTGCAGAAAAAAGCAACAGCAGAGAGGCAAAAGGGAGTGGGGGAAGGAGACCAGGGGTTCAAGCAACCAAGAGAAATGAGGATTAAAGGAAGCTTGAAGGGGCTGGGGAGGTGTTGGGAGCCCAGGGAGGCCTCCAGCGGTGCCCATGCCATGCCTGCAGGGAGAGCTGCGCCCGGGCAGGCAGTGCCACCCTCCACATTGAGCGACATCTGTCCAGTTCACCGCTTGCCTTCTTGTAAAGACAGGAAATTTCACACTTCCAACTTGCAACTGGGTTTATAATTTGGCAAAGAAACTGAAAAAAAAAACCAAACAAACCAAAACCAATCAAAACCCTCTTTGCCTGCGAAAGCATGTCATTACGAAGTGTTACAGCCCGTGCATTAGCGCCTTGCTACAAAGCCCAGCTGAGAGCCAACTTTCCAGCGTAATTTTCCTGCACATCTGCCAAGCGGTGCATGGAAAGAACCATCTGCGATGTCTTATAGGGGCATTTCCCGGTCACAGCTTCCAAAGGGTAACTAAAAACTGAGTTCTGTAAAACATAAGCTGCTGCCCAAAAGGGCTTGAGTTTTGATAAGAATATAAGTTAAAGTTGAGAGAACACGTGATGACTCCCACTGTCTGGTCTGCTCTGTCTGCATCTAGAGCGCATCAGCCCACTCGGCAAAATTAACATCTCGTAAGTACTTCATAATCCGATTTCTATTTTAAGAATTTTTCTTTAAAGAATTAATAGCATATCTGTCAGGCACAGATATGTTCATTAAACATTTTTGGATCAGGCAATATGCTGGATGACCACGATCTTGATTACACTTACATTTTAATCTCTAAATGACTGATTACCCATGGGAACAAGCGATCAAGGGAAACGGTGCATTGCCCATTGCTGGGAACCACCGGTCCGGATCGAGCACCTGTCTGGGATGCAGGCTTTCACCAGCCACATCTTCCACAGCTCAGAAGAAGAATGTCTGGATCAAAGTCCGTACACAAGAGGCCAGACTGCATGATCTAATGGTCCCTTTTGGCCTTAAAATCTTGAATCAGTGAATTGCAATCTATGAAAAAGTGTCCCCAGCTGTAGGAATGAACTGGCGCGATTGCAAATAGGTCAATTAAACTCAAACTGACAACCTCCTGGGTCATCTTTAAAGTTATGAATTGGATTGAAAGGAATGGAAGTATAATTAAACTTCTCCTGTAGTTTCAAGCTAATACAAAATTTCTCACTTCCTATCTGACACCCCTGTGTGATGTTCCTGTGCTCCCCTAAAAAGCTGATACATTATTTTCCGTATCTCTCTACAAAGGTAGTCTCTAGTTGGGCTGCAAGGCTGAAATGACCTGCTCTGGGATGGCAGCAGGCACAGACATCCCTTCCAGGCGCTAAGTCAGGTCATTCTTGGGGTGAGCAAAGGAGGGAGGCAGGAGGGACCCCCCAAGCCCGGATTGTGCCACTCCGGCTCAGGCTGAGCTGAGTCCGTGTCCAACGGTCAGGTTCACCCCTTTGACATGGTGGTGGCCGTTTGCAGGGCTGGACGTTGAAGGTAAACCTCTCCACATTCCTGTGAACGACCCATGGAGCAGATCGGTGGCCAGGCACCTCTTTTGTGCCCTGGCCCTGCTTCTTGCTTGGGGCTACACCCAGATCCCGGTGGAGCAGCTCGGCCAGCCTGTGCTAACAACCATCATGCCACAGCAGTGCAAAACCTCCGTCATCTGCGAAGGGCTCTGGTTAGTAGAGCACCACTGGGCTGAGTGTACAGGGATTGCAGGGCCTGGGACGAGGAGGCAATTTTTTTATTTTCCGTGACCGTTTGTACCTGGGCCATTAACTCTCATTTATGGACTATGGATAGGAATTTCTCTCATTTCTTCAGTGCTAGAACTTAATTGCGTGCTTAGCACAAGAGTAGGGTGGGGGGAGAAATTTGAGCACGGCCAGTTTAGGATCTCCCACCCCAGCTTCTTTGCCCTGTTCCTTCTTCCTGGGGCCTTGAATGTCTTTGCTCTTTGCCTGCGTGCCGACTCAGCACCTCCTCTCTTTGCTTCCCTCTCCTCTCCCACTGCTGACACGTGTCCTACCTACCCCAGCGCTCTGATCTGCTCCTCTTCTTCCCACAGCTTCTCATCCTTCTTCCCGTCAAGCCCCTCCTGTTTCTCCATGTATCCCGTCTCACTTTAAAACACGCAGATGTTCCAAAATATTAGGAATTATATTTTAGAGGAATCAAATACTGCCTTCTGCATCCAGTTCGGGGCTTCACAGTTCAAGAACAACAGGGGACTACTGGAGAGAGTCCAGCGGAGGGCTACAAGGATGATTAGGGGAATGCAGTGTCTCTTGTATGAGGAAAGGCTGAGGGAGCTGGGTCTGTTTAGCCTGGAGAAGAGAAGACTGAGAGGGGATCTCATCAACACTTAGAAATATATAAAGGGTGGGTGTAAAGAGAACGGGGCTGGACTCTTCTCAGTGGTGCCCAGCGACAGGACAAGGGGCAACAGGCACAAGCTGAACACAGGAAGTTCCATCTCAATGTGACAAAAAACTTATTTACCCTGAGGGTGATGGAGCCCTGGCACAGGCAGCCCAGAGAGGCTGTGGCGTCTCCTTCCCTGGAGACATTCAAAACCNAACAGTGCCATCTTTCGGGTAAGGCGGGAACTGCACCGACTGCCCGGGGGCAGCGAAAAGCCGTCCCGGCAACCCTCCCCGAGAAAAAGCCGCTTTATCCCCCCCCCCCCCCCCCC